>OY757026.1:42054947-42297585 GCA_963580285.1 Lucinisca nassula
GGGTTAAAGACTGATCCGAATTCTGGAGAAGCCCGGGGTCGATCCTGCGATCCCTGGTTACTAAGGCAAGTAGCATAACCACAACACCACAGAGGCTTCCAGCGCTTGATATGTTACATTGTAGCAGGTGCGGGTTTTCCACCTGCACTCCGGTATGAAAGTATTTGCTTCGCGTTGTGTTTTGTCAAAAAAGGTGGAAACCTTTGCGTTTTGTCACTTGAAGCCAAAATCTAGTATAAAAAGTCAGATAGTTTTCTATTTTCTTATAAATTAATGAATGCATTTAATACAAACAGTTACGAACATCTATATAAACATGTGGCAAAATAAACAGGGATTCAGACCCCGGCCCTCGGGGCTTGAAGAAATAGATGGGCTGCATGAACTGAAACCGACCCGCACACCAGTACTGGTAAACCGCTTAGAGGATCTAAGTCTACCGAGCCAAAGCGGTGCTTACAAACCCTATTGGTTTCATTGGGCGACAGGGCTTTGATATGTCATTTCATCTCAGTGTCGGGTAAAAGTCCCACAAAAGTGGAAGCAAAGTCTCCAAAATGACCTATATTGAGTTGACGGTGACGTTAAAACATCAAATCAAACAACAGAACCAAAATGCCTAGTTTTAGAAATTCCGTTGGATATGCCCTAAATCAGAAATAAATGTTAGAGGGAACGTAAGTCGTTGTTCATCTGAAAGCATTTTCACGAAAGAGAGTTGTAGCTATGTTTGCTTTCAAGTGATCATAAAGGAGCAGTCTCACAAAGGTCTACACGATTAGGACAGGAGCCTTTCGGTGCCATACAAAATTAGTATAAGTATTTACAACACATTTATATTTTAGAGGTGCAATGGCCTGAACACATTTGCGATATATTTAGATCAAACTTGGACACAAAACAAACCAAACAAAGCTGATTCCTGGTCTGACATATAAAATAAAAATTATGTGTAAATGATTTTATCGGGAAGGGTGTAGTGTCCCCAAATCGTCCGTTTTATGCCAAAAATATAGTTCTCTCATTTCTTTCACTCCTCCGTGTCACCAATACGCTTGCAGATTTTTTTGGGTATCTGCCGAATACAGGCGGACGTTTACGGGAACGGTACGAAAGAACGATCACAGCGCCACTGAACGAGAATAATGGGAACTAGAAGAAGCAGAATCGGAATTTCAAGTTGCAAAATAGGAGGAGAAACAGAAAGAAAACTACACAAATTCCAAAATCAGACTACAAAAATGAATATCATAATGCAGTGTTGCACAATTGTAACTGAATAAAGCATAACACAATATCAAAATTGCATATTGCAATCTCAATGTTGCATAATTGAGTTTTTACCTAAATACTGTTCCATAGAAAATCAATCTGAAATCATGGAAGCTTTTAGCTCGACTTCTAGATATTTGGATGATTTATTAAATATTGACAATACCTACTTCGATGGTTTGATCAGTCAAATTTATCCCCCAGACATTCAGTTAAAGGTGCATTATTGAGCTATCGGTAAAAATGCTTCCAAAAATGAAATACATATAGCCGGTATTTTTCTTTAAAACAATACAAATGAATGCATTTTATGCGAAAATGCGAAACATTATGATGACAGGTAAACGAGTTTGAGAGGGATTCCCTAAATAGGTTTCGAACACTAATTAGATCTATTTTTAGTTCGTGACAAAAATAGAATTCCCATATATGACGTTATGCGACGTTCATTTTTGGCCTTGTTTGCTTAGGCCATGCCTGAATCGGAAAAAATATGACACTGAATACCATGCCATAAGTGACGACACTCAGAGACGATACTGTCGCCATGTATGTGTAAAGTGACAGATTTATTTTTAGAACAGAAGTTCCGAACACATGTCCAGAGCGAAGGGTAAACACGATTAAAAACGACCATTTTCACAAAGTTCTGAAGCTGTATTTGGCTCCATGTGTACACATGACAAAGGAGTATGAATTGAAGATAAAAACCAAAAAAATATTTTGAGACCTGGGAGTTCAATAATGCACCTTTAAATAAAGCAAATTCTTCTGATACCGAGGCCCCGTTTTTCGATTTACATCTATCTATTGTAGATGGGTTTGTTTCTTGCAAAAATTTATGATAAACGCGATGATTTTGATTTTGAGATTTGAAATTTTCCTTTTTTGGATGGTGATATTCCTCCTGCGCCATCCCATGGCGTTTATATTTCGCAATTGATTCGATTTGCCAGAGTGTGTAGTCATATAACTGACTTCAACACTCGTAATAAATTGTTAACTGCTAAACTTCTTAGTCAGGGTTATCGGTGCCATAAACTACGCAAAGCCTTTTCAAAATTTTATAGACGTCATTCCGATTTAATTTAAAAATTACGGAATTCCGATTTATTTTCAAAATTCAATATTGCACTTAAATCTCTTCTGCAATAAGGTCTATCGGAACCCGAATTGTATGGTGATTTAGTATATAAATTCAGAAAAATATATAACCGCAATGACTTCAGCACCCAATTTCGTAAAATCATTCTTCGATATAAAAATTGGGTACAACATAAATGTTATACGTCAGACTGCATGCATGGTAGTTAAGCCAATCACGGTTGACAACTTTGCTTCCCTCTTTAATTTCACACCGGTGGGTCAGGCATCAGATTCTATGACGGTTCCAGCGTAAAGGCTTACTGAGAATTAGAGAGAATCTAATTCTATGTAATGTTTGTTGGTGCGTGATGCTTTGTCTCTGATCGGGCCCATCGGAGTCTAACTGTTGAAATCTTTTGCTCCAGCATTTCAGTGGTTTCTTGCTGTCGTCCTCACCCTTGTTTCATCTCTGTGGTTTGGTTGGTTTTTTTTGTGTGTGTTCACGGAGATGTTGCACTGATGAGTTAGGAGGCCTTCATGCAGACTAAACAAATTATTTGTCTAAATCGCGACGGAAGCAAGGGCGAGGACTGAGGCCATGTAAAATCGATTTAACCCCTCCCCTCCCCACCCCACCCTCCCCCCTCACACATACACACACACACAGTGGAATTTCTTTCACTGATCGTTCCAAGGCCGTTCTTCTGTCGCAGTTTATTTTTGTTATGGCTTGTCTTTGCATGTTTGTACCGCTTAGATTATTTTGTTTTTGGTTAGCCATTTGGCCATTTTGTGGGAAAGTAACTGTCCTTATGGCTTTCCGCTATTGATGTTCCCATTAGGGCCTGTGGTTTCATGTTGTTTCTTATCCTTTGGTGTCTCTGGTGTGAGGTGTGGGTTAAATGTATCTGATCATTGCCTTCACTTCTATTTTGCTAAAATCATTCAATTGCACGACCCGCAGAAAAAGCGACTGACTGAAGTCGGTTGATTTTCTAAGAGTGCCCTAAAATCACCGTGTCATTCTGTCAGTCTGTCCGTCCGTAACCCGTTTGTGAAAATTGGTGATAGTGACTTAACCGCTTGGAATATTTAAACAATTTTTGTCATACTGATAGATATCAATGAGATCTAACCAATGAAATTGCGAAATATTACATTCCATTTAGTATAGCCTCGCCGAGGCGAAAAATGTGAAAATTTTCGAACTGCTTCTCCTCGAAAACCGTTGGGCCGATTGAAGTCAAATTTCATATGGAGCCTCTATGGGATGAAGGAAACCAAAATTTGCTCATGGGGTCCAGGTCACATGACCAAAATGGCCGTATAGCCATATATGGTCTGTCTGTCTGTCCGTCCGTAACCCGTTTGTGAAAATTGGTGATAGTGACTTAACGGCTTGGAATATTTAAACAATTTTTGGCATACTGATAGATATCAATGAGATCTAACCAGTGAATTTGCAAAATATTACATTCCATTTAGTATAGCCTCGCCGAGGCGAAAAAAGTGAAAATTTTCGAACTGCTTCTCCTCGGAAACCGTTGGGCCGATTGAAGTCAAATTTCATATGGAGCCTCTATGGGATGGGGGAAACCAAAATTTGCTCATGGGGTCCAGGTCACATGACCAAAATGGCCGCCAAGCCATTTATGGTAAAAGCCCTTCAAAAATAGTCTTCTCCAGGACCACTGGGCAGATTTCCACGAAACTTGATAAATAGCATCTAGTACGTAGGCCCATCATAAATTGCTAAAATGTTGACTCTGGGTTGACCTTGACCTTCTTTGTGCCTAGGTCAAACTTTGACACATATGCTTTTGTATTGGAAAAGTGAGAATGCATTTTATCCTGCAAACGATTCAGAATACAGTACTAAAGTATTAGATATATTTTTGCTCCTTACGATAAGGCGCATTTATTGGGGGAACCGTTTTAGGTCTAGGTAACATGACCAAAATGGCCGCCATACCCATATATGGTAACACTCATAAAGCTAAAAGCATCCGGTTCCTAATTTAATTTACAAGATGGGCGCCATGCCTCCATTTTTGAAAATCTTCAATCAACAACTCCTCCTGAACGAAAGATTGGATTAAACTGAAAGTTTATGGGAGGGGTTGGGGCGACATGGAGATTCAGATTAGCTTAAATAGTTCCGTTCGGATATCCAAGATTGTATCAATGTTCAAATATCCAAACGACACCTCTTGTTAACCACGGTCGGATCTAGCTCAAACCTGATGGGAGGCATTGGGGCAACATCTTCCAAACGAAAGGTTGGATTGAGCCGAAACTTGGTGGTTAACATGGGTCTGACATGGAAATTCTACATTGTTCTGATACCCATGATGCCATTGCGGTCCTCTTAAAACTCTCCAAATGGCATTCCGCCAGAACCCAAAGTGGGATCGAGCTGAAACTTGATGGGAGGCATTGGGTAGAGATGGTGATTCAGGTTTGCTAAAATTCCGCTCTGATTTTAAAGATGTCCACCAATGCGGTCATCTTGAAATTCTTCAAACAACAGCCCCTCCAAAACCAAAGGTCGAATCAAGCTGAAAAATGAAGGGATGAATTGGGGCGACATGGAGATTCAGATTTGTTAAAATTGTTCCGCTCCGGTATCTAACATGGCGGCCATATTGAAATTCTTCAAATGACATCTTCTCCTGAACCCAAAGTAGGGTCGAGCTGAAACTTGATGGGAGGCATTGGGTTGAGATGGAAATTCAGGTTTGCTAAAATTCCGCTCCGCTTTTAAAGTTGTCCACTAAGGCGGCCATCTTGAAATTCTTCAAACGACATCCCTTCCGAAACCAAAGGTCAAGTCTAGCTGAAAATTGAAGGGAGGAATTGGGGCGACATGGCGATTCAGATTTGCTAAAAATGTTCCGCTCCGGTATCTAACATGGCGGCCATATTGACATTCTTCAAATGGCATCTTCTCCTGAACCAAAGGTTAGATAGAGCTGAACGTTGAGCTGAAAGGTGAAGGAGGCATTTGGGTGAATATTTGATAAAATCGTTCTGTTCCAATATCCAAGGCAACCGCCATGGCGCCAATCTTGAATTGTTTCGAACGACGGGTGCTCCTGATTCAAAGATCGGGTCGAGCTGTAACTTGATGGAAAGCATCGGGGCGACATGGTGATTAAGTTTTCACAAATGATTCGTTGCGAAACATGATGGGAGGCATTTGTGCGACATGGACATTCAGATTTGCTTAAGTAATTTCTATTCTGATTAAAATGGTATCTGCTCCAGAAATGAAAGTCAGATTGAGATGAAATTTGATTTGAGGTAGTGGAGTGACATGGAGATTCAGATTTGGTAAAAAATCTACGGTCCCGATAACCAAAATGGCTGCCATCTTGAAATTCTTCAAACAACATTCCGTCCTGAACCAAAGACCGGTTTAGCTGAAACATGATTGGAGACACTAGGTCAATATTATGGAGATTCAGAATTGCTAAAATCGTTCTGTTCCGATATCCAAGATGGCCACCATGGTGGTCAACTTGCAAACATTTAAAAGGCACCTGTGCCGAAAGTCATATTTAGTTAAAACTTGATGACAGCCGTCAGCATCACGTGAACAGGTCCGTGAAATGAACACCCTTTTAAACCCCACTTTATATAGAGAAAACTGGGGTTTACGGGGGTATTCATTATTTTTCTTATTTCTGCCCCAAGACATAGGCTCTGGGTACTCGTTAGAACGGCCTCAATGAGTCGGTTCTAACGAGCACCCACAACCTATGTTTGAAGTAAAAATGGCAAAAATATCACAGATTTTCATCAGAAAAGTAGCCATTTTGGAGATGTGAAAAAATGCACTATGTCGCACGGTTGTGATTCCGTAATGGGGTGTGTGTGTGAATTCGGGTTTAACGTCGCTTTCAACAATTTTTCAGTCATATCACGACGGTGTCTGGTTGCGACAGGGAGCTCAATGCTCACGTTTATAGTGCTGCCTCACTGAAGTATCATGTCCCAGACACATTACATGATACCACACCCAGTCACATTATCCTGACACTGGATCGACCAGTCCTAGCTCTACCCCGTAAATCTGAGTGCCAAGCGAGGAGCAGCTAGTACCATTTTTAACGACTTTGGTATGTCGCGGCCCGGGATCGAACCCGAGACCTCCCGTTCCCCGGAGCGGACACACTACCAACTGAGCTATCGGGGCCGGTCCGTAATGGGGTGGTATGGTGATTTAGAATAACTATATATTTCCATTCCGATATCTCAGATGGCTGCCATAATTCTCCTCCTGAACCGAAAGACTGATTAAGCTGAAACTTGATGGGATACATTTTGGTGACACGGAGATTCAGAATTGCTCAACCTCATCCAGATCAGCGGTTTCTGGCTTACATGGGCCTCTAGTTTTAATATAAAATTTGCGTTTGCAAATAAAACACACTCACGCGGGCATGCACATGTTCGCGCACTGACGCTCACGCGAGACGTAAAATCAGTCCGTCCGGCCCAGACTAGACAGCTTCGGCCAATTACGCCCCGTCGGCGACCCTCGTATTAATTTCCAAGGCGCAAAATGGACCCGATGATCCCAAAGGAGACTACAATATAATCTCCATCATGACAAAGTGCTGAAAGACGTTGTTTTGCAACGGAAAGTTAGTTGTTGTTTTTTTTGTTGTTGTTTTTTTTTGTTGTTGTTGTTTTTTGTGATGTTGTTGTTTTTCTGTGTAGTCCAGTCTTCTCCCTTCTCTGATGAACGATGTGCCCGAAACAAGAAAACTAATCTTGAGAGGACAGTAAAACTGAAATAGGAAAAAATCGGGGAGCTCCCTCACGCAGATGCGCAGGCTGACCTTCACCTTGGTTCAAACACCCCTCTCTTGTTATCAAATGATACAAGCGACTTTTCTCAGCTCGTGAAACATAAAAGTTTGTATTTCCGGGCAAATCAATTTCAAGAGCACCAAAGTTGTTTTCGGAAACGTCGCATTAGCGTTGTTGAAACTTGCACTTGAAAACATTTTATTTTAGTCTAATGTCAAACCATCTACTTCAGTCAGACTAAGCGAAAAGGGGTTTTCGAGCATGCGAACTCAGCAAAATTTCACATCAATTTGAACATAAACTTTATCAGAACAGAACATATACCTCTCTCTCTCTCTCTCTCTCTCTCTCTCTCTCTCTCTCTCTCTCTCTCTCTCTCTCAGATCAGTGTACATGATATATGAGGTATACATGCATTTTTTAACAAAGACAGACGGCAGCTAATGTGTGTGTGTGTGGTATGTGTGTGTGTGTGTGTGTGTGTGTGTGTGTGTGTGTGTGTGTGTGTGTGTGTGTGTGTGTGTGTGTGTGTGTGTGTGTGTGTGTGTGTGTGTGTGTGTGTGAATTCGGGTTAAACGTCGCTTTCAACAATTTTTCAGTCATATCACGACGGTGTCTGGTTGCGACAGGGAGCTCAATGCTCACTTTTATAGTGCTGCCTCACTGATTTATCATGCCCCAGACACATTACATGATACCCCACCCAGTCACATTATCCTGACACCGGGTCAACCAGTCCTAGCTCTACCCCGTAAATCTGAGTGCCAAGCGAGGAGCTGCTAGTACCATTTGTAACGACTTTGGTATGGCGCGGCCCGGGATCGAACCCGTGACCTCCTGTTCCCCGGAGCGGACACTCTACCAACTGAGCTATCGGGGCCGGTCGGCAAGTAAGGTGCTACACGAACCAAAGTAACACTGTATTTACTCGGCAGAGAGAGAGAGAGAGAGAGAGAGAGAGAGAGAGAGAGAGAGAGAGAGAGAGAGAGAGAGCACATGAACATGTATCGACTTGGCTTGACTGGTACGCAGATTTAAATGATCTCTGAGTTCCAGGGGAGCAGATTACAGCATTATATATATAGCATTATATTACTTTATCTTAACCCTTTTTGTACCAAATGGAATCTTCCTCCTTATATATAGCAGGAGCAAATTTCAAAATTTAGGGTTCAACTTGTCAGGTTGTGTTTTTATCAAAATTTATTTGTAATATGACTGAACTTTTAGCAAACAGTGGAGGCCCTGATCAGATGGCGCGTTCTGCGGCGTCTGATCTGGGCCTGCACTGTTTGCCAAGTACCCCCTCCTTATATATAGCAGGAGTCCATTTCAAAATTTAGGGTTGTCAGGTTGTGTTTTCATCAAAATTTATTTGGAAAATGACTGAACTTTTAGCAAACGGTGGAGGCCCTGATCAGACGCCGCGTTCTGCGGCGTCTGATCTGGGCCTGCACTGTTTGCCAAGTACCCCCTCCTTATATATAGCAAGAGTCCATTTCAAAATTTAGGGTTGTCAGGTTGTGTTTTCATCAAAATTTATTTGGAAAATGACTGAACTTTTAGCAAACATAGGAGGCCCTGATCAGACGCCGCGTTCCGCGGCGTCTGATCTTGGCCTGCACTGTTTGCCAAGTACCCCTTTAGGAGTATACGGTACTATATAAATGGGTTAATTGTTACGGATGCGTTCCTATGTAAGAAAATACACACAGCAAACCTTAATAACTCGAATACTTTTGAAACCTTATTTTTCCGAGACAGGATTGCCGGAGCCATGCACGAAGTGTAAACCACAGTGCGTATGTAATTAGTATATCTTTCGCTCGCCAGAATTAACGAATGTTTTGTGCACTCCTTACAATCGCCTCACTGAGGCAATTCTAATGAGTGCACTCTACATACCTTTTCGAGATGAAAGCAGATACACTCTTATCAGAAATGATGGCATGACGTCATACCCCCTTCATCCGGGTAACTCTCACGGGTACAAATTAACGGCGTTTGCATTGCTCATATCATAGTATATGTGTTATATTTTATGATTTCTAAATAGAATGTAGATAATTTCAATGGTAGATATAAATCAAAGCACTGAGAGTACTTGTCGGTCGTCTGAGTGTAGGTCGGAGAAGTAGTCCTTGACTGTAATTTAAACTGTTTCATTTAACCCTAGAATTCCAGTTTTTAAGAACATTTTACAGATCTTGATCAGACGCCATGTTCAGTGGCTTCTGGTCTGTGTCTACACTGTTTGCTAGCCCCAATGGTTCCAAAATAACCCTCTTACGCAACACTCTGACCTCAGTGAACTTTAACACTGGAGAGTTTTTCTGGTCGATTGACAATCGACCCAAAAATAGCCGTGTTCATTGGACCATAATGAGATCAGAGTGTTGCGTACATGTAAGAGAGTTATTCTAGACTTGAATCAATTGTTGGGTTTGGCAAACATGTAGACCCAGATCAAACGCCGCAGAACTTAAGGGGGTATCGAAACAGTACATGACCGTTCCAAGCCTGCACTCGGAAACAATTGGCCAATTAGTGTTGTCAGTGCTTTGATTTATTTACCCTCAAACCCTCTCACCCTTGAGTTTCTGGAGTGCACCCTTTTATCACTGAAGTTGGACACGTCCATTCAACTAAATAGGGTGTCTAGCTGAATGATTATCAATATATATCCCTATAAGATGGCCCAGAGCTATTACATCATTTGCATAAGTATCTGTATCGGGTTTAAGGGTTGTAAGGGTTAGTAACAGGAATATTGTCATCTATTTCACATATACCCTGACATACCGTCGTCTATTTCAAACACTGATTTTTAATTTGAGACAATTCCACAGCAGCCAGCTGAGCAGACGCCACATTTCGCGGCTTCTGATCTGGTTATACAGTGTTTGCCACACGCAACACTGACTTGCATGTAACATCGATAAAAATAGTGCACCTTTTGCTATTAAATAATAATAACATTTAACGATAAAAATAATCCGACGATTTTCTATTGATAGCCTTATTTTATCCCCCAAAACAGTGACAGTCACGTGGACAACAGCATTAATTCAGTTTCTGACCTTTATAACTTTAGGTCGATTGAAAAACAGTCGATCCAAAAAGCAACCTATAAAACAAATTAAAATGTATTTGCTATATGTGTACCCGTGGGTTCTACAAGACGTCATACATGTAGCGATCTTATCTGATAAGAGCTATACAACCTAACCCAGCAGGCACACGTTGCTAGGTCAACGTTAGATCAACGTAGATGTGACGTTGCATAAACGTCATGACGTTGCATTACACGGAGAAACTGTGTCAATGGCCAAGCTTTGTATCGATGGACATCCATATGGCGCACCGTGAAGACTCAGATCTGCCTGCGCATTCACGCAGGCTTATCTGTGTCTTCGCTTTGTGGATATGCTTGAAGCCCCTTTCGCTTCGTGCGGCCTTTTTGACAATGACCCTCTTTATGATAGAATGGGAATAAGTCAAATCATAGCACTGGGAGTGTTTTGTTTTTTTTTTCTTTGTTTGCATTGGAGCTTAAGTGCACAGTCAACACTGTTTAGTTCGTTAGTTTATCTATCCACACTTATCCTAGGCAGGCTTACACCAGTACAGTGCACATTCCTTCACCAGGATCAGCACAACATATTCATATTTCTCACTGTGTATAACCGGACAGTCGCCACATCGGAAGCGGCATTAGACTGTACACCTAAAAATCACTAGCGGCATATAAACAACCGTTGCTGTTGGTTACTTTCTGTCAGGTATGAAAGCAATGGAATGTGCGATTAGACTGCGGTTTTCGGCATCGGAGGAAGAAACGAGTGTACTTTATTCAAATGATTCTCATTACTTCTGATAGTGGTGCATTTTTTGTAGCGATCTCATCTTGTACGGCTCAATCAGTGATTTTGCTGCCTCTGTCACCCGTCAACACGATGAATTCAGGTCATTATATTCGAAATTAAGGTAAACCGGCTACTTACACCACAATGAAAACGTTAAAACACATGTAGTCTCTGACATCTGATAGCTGCTAGCGTCTAAATATTTGGATTTTGTAAATCATGACCACTTGAAATGCACCAGTCACATTCAAATGACTGTACGACTAGCGACAACTGTACTACATCACTAGCGCCACAAGTGCAAAAGAAAACTGTCCGAATAGCGACGATAATTTATTTTACATGTGTCACAAATAAAAGTCGATGGAGTTCGTATGAATACACCAACTTATGTTTAAAGCAAAATACACTGTTTCTCTGTTAATTGGTCATCTGGTGACGTGATTTGGCGCTCACTGTAGTTGCCAGATTTTTTTTTTTTAATATCATGTACAAATGTTGGATTTTCTTTTCCTGTATGAGTGTGTTTGTGTGCGTGCTTGAACATTTTTTTTTATTTAGCGGTAATGAAGGGGAGGATGGGTGAAGCACAGGTGACGTGTGTCTTGCGTCACTGGGGCGTCTAACTGATGTTGGTTTACAGTTGACAAGGCCTGTTGTCCTTGCAGCAGGTTAGGGTAGAGGAGAAATGTTGTCGTTTCTACTGTTTCTACACGCCCATTCATTTTTCCATTTTCTCCTCTGTCCTTAAATTTCATCTTATCTACTATCTCCTCTATCTCTTTTCTCCCTTTCTGCGAGAAGACAGAAAATGCGTGAGATTGACGGTGTAAACGAAAGAGAGAGAGAGAGAGAGAGAGAGAGAGAGAGAGAGAGAGAGAGAGAGAGAGAGAGAGAATGTACTATATAAAAAGCAGAGCAATGAGTAGTATAGGCAGCGCTTTGGCCTCATGGACTGCGCATGCGCGGGGATGACGTCACGACGCGTCGGCGCGGCAGCCATATTGGATGACCTCGGAATAACTTTGGCGTCATGGACTGCGCATGCGCGGGGACGACCTCACGGCGCATCGGCCATTTTGGATGACCTTTGCCACGTCTCTATTGTTCGGTGAAGGCACTAAACAAAAGGTCAACCCAGCTGCTCCGTGACCTCGGAATAAAAATCCGTGTCTATTGTTCGGTGAAGGCACTAAACAAAAGGTCGAGGTGAAACGACAAGCCCTGGTTTATGGAAGGGCCGATTCGCACCGCTTTACCTGGGCTAAGCGGTTTTCCAGTGCTCGATTCGTGGAAGCATCTATTTCTTCAAGCCCCGAGTGGCGGGGGGCTAAAAAGATGCATGCATCTCTCTCTCTCTCTCTCTCTCTCTCTCTCTCTCTCTCTCTCTCTCTCTCTCTCTCTCCTTTATACAAAAATGTGACAAGGACTGTGTCGTTATTTGAGCTATAGATCATTTTTATCAGATTTTTTTTCTATATTTTTGTCGTAAACATGTTTGAATAGGTGTATTTGTCTTTCAAAACCAACTTGCGAAAATATCATCTGATAATGGATTTTAGCCTGAAATGCGCCAGTCCGCTTAACACGGAAACACCTGCCCTTAACAGGACTGCTGAACCCAAACAAAGAAAAAATAGAAAACAAAAGAGTGGTTAGCGCTTGAAGGTTCATTCGCGGTACATTGGCTTTTTATCGATACGACTATTTGGGTCGGCGAACGAAAAAACCTATAAAAGTAAAACTTTAGCGACAATATATGACCGATCAGCCCTCGTATAAACGCGGTCTCATCACAAAACTAAGGATCAGAAGGGGTACTAAAATTTGAAAACGAACATACCTGGATGACCTCGGCCAGTCCGCTTAACACGGAAAATTGTCTTAATTTCCAGGGTGCATCTTTGTTGGTGGGACTCAAACACTCACTCACTCAAGGGTTCATGTTGAACGCGAATCACCTGCCCTTATCAGGACTGCTGAACCCAAACAAAGAAAAATGTCATCTGCTAGTGGTGATTAGCGCTTTAAGGTTCATTCACCTAAGTGATGTTCTTGACATAAATCAAGTTAGAGAAGACTATACCCTGAACTTACAGCGAATAGTTTACACACTGGTCAGATGTTGTGTGGCGTCTGATCCGAATCTACCATGTTTGCGAAAACTAATAGGCCTTTGTTTTTATCCGAAGGGGATCGTGTTTGGACTCGTCTCAAAGAGATCTACGCGATGAAATTATCTCCCTCGGCTGTTCAGATTATCTCCCTTTGGTCTAATGTAAATCCCATATTTTGCTCAAAATCATAGACTGCGGCTCAGATGCGCTCAGTCTGAACTGTAAGCAACCAGTTTACACACTGATCAGATGTTTTGCGGCGTCTGATCCGGATCTACAGGGTTTGCGAAAAACAAACGGCCTTAGTTTTTATCCAAAGGAGATCGTGTTTGGACTCGTCTAAAGGAGACCTACGCGACGCAATCATCGGACCGTGGAGGATTTATCTCCCTTGACGGTTCAGATTATCTCCCTTTGGGTAATCTTTAAATGGCTTTATTTCCCTTATGCCTGAACAGATTTGGGTGATCTGGGTATCAAACGAATCGTCTTAAGGAGATGAAATCATCGGACCGTGACCAACATGCGTGAAATCGCTGTTATAGAATGGCTCGAAATTGAAAGGTATACTAAGTATTGGTAATGAACTCACCGATCGCATCACGCGGTCACCCCACTAAATCCCCACTTTTTACGGAGAAATCTGGGTGTACATTATTTTTCTAATTTCTGCTCCAAGACCACAAAGAGGCGGTTCTAACGAGTACCCACAACCTATGTTTGCAGTATAAAAAGAAAAATATCATGGATTTTCATAAAAATGTCGCCATATTTGGAGATGTGAAAAATGTCGAACGGGTATGTTATCGTGAAAAATGAAACATCGAATGTATGAGATTGGACCTATATGTGGTTATAATTATACAGAGATTTTGAAGAGTTCGAATTGTTATTTTTATAAACCCATTCTTGCTAACTAGAAAATCGATAACACGACGCGATCGCGTGACGCGATAACGTGATAACCCGAAGTGTTAATTTTACAAACCCATTCTGTTTAATCGATAACACGACGCGATCACGTGACGCGACAACGTGATAACCCGAAGAGCTATTTTTACAAAATTATTCTGTTTAATCGATCACATGACGCGATCACATGACGCGATCACGTGACGCGATCACGTGACAACCCGAAATGCTATTTTAATAATCCAATCAAACGTAAGAACGAGATTTCCAAAAGTATATAAGAACGAGCGCAAAGAAAATAATTCATTCTCAATATTGAATTTGCGTTCGAGAGTATGGTGAACACGTTTACTGACGCCGACGCCTTAATGAATTTTGCGGCGACGTGGGGGATACAGGATTCCCCGGGGGTGCGACTTCGTTTGTTCCAGTTACGAAACCAAGAGTACGGAGATGTCTTTGTCAGAGAAGAACTAGATACGATACTTGAACATCTAGGAGGGCCAACTATTCATATACAGTCGAGAGAAGACGACTTAGATCTGGCCCTGGAATACGTTCGAGAACAGGAAGAGGTCGAAGAGTCGACCAAGGCTATTCTATTTGATGACGAGATAGAAGAAACGGCTAATGCTTGTGTCGAGGATGGGGACTGGAACCCGGCTTTACCACAGACAGGCGGAGGGGAAGAACCTCAACCGGGACCATCACGACGACCCGATACCCCACCACTCCAGTACAACATGAGAAAAAAGTCGGAAAGAACGTACGCCAAAAATGCGGCCGTGGACCGCATCTACCAGATAAAAATTAACGAGCAGCACAACGGGGAACGGTTACAAGACATACGAGATGGGCTCCATCATATGTTCAACGACGTTTTGAACGAAGCCCGGGGCAATTTGGCGGGAAACGACTTGGGAAGGGTCGTGATTCATCACGAAGGTTTACACGATCCTATCGTTGTACCCCTGCAGGCCTGGGACCAACTGGACGCGCAGAAAGTGATGGAGACCATCGAGAAAGTCCTTAACAGCAATCAAAATCTCGCTATTGACGAAAGTTTTGACATTACAATTGGAACTATAGATTTACCCAAAGGAGGAGCTCGACGCAGAATCACCAGGATAAAAGGAAACAATAATTCTTTACAACTGAAAAAATCTATAGTGACAATTGAGAATGAAGACCAACTTTGTATGGCGAGAGCGATCGGTGTCAGTTGGGCAAAACTTAAAAGGTGTACACCCGAAGAGTGGCAAGAAATAGCCAAAAACAGAGGAAATAAAAACAACTTACAACTTATTTTGGAACATCAGAAAGTACCGGAAACTTACTTCAAACAGCTCCGTACGAAAACGAGAGATGAACAACGACAATTAGCAACAGCCATCAGCCAGTTAGCGGGAGTAGTCATGGACAGACCGGCGAGTTTAAATGATGTGGAGGCGTTTGAAGAAGCCTTGGGAGTACGCGTGATGGTGGTCAGCGCCAGACTAGGTAACAAGTTTATAACAAGTCCTAGTACCGACGAAAGACCGTGTATTTACGTGTATCTAGTCGACGACGACCACTTTCACGCTATTACCACTATCACCGGCTTCTTCAGTGCCAACTATTTTTGCGAAAAATGCCTTTTTCATTACGATCATCGAGAAAGGCACCAATGCGACACATCCTGTATCGTATGTAAAAAGGACCATTGTCCAAAAACAGAGACTCCAGTAAAATGCCAGGACTGCAATATGGACTGTCGATCTGAATTATGCTATAAGAAACACAAACAAGTTCCGGTACATAAAAATGGAAAATTTAAGGGAAAACGAAGCGGTCCATCACAGTGCGAAAAATGGTGGAAGTGTACTAAATGCTATAAAGTAATGAGAAAAGACAAACGAAAAACAGAGGAACACGAGTGTGGTGAATACTTATGTAAATCTTGCGAAAAATATGTTATGGATGATCACCAATGTTACCTGAGAACTAAACAAGCTAAAGAGGACTTTATTCCTAAATTTATCTATTTTGATTTTGAATGTAGTCAGGATGAAATTGCTGAATGTATGGAAAAATATAAACCTTTAAAAAAGGATAATTGTAAGGACTGTCAAACTCAACAGGTATGTAAATCTTGTTCTAAATGTCAACATTGTAAAACTTCATGGTGTGGTAAGGCTACGCATCGTCCTAACTTTGTCGTAGCGCATTCCGTTTGTCCCAAATGCATTGATAAGCCCCTGACCCCTAAATCTGTATGTAAGGCGTGCGGTACCCGCTGCGAAGATTGTGACAATATCGGTTTGTGGGACAACGAAGACGATGGTCCTTGTCCCGGCAAATGCGGTTTTAGAGAAGTCACTTTTGAAGGAGCGGATACCGCCGAAAAATTTGGAGCATGGCTATTTAACGACCAACATAAACATTTCAAAGTTGTAGCTCATAACATGAAAGGATATGATGGCTATTTTCTTTTAGAGTACCTTATTGACCAGTCCCTACGCCCCGACAAAATCATCTATAACGGTTCAAAAATAATGTATATGACAGTCGAGCGAAATTTACATATCAAAGTGATTGACAGTCTCAACTTCTTACCTATGAAATTATCGCAACTACCTAAAGCTTTTGGACTTGAAGAGCTGAAAAAGGGATGGTTCCCCCATTATTTTAATACGAGAGAAAATCAAAATTATGTGGGACCCTACCCTGAAGCTAAATTTTATGGTCACAATTTTATGGGAGATGAAGAGAGAGGAGAATTATTGGAATGGTTGAGTGCGAGAAAGGATGAAGAGTTTGATTTTAGAAAAGAAATGTTAGAATATTGTAGAAGTGATGTAGACATTTTAAGGCAATCGTGTTTGAAATTTAGAAAGTTGTTGATGAGTGCTACAGGTGTTCAAAAAGAAGTGATCAATGATAAGAATAAGAAAGAGAGAAAGTGGTTTGGGGCCGTGGATCCATTTGATTCAGTCACCATAGCGTCCGTGTGCATGAGCGTGTTTAGAACAAAGTTCATCGAAGAAGAATGGCGGGTAAAGTTTGAAGACCGTGACGATTGGGTGCCCGCCAAAATCGTCGATGAAAAATGTTACATTTTCAAAGACAACAAATGGGTCCACGAATCCGACATCACAAGTGAGAGAGTAAGCGAAAGAGAGTTTGTGCGTACACCTATCGCAAAAATCCCTCCCAGCGGTTACAATGATCAGTACAGCAAGGTTTCAATTCAGTGGTTAGAATGGATGGCACGTGTCAGTAACACACACATTCAGCACGCTTTGAATACAGGCGAAAAGTCTTTACCGGGCACACGTTACAAACTGGACGGTTATTGCGAAGAAACAAACACGGCATACGAGTATCATGGTTGCATCTTTCACGGTTGCCCTGATTGTTTCTCCGATAACCGCGAAGACACGTACCATCCACTCACAAAACAATCTTTAAAGGAATTATACGCATTAACCATGAAAAAGAAAGCATACATAGAACAATTAGGCATGAAGTACGTTTGTATTTGGGACCATGAGTTTAAAAAGCTACGAAATCAAAACTCTGAGCTTAAACAATTTACCCTTCAGTTAGATTTAATGGACAGGCTAGATCCTAGAGAGAGTTTTTTCGGGGGACGCACCAATGCGAGTCAACTCTATTACCAAACTTCAGAACAGGAGCAAATCAGATACGTCGATTTTACTAGTCTCTATCCCTGGGTGAACAAGTATTGTCGGTATCCCGTAGGTCACCCCACCATTATCACTAAAGGGTTTGGAAATATACATGACTATTTTGGCATCGCAAAAATAAAAATTCTACCTCCAAGAGGACTGTATCATCCAGTCCTTCCCTACAGATCAAATGGTAAATTGAAATTCCCCCTATGCAAAACCTGTGCGGATACCGAAAATCAAAACCCTTGCACGTGCTCTGAAGAGGAAAGAGAGTTGACAGGCACCTGGTGTACCCCTGAGATTCAAACTGCTCTAAGATTAGGATATAGCCTGAAAAAAATTTACGAGGTATACCACTGGGAGGAAACGACTCAATATGATCCCAAGACTAGAGAAGGGGGGCTATTCGCCAAATATATAAACACGTTTTTAAAGTTTAAGCAAGAGGCGAGTGGTCCCCCGGACTGGATCGAAAATGAAACGGATATGAATCAATACATTCAGCAATATTTCGAGAAGGAGGGTGTATCGTTGGATCGAGGAAATATCGCAAAGAACCCAGGTTTGCGAGCCCTGGCCAAATTATGCTTAAACAGCTTTTGGGGCAAGTTTGGCCAACGGCTCAACATGCGACAGACAAAGTTCTTTCACGAAACGGAAGCCAACATGTTCTTCCAATTGTTTTCCGATCCAACGAAACAACCTCTGAATTTTCACATACTTTCAAATGACATGATTCAAATTGAATGGATTTATAAACAAGATTGTCAACCCGAAGATAACAAAACCAACATTTATTTAGCTACATTCACTACATGCTGGGCAAGACTGAAACTGTACAGTGTGCTCGAAGAGTTAGACAAGCGTGTCTTGTATTATGACACGGACAGTGTGATATACGTGAGTCGTCCGGGACAGTATGACCCTCCATTGGGTGACTACCTGGGCGAACTCACGGATGAGCTGTCAGCTGGAGAGCACATTGTAGAGTTTGTGTCCGGAGGCCCGAAAAATTATGCTTACAAAACAAACACAAATAAAGAAACTTGTAAGGTTAGGGGATTCACTTTAAATTATACGAACAGTCAACTCATCAATTTTGAAAGCGTCAAAGACATTGTAACCAATCCAAAAAGTTGCACAAACATCACGGTAACCAATCCAAGCAAAATATGTAGAGATAAGAGAAAACGAAAACTTATAAATCGAGAAGAAAAGAAAACGTATCAGATGGTTTATACGAAGCGTAGAAAAATAGATAACTATGATACAGTGCCTTATGGATATTAAATGTTGAGTCGAGTTTTCGCGGTAGGTGTTCCAAAAGGGTATGAGAGGTGTTTCAATTTTTGGTATGAGCATTTTCATTTTTTTTTTTTTTTGTCATTGCTGTATCGATTTTTGTACATTTACGTGTATTTTCCCATAGACCACGTTTTCATTTTTGTACCTCACATTTCAAAAACACGACTTTAGTTTTTCAATTTTTGTACATAGCATTTTCATTTTTTGTCATGACTGTTTCGATTTTTGTACATTTACGTGTATTTTCCCATAGACCACGTTTTCATTTTTGTACCTCACGTTTTAAAAACACGACATTAGTTTTTCAATTCTTGTACATAGCATTTTCATTTTTTGTCATTGCCGTTTTGATTTTTGTACGTGTCTTTTCTTATGTTTTATATTTCTGTTTCAGTATTTGTTTGCCATTGCTGTTTGAGTCAATAAAATAAAGTTTGTAAGAATACCTTGTTTACTTTGTCTTTTTCATTCCTACGTAAGAATATGAATCCTACCGAGTCTCATGAACCCGAAAGGGAAGCATTTATTAGGGTACCAGACGAAGAAAGTCGTATTAGCGGAGATAAGTGGCATTTACTGGGAACTCGAGTCCCCCAAGCCGAAATTGTCTACTTTTGTCAGATGATCATCGTCTACATTATAATCATTACCTCCATTGTGAACCTATCTCTCCAAAACGGTTCCACAGAACTTTGGATCAGTCTACTGAGTAGCTGCATAGGCTACGCACTTCCCAACCCAAAGTTAAAGAAATGAATTGTACACTACCTTTTGAACCTTGTTCTAGCGTGTGTATCAGTGGTCAAACCGGAAGCGGTAAAACGCAATGGGTGTACAAATTTCTGAAAAATGTACAGTCCATGTACCTCCGAGACCCGCCTACCCACATATTATACTGTTACGGCATACACCAAGATCTCTATGACACCATGGAAGAAACTATACCAAATTTTCACAGCCAACAGGGACTACCAACTGCCGAAGAAATAGACGAACTTACCAGAGATAAAAAGCATAAACTCATTATCATCGATGATCTGATGCACGAAGTTATGCGCAACAAAGACATGGAACTCTTATTCACCCAAGGGACTCATCACAAATGCGTGAGTGTAATCTTGATCACCCAGAACTTATACCCAGGAGGAAAACATGCAAGAACCATAGCTCTGAATACGTGGTACATGGTGCTCATGAAAAATTTGCGTGACGTATCACAAGTGTCAATACTTGGTCGTCAGTTGTATCCCGGGAAATCAAAAGGATTTTTAAAAGCCTACGAGGACGCGCTGAGTCACGAGAAATACGGATATTTCTTGGTAGATTTGAGCCCTCATGCCGCAACCAGATACCGTCTTAGGACCCGTATTTTCCCTGGTGAAGACCCCGTGATTTACAGACTGACGTAAGAACGAGACTGAAACCTTTAAGAGTAACCATGGTTCAGTTACTGGTACAAGAACGTCATTTTCTATTGCTGTTCGTACAAACCACACCCGCTCAGAGGAAGACATTGCTACAAACGATCACCAGACATCAACTGAGAGCGATAAGTGAGATAGCTCACAACATTGTCAAATTCAAGATACAGTTAACTAAAGTGGAGAAAAGGTCGCTTAAACGTGGGCGACGACTATTGCATCTTTTGGGAGACAGAGCACTGGGTTATCATCACAAGACAAAGGTCATTTGGGAGAATCAGCGATTTGTGTACATCCTTTTAAAAATAGCCATTCCTTACTTGAAAGCTGTACTCGATTGATGGAAAAACTAGTACTCGTTCCCTTTGACAAATATCAACGAATGCAAGCAAGGACTAGCCTTCACAAATCTCATAGTGAGAAGTCATCGATGAAACGGGCGAGGGAAACAAGTATAATGCAGAAGCCCAGTAGGAAGATAAAGAGTAAAGCAGTTGTGACACCACTGTCTCCAGGGAATCGGCATACGCGTACTGTGACACCAACACCTCCAGGAAAGCGTGATTCTCACACAGACACTGATAGATTCATAGACTGGATATCATTTTAAAAACAAGAAAGACAAAATAATGTTTTGTATTTTATTCGACAAATAAATACATGTACAGCTATATAAATTGTTGTGTTGTATTTACAAAAGTTCTCACAAATCTATCATTCATCTCTAGATCTCTCACGCTGAACACCCTCACAATGTCCTTCAATGACATCCCCGCATATCGACCCATTACATAATATATACAGTACAGTCCACACCTATCAGATCCAAAGTCTTGTAAACGGTTGCAGATTGTCAAGTAATGTTTCTGTAGTACACGTTCGAAACCCACATTGTAGTATTCCGGCGTATTGCCCAGAGAATCGAAGAACTCGTCTGGTCCTCTGTCTGTAAAATAGAAGGCCACCCAGTGCTTTCCGGGTCCAGCTATCGTATCCGTATTTGCGATCACAAATCTATTCCTTCTGATAGTATCAGACGCACAAACACTGACGGGATAACCTCTCAATATCCTTTCAAGTTCAAGATTATTCATTTTAGATATACTGACCCAGACTGGTCAATCTGAAGAACTTCTGGAAAGGATGCGTACATAACCAAGGTGACGCTCTCTGGTAAAGGATTGGCAAACTTGAGTTCTAACCTACAATGCCCTTTCCTCTTTGTATTGAACGCATAGAAAGGATCAACATCCAGGATATAGAGACAGAATCCGTACTTGAAATCTTCTCTGCTCACATTGATATCTTTCCTGAAATGTGTTAGCGTTCTGTAGCAGTCCACAAACTGATCAGCACTATAATTCGGTTGTAAAGGCTGAGAGGGGTATGACTGGCCGTCGACGTAAAGACCCACTGAACTACAATCGTACGGTTGAAAGTTAAGCGGGTTTTTTGTGTAGTCCCCCGTATAAGCGGCGCTAGACACCAGTCCTACCACAAGTTTGGTGGGAACCAATCCTTGAAATATGTCATCTGCACTGAATCCGTACTGTCCAGAAGCTATGGAGGCTGTTTTAACCTCTGATCTTATATAGGGATATAAGGCTGGTTGGTTCTGTATGAGTTTCTCGTGAGCAACTAAAACAGCCCCGTTTAAACGTTGTACGCATAGTTTGAATCGTACATCGACAATCTGTACCTTCTCACTAGCATTCAAACTGTCCGACATTAGTCTGAATGCGTCCAGACTCGGCCAAAGTTTGATTCCTATACCTACTCCATTAATCATTAATCTCGACTGTTGGAACATGTCAAGAAATAAAGGCCCTTCCAAGTCAACAATTTTTCCTCCTTTGGTAGCCATGTATCTATCAAAAAGTCCGCTGTTAGGTCCCGTCACCGCATCTGCTGAGTCTGGGTTATCGCCCGTATCTTTGTAAAACAGCTGACTGGATAATATATTTTCCTGTGTGCCCTTGTTTGTTTTCAAAATGGTATCGATGTAACTTTTATACGGATAATTTGTGCCAATGTTTGACAACGGCGTCTGCTGAAAGGTCACGTCCACTTGTCTAAATATGGTGTGTAAGGGTAGGTTTATTAGTCCAGCGACGAGGTCCTCCTGTAGAGGGGTCCCTTGAGCATCTGTCAATCGTAATTTTACGTTTAACAAGCTATTTTTGAGGTCTATGTAAGCGGAAGACTGTGAAGGTATGTTAAAGTCTATCACTGATGACGACGTAACTTGATTTGACGGTCGATACTCGATCCATTCCCTCGACTGAAACGCTGGGTCTGATGGTGGCATTTCGAAAATATTTAAACGTTTTTGATGATATGTATCCATGATTTAAACCTGATCTTCCGGATTGTAAGCGTACCGTTTTAATCGTTTTGGTTGTGGTTTACTGACACTTGACTTCTTCTTACGCTTTCCGCCACCTTCCTTCTTACGGTCTCGCTCAATTTCCGATTTAGCCATTTCGACCGCTTGAGCCACGGGAGTGACCAATTTCACCAAGGGTTTTTGCTTTTCCTGCATTTCTATTTCTTTTTGCCTTTGATCTTCCATTTCTTTTAGAAGTCGGTTTCTTCTACCACTACCGACGATATAACGCCCCTTGTAATCGGGTTGAACGAACCCCTCGCTCAAGTCTTTGAAGTGTTGGTACCATGCCTCGTAGTCTGGGACATAGGGCACCCATTTTAGCAGTTTCTTGTCAAACACTTCGATAGATCCCATTTTGTTTAAAATGCAGCACACAATGCAGGTCGTTGGACTCGAAGGTTATGGGTTGAAGATTTTCGCCCAGTAGATACAGTCTGATGGCAGACAACTTCGTCACGTTCACGGGTATATAGATGGAGTCTTCGAACGTGTCAGTTTTAAGCTTTTTGTATCGGGTTTCGATCTCGATATTTCTTAAAATGGGTACAGTTTTGTTTCTTACGTATGACTCTTCCACAATATCGCAGCAGAGATACAGTCGTTTGGCTCTGGGAGTAAAATTACACGTCAACGAAATCTGTTTGAGAGCGCACACCCAGCCACCGTCTAAAGTATAAGTCTTGTGAAACTGAATCCAAAAATCTGATGGGTTATTGTTCTTACGCAATTCTGAAGAGTCTTTGCTGCTGAGGTAGACGTAAAAGTCTGTCATTATTGTTCTCTGATTTCGTCCAAGATACTCTGAATCAGGTACACACTTTTCAACATTAGCGGTATAATCGAGGAATGTCTGTTCACCAAAGCTTTTTTTCTTCTTACACTGATTCCACGGGACGTCAATGTTCTTAGCATCAACCGTCTTCTCTTAAAAAGTTGAGCATCCCTTCTTAGAGGATTGATGGTTCCGTTGCTCAGTCTCTTGGCCACTTCTATGATGGATAACAATTGCTGTGTAGTTAGGTTTTTTAACAGCGTTTTACGGACAGAAGGGGTGGCGTTCTTCAACGTCGTCAGAAAGTGAACACACTGGTAGACTTTGGAATGCTCCATGGTTAAATATATGCTTGCGTTACCGCTTCTTACGCGTATAGAGCTCCAGTTCTATAAGGGTTGGAAAGACCACATTATCGATTTGGCGAGAACATTTTATACCGGTGATCACCACTTTACCCGTATGAAAACAGCAAAAGTTTACTCCATAGATTTTAAAATTAAGGGCGGGAAACAGCTCTGGTTCGTACACACCCCTTCTTTCTTTGGCCAACATTTTTATGTCAAGAACATCACTTAGAGAATGGCTCGCGGACGCTGTCACCATCTTGACTTTTCTGAGCTGGACTGGTAACCCCATTTTCTGAAGTTGTCTGGCATACCTTCGTAACCTCTGATATCCTTCATCTGCATTGGAAGCACTACCGTTACAATTAATCACGCCGTTGGGAAACACCAAGCAGTTACCACCGATATTTCTGTGTTGCCATATAAGTCCGGGAAACGTTTTGGGGTCGTACCTGGCGTTACATAGGCGCTGACATAGGTCTCTCAAGTCGATAGATCTGCACAAATGAGCGCTATAAACGACATTTGTAATCTTCATGGTGTAATCTTCAATAATGACGGGCCTAACGATTGGTCCTGCATATATATATTGTAACAAGAGTCACGTGATTTGATTCTCTGATCGGTCAGGCTTCTGATTGGTCTAGGAGTAGTCCTTGACGTCTTCTTCTGGTATCCAGCTGTCATATTTTTTGGGCCAGTGTAACCATCTTACTAAAACTTCTTTTCTTTTCTTTCGCACACGCTTCTTTAATATCGCTTGAATGTGATATTCCGTTGAGGCATCGACAAGGACGGCCTGCATTTCCGGTTCATAAAATGTCCCGTCGACGCTTTCCTCATCCCAGGACGCAAGAGTATAGACAGGTATACCATCTCTTCTGAAACGGGTTTTGACTTTAAATATTTCTCCAGTCCATTTTTGTGAGTACTCTCTGTCAAACAAGCTTCTCACGTGGGACAGACGAACCGTTTGACCTAGTTTAAACTTGTATCGGCGCAATGTGTTTTTCGAGGACCTCTTCTTCGATTTGATGCCCTTTTGTCTCAGTAAATATTGCTGTAGTCTATTTTCCCCTTCGTTGTCCTTGTCGATGGATGCAGGTGCTTTTCCCAGACTTCGATGTCGGGTATGATTATAGCTGTATACGATGTCTTGAAGGGCATCTATGTAGCGCTGCGTTCTGTGTTTCATCATGTATCTAAACAGCTTGTGCTTTAAAGTCTTGATAAGGCGTTCGCTATAATTTGCTTTTGTCTCTGTGTTTAATGCGTAAAAGTGATAAATGCCTTGTTGTTTAAAGTATTTATTGGTTTCCACACTTCTAAATTCCATTCCTAAGTCAGACCTGACCATGTTTGGCTTGCGATGACCGCTTAGCAGACGTTTCAATGCGTCCACAACGTCCTTCCCTTTTTTACTTTTGACAGGTTGACAGTGGGCAAAGCGGGAAAAAATATCTATGGCGACCACCACATATTGATAACCGTCATTCTGTTTGGCTAGATCTACCATATCCATGAGATCCACATCCCACTGGCTGTCAATGCCCGCCACAATGACCCTCGATCTGGCATATTTACGTCTAGCGCCTTTGGTTAGGGAATAACACTCTTGGTCTTGTAACCATTTTCGGATTCTATACCTCCCAATTTTATATTTGCCTTCAGTTTTAACAAACTGATACAATTTTTCAGGACCAAGATAGCTAGCCGGGGACTTGGAATTAAAGTACAAGGAAGACAAGTACTGTTTCCAGTCGGACATATTTAATTATAAACATGTAAAGAAATATAAACGTTCTTACAAACAAGTTTACAATAGCAATACAATTTACAATATAACGCTATATAAATGTTCATGTTGTTGTCTTTCAAATATTTCTATCCACCGTTCTGAAGCCTCTCTGGCTTCTCTTCGCAATTGATGGCATCTTAACCACCAACACAACTCGTCAAATATCGCCAATGTCATACACACAAATCCAACCATTGTTCATACAATAACTTATCACCAATTGTTAAAATCGTTGGGGTTACATTCAGAACACTGTAACGCTCCCAGTTGGTTCATATGATCACTCTGTAGAAAACAAGGTACCACTGCGTCCAGTTCGGGTAAAGCGTTTCCTATCTCTGACATCAGTTCTTTTAAGCGTTTATATTCCAAAGGTCTCAAGCACAGTCCCTTTTTCGTGGGTACCACATCCTCCTGGGGTTTCCAATACTGCCTTATATCAACACACACGCCGCCATCCGCAATCGTACAATAGACGTTACCTCCTAAGTGAGAACTGAAGGATTTCTTCTCTGCTAGTGCCTGATCCACGTATTCTAAGTAATCGACCCAATTCTTCCATCGCATCAACGTGAGACAGATACCCTTCTTCGTCGGTTTATCGTCTTTCCATTCTCTCAGATCAACACGTAGTTGCCCCTTCCATTCGTTAACTTCCACGTACCGATCGTTACCGAGAGTGAACCTGCATCTGAAGTGTGACATGTTTTCTGTCTGAATGTCCGAACCTATATGACTGAAAACGAATGAGGCAATTACTTTTATAGTGATGAGTCAATTCTGATTGGCTGTTATTTTTAGCGTCTCTCTGAATAACCGTTTAACTGAAAATCGTGTCCAAACATGTCGACTGACCACTTAAGCAATGGGATAAGCGGTTATCACAAAACATATCTTCTTAGTCCTCGTAAAGATCGCTTTTATCTTGTTGCTAGGGTCATTCGTATATCCTAAAATTCCAATGTCAAAATTGAAACGTTTTGTAACTTCAGTTCTTTTTCCAATCTGTTTTACAGTATCCGGTTCTTGGAGGCAGGCTTCAACACATTCATACATTTTATCCACGTTAAAAAAGACTGAAGCGTATTCATTGTAAACATCTAAGTGTTTTTCTACCGTGTGGGTAGAAAGTTTAAAGGTTGGTTTCATTTTGAAGTTCGAAGAGCGAATGACAAACCCTATGGAAAAGAACCGAATTTTCAAAGATTTCATCAGCCAATCAAATAGCAGCGTTTTAATCATCCAATCGTAATTTACCGTTCAAACAAGTCATTGCTTGCTTGTCAAAACATGTATTCACATATAGGGATCAGGCTTTTGTTTTCAATTTTTAGTGCCTCCTCGGAACAATAGAGACGGAGCAGCTGGGTTGACCTTTTGTTTAGTGCCTTCACCGAACAATAGAGACGTGGCAAAGGTCATCCAAAATGGCCGATGCGCCGTGAGGTCGTCCCCGCGCATGCGCAGTCCGTGGCGCCAAAGTTATTCCGAGGTCATCCAATATGGCTGCCGCGCCGACGCGCCGTGACGTCATCCCCGCGCATGCGCAGTCCATGAGGCCAAAGCGCTGCCTATACTACTGCAATGGTACGAGCACGCTTTGGTAATCTAGTTTTGCATGCCATACGCGTAAGTTTTGCAACGGCACTCCATGGCCTAGTGGGTAAAAGCATAAGGTCTCTCACTGCTGTGGTTCGATCCTTGCACAGGTCACATGTGAGACGCCAAGCTCCGCAACGGAAGGTCAGGAAGTTTTTTCTTCGGCTACTTGCACGGCTTGGCATTGGGGACCTGGATCTCATCCTAAAAGAGAGAGGGCTCCACTGGTATGGACATGTGGAACGCTCCAACGGAGCAGTCAAGACTGCCTGTCACACACAGGCAGACGGAAGGCGTGAGCCTGGGTGGCCCAAGATGACCTGGGAGCAGCTGACAGAGACATATCGCAGAGACTGGAAGCCCTCTGCTATCGACCCTCATGATAGACATACCTTGAGATATGTTGTGAGATCTGCTATGCGTGCAGCAAACCAGTTACATGGAAGGTGGCGCATTTATCTAAATTTGGACCAGCTGCACGTTAATCAAAACTCCGATAATGATGATGACGACTCCTTTTCCGCCCACCTCTGATTAACGATTTGCTTGAAATATTGAGATTATCTTGAAACGTTCGTAAAACAAAACTAAAATGCGCGCGCGCGTGCGCGCGTGTGTGTGTGTGTGGGGGGTGTATTTACGTCCCATCAACACGCACCTAAAGTCATATAAACATGGGACCTCGGCTTAAAGACTCGTCCGATAGTGTGGAGAAGCTTGTAATGACACTCCGGGCACCTTGTTTACAAGAATAGGAGGTTTAACGCTACACCACGGGGGCTATATATTTTGCGTGTGTTGTTGTTTTTGTTCCCGAAGTCCATCTGCAACTCTACTGATCGATCAGTAAAGTGAAGGGTATTTGTCAGCAAAAATAAAACGCATCAGTGTAACAAGGCCTTGTTTGTTTGTTTGAATCGAGGTTTCAAGTCGGCGTCAACACTATTTAGATCATTTTAGAGACGTTACTTGCAATTTCATGGGACTTTTACCCGCCATTGAGATAAAATGATATCTCAAACCCTGTCACCCAAACAAACTAAAAGGGTTTAAATGTAGGGACGGTCCGACTCGCACCACTATGCCTGGGTAGGCTTCGACCCTCTAAGCGGTTTGCCAGTACTTATGTGTGATCGGTTTAAACTCTGCGTGGAAGCATCATGCAGCGCAATCCAAGCCTCGATGGGCGAAGGCCCGAGGAAAGAGGGGTTTCCTATGGTGAATACATCAGCGTCATTGGCTTTGCTCAAAAACACAAATTGTGGGTACTCGTTAGAACCGCCTCAAAAAGGCTGTTCTTACGAGCACCCACAATCTGTAATGCATGTGTAGACTTAAATAAAAATGTTGCTTTTGGAGATAAGACAGATGCCATTTTAGCATACGAGTGTGAGCGAAAACTTCTGTACCTGACTCTAATGCAGCAACGCTACGTGTGGTTTAATTGAGTGTATATTTGAAATAATGGCGATTGCGACATTTCCAAGTCAGCCTATCAGCCTCAACACTATTTAGATGTTGTTTTTTTGTGGTGGGGGTTGGGGGTGGGGATTACGGCCCTTTCATTATTAAATGAACTCATATCGAGCCGGTTGTTAATCAGAGGTGGGCGAAAACTGGAGTACCCGGATAAAAACCACCTGACCTTCCGTTGCAGAACTTGGCTTCTCACGTGTGCATGACTCTAGACAGCGGTGAGAGACCTAATGATTAAGAGTCAGCGCTCTTATCAACTTGGTCACGGAGGTCCGTTGGCGTAAACATTAGATGCAACAAGTGTAAGCTTTCACAAGAAGTAAAAAGCGGCCCATAACAAGTAAAAGCTTTCACACAAAGACACAAAAAGGGGCCCACGAGCAAAACTCTCGTTCAGAATTGCTACCACATTTGTACAAGCCCATTTTTGCTGCCCTTTTTATACAGGCTAATAAGAAATATACATAAATTTACAAACTCTAGACAACAACGGGCCACTGCCTATCCAAAAAAGTTTACCAGGAGCCTTCGGCTCTGGTGAGCTGAAAACTTGCCTCGCCTTTTGCAAAATGATTGGGTTATTCTTCAATTAGTCTTCTATAACGTGTAGGAAAGTTCAAGTCTACTTTTAGCCTGACCAGGCAGTAGTATAGGCAGCGCTTTGGCCTCATGGACTGCGCATGCGCGGGGATGACGTCACGACGCGTCGGCGCGGCAGCCATATTGGATGACCTCGGAATAACTTTGGCGTCATGGACTGCGCATGCGCGGGGACGACCTCACGGCGCATCGGCCATTTTGGATGACCTTTGCCACGTCTCTATTGTTCGGTGAAGGCACTAAACAAAAGGTCAACCCAGCTGCTCCGTGACCTCGGAATAAAAATCCGTGTCTATTGTTCGGTGAAGGCACTAAACAAAAGGTCGAGGTGAAACGACAAGCCCTGGTTTATGGAAGGGCCGATTCGCACCGCTTTACCTGGGCTAAGCGGTTTTCCAGTGCTCGATTCGTGGAAGCATCTATTTCTTCAAGCCCCGAGGGGCGGGGGGCTAAAAAGATGCATGCATCTCTCTCTCTCTCTCTCTCTCTCTCTCTCTCTCTCTCTCTCTCTCTCTCTCTCTCTCTCTCTCTCCTTTATACAAAAATGTGACAAGGACTGTGTCGTTATTTGAGCTATAGATCATTTTTATCAGATTTTTTTTCTATATTTTTGTCGTAAACATGTTTGAATAGGTGTATTTGTCTTTCAAAACCAACTTGCGAAAATATCATCTGATAATGGATTTTAGCCTGAAATGCGCCAGTCCGCTTAACACGGAAACACCTGCCCTTAACAGGACTGCTGAACCCAAACAAAGAAAAAATAGAAAACAAAAGAGTGGTTAGCGCTTGAAGGTTCATTCGCGGTACATTGGCTTTTTATCGATACGACTATTTGGGTCGGCGAACGAAAAAACCTATAAAAGTAAAACTTTAGCGACAATATATGACCGATCAGCCCTCGTATAAACGCGGTCTCATCACAAAACTAAGGATCAGAAGGGGTACTAAAATTTGAAAACGAACATACCTGGATGACCTCGGCCAGTCCGCTTAACACGGAAAATTGTCTTAATTTCCAGGGTGCATCTTTGTTGGTGGGACTCAAACACTCACTCACTCAAGGGTTCATGTTGAACGCGAATCACCTGCCCTTATCAGGACTGCTGAACCCAAACAAAGAAAAATGTCATCTGCTAGTGGTGATTAGCGCTTTAAGGTTCATTCACCTAAGTGATGTTCTTGACATAAATCAAGTTAGAGAAGACTATACCCTGAACTTACAGCGAATAGTTTACACACTGGTCAGATGTTGTGTGGCGTCTGATCCGAATCTACCATGTTTGCGAAAACTAATAGGCCTTTGTTTTTATCCGAAGGGGATCGTGTTTGGACTCGTCTCAAAGAGATCTACGCGATGAAATTATCTCCCTCGGCTGTTCAGATTATCTCCCTTTGGTCTAATGTAAATCCCATATTTTGCTCAAAATCATAGACTGCGGCTCAGATGCGCTCAGTCTGAACTGTAAGCAACCAGTTTACACACTGATCAGATGTTTTGCGGCGTCTGATCCGGATCTACAGGGTTTGCGAAAAACAAACGGCCTTAGTTTTTATCCAAAGGAGATCGTGTTTGGACTCGTCTAAAGGAGACCTACGCGACGCAATCATCGGACCGTGGAGGATTTATCTCCCTTGACGGTTCAGATTATCTCCCTTTGGGTAATCTTTAAATGGCTTTATTTCCCTTATGCCTGAACAGATTTGGGTGATCTGGGTATCAAACGAATCGTCTTAAGGAGATGAAATCATCGGACCGTGACCAACATGCGTGAAATCGCTGTTATAGAATGGCTCGAAATTGAAAGGTATACTAAGTATTGGTAATGAACTCACCGATCGCATCACGCGGTCACCCCACTAAATCCCCACTTTTTACGGAGAAATCTGGGTGTACATTATTTTTCTAATTTCTGCTCCAAGACCACAAAGAGGCGGTTCTAACGAGTACCCACAACCTATGTTTGCAGTATAAAAAGAAAAATATCATGGATTTTCATAAAAATGTCGCCATATTTGGAGATGTGAAAAATGTCGAACGGGTATGTTATCGTGAAAAATGAAACATCGAATGTATGAGATTGGACCTATATGTGGTTATAATTATACAGAGATTTTGAAGAGTTCGAATTGTTATTTTTATAAACCCATTCTTGCTAACTAGAAAATCGATAACACGACGCGATCGCGTGACGCGATAACGTGATAACCCGAAGTGTTAATTTTACAAACCCATTCTGTTTAATCGATAACACGACGCGATCACGTGACGCGACAACGTGATAACCCGAAGAGCTATTTTTACAAAATTATTCTGTTTAATCGATCACATGACGCGATCACATGACGCGATCACGTGACGCGATCACGTGACAACCCGAAATGCTATTTTAATAATCCAATCAAACGTAAGAACGAGATTTCCAAAAGTATATAAGAACGAGCGCAAAGAAAATAATTCATTCTCAATATTGAATTTGCGTTCGAGAGTATGGTGAACACGTTTACTGACGCCGACGCCTTAATGAATTTTGCGGCGACGTGGGGGATACAGGATTCCCCGGGGGTGCGACTTCGTTTGTTCCAGTTACGAAACCAAGAGTACGGAGATGTCTTTGTCAGAGAAGAACTAGATACGATACTTGAACATCTAGGAGGGCCAACTATTCATATACAGTCGAGAGAAGACGACTTAGATCTGGCCCTGGAATACGTTCGAGAACAGGAAGAGGTCGAAGAGTCGACCAAGGCTATTCTATTTGATGACGAGATAGAAGAAACGGCTAATGCTTGTGTCGAGGATGGGGACTGGAACCCGGCTTTACCACAGACAGGCGGAGGGGAAGAACCTCAACCGGGACCATCACGACGACCCGATACCCCACCACTCCAGTACAACATGAGAAAAAAGTCGGAAAGAACGTACGCCAAAAATGCGGCCGTGGACCGCATCTACCAGATAAAAATTAACGAGCAGCACAACGGGGAACGGTTACAAGACATACGAGATGGGCTCCATCATATGTTCAACGACGTTTTGAACGAAGCCCGGGGCAATTTGGCGGGAAACGACTTGGGAAGGGTCGTGATTCATCACGAAGGTTTACACGATCCTATCGTTGTACCCCTGCAGGCCTGGGACCAACTGGACGCGCAGAAAGTGATGGAGACCATCGAGAAAGTCCTTAACAGCAATCAAAATCTCGCTATTGACGAAAGTTTTGACATTACAATTGGAACTATAGATTTACCCAAAGGAGGAGCTCGACGCAGAATCACCAGGATAAAAGGAAACAATAATTCTTTACAACTGAAAAAATCTATAGTGACAATTGAGAATGAAGACCAACTTTGTATGGCGAGAGCGATCGGTGTCAGTTGGGCAAAACTTAAAAGGTGTACACCCGAAGAGTGGCAAGAAATAGCCAAAAACAGAGGAAATAAAAACAACTTACAACTTATTTTGGAACATCAGAAAGTACCGGAAACTTACTTCAAACAGCTCCGTACGAAAACGAGAGATGAACAACGACAATTAGCAACAGCCATCAGCCAGTTAGCGGGAGTAGTCATGGACAGACCGGCGAGTTTAAATGATGTGGAGGCGTTTGAAGAAGCCTTGGGAGTACGCGTGATGGTGGTCAGCGCCAGACTAGGTAACAAGTTTATAACAAGTCCTAGTACCGACGAAAGACCGTGTATTTACGTGTATCTAGTCGACGACGACCACTTTCACGCTATTACCACTATCACCGGCTTCTTCAGTGCCAACTATTTTTGCGAAAAATGCCTTTTTCATTACGATCATCGAGAAAGGCACCAATGCGACACATCCTGTATCGTATGTAAAAAGGACCATTGTCCAAAAACAGAGACTCCAGTAAAATGCCAGGACTGCAATATGGACTGTCGATCTGAATTATGCTATAAGAAACACAAACAAGTTCCGGTACATAAAAATGGAAAATTTAAGGGAAAACGAAGCGGTCCATCACAGTGCGAAAAATGGTGGAAGTGTACTAAATGCTATAAAGTAATGAGAAAAGACAAACGAAAAACAGAGGAACACGAGTGTGGTGAATACTTATGTAAATCTTGCGAAAAATATGTTATGGATGATCACCAATGTTACCTGAGAACTAAACAAGCTAAAGAGGACTTTATTCCTAAATTTATCTATTTTGATTTTGAATGTAGTCAGGATGAAATTGCTGAATGTATGGAAAAATATAAACCTTTAAAAAAGGATAATTGTAAGGACTGTCAAACTCAACAGGTATGTAAATCTTGTTCTAAATGTCAACATTGTAAAACTTCATGGTGTGGTAAGGCTACGCATCGTCCTAACTTTGTCGTAGCGCATTCCGTTTGTCCCAAATGCATTGATAAGCCCCTGACCCCTAAATCTGTATGTAAGGCGTGCGGTACCCGCTGCGAAGATTGTGACAATATCGGTTTGTGGGACAACGAAGACGATGGTCCTTGTCCCGGCAAATGCGGTTTTAGAGAAGTCACTTTTGAAGGAGCGGATACCGCCGAAAAATTTGGAGCATGGCTATTTAACGACCAACATAAACATTTCAAAGTTGTAGCTCATAACATGAAAGGATATGATGGCTATTTTCTTTTAGAGTACCTTATTGACCAGTCCCTACGCCCCGACAAAATCATCTATAACGGTTCAAAAATAATGTATATGACAGTCGAGCGAAATTTACATATCAAAGTGATTGACAGTCTCAACTTCTTACCTATGAAATTATCGCAACTACCTAAAGCTTTTGGACTTGAAGAGCTGAAAAAGGGATGGTTCCCCCATTATTTTAATACGAGAGAAAATCAAAATTATGTGGGACCCTACCCTGAAGCTAAATTTTATGGTCACAATTTTATGGGAGATGAAGAGAGAGGAGAATTATTGGAATGGTTGAGTGCGAGAAAGGATGAAGAGTTTGATTTTAGAAAAGAAATGTTAGAATATTGTAGAAGTGATGTAGACATTTTAAGGCAATCGTGTTTGAAATTTAGAAAGTTGTTGATGAGTGCTACAGGTGTTCAAAAAGAAGTGATCAATGATAAGAATAAGAAAGAGAGAAAGTGGTTTGGGGCCGTGGATCCATTTGATTCAGTCACCATAGCGTCCGTGTGCATGAGCGTGTTTAGAACAAAGTTCATCGAAGAAGAATGGCGGGTAAAGTTTGAAGACCGTGACGATTGGGTGCCCGCCAAAATCGTCGATGAAAAATGTTACATTTTCAAAGACAACAAATGGGTCCACGAATCCGACATCACAAGTGAGAGAGTAAGCGAAAGAGAGTTTGTGCGTACACCTATCGCAAAAATCCCTCCCAGCGGTTACAATGATCAGTACAGCAAGGTTTCAATTCAGTGGTTAGAATGGATGGCACGTGTCAGTAACACACACATTCAGCACGCTTTGAATACAGGCGAAAGTCTTTACCGGGCACACGTTACAAACTGGACGGTTATTGCGAAGAAACAAACACGGATACGAGTATCATGGTTGCATCTTTCACGGTTGCCCTGATTGTTTCTCCGATAACCGCGAAGACACGTACCATCCACTCACAAACCAATCTTTAAAGGAATTATACGCATTAACCATGAAAAAGAAAGCATACATAGAACAATTAGGCATGAAGTACGTTTGTATTTGGGACCATGAGTTTAAAAAGCTACGAAATCAAAACTCTGAGCTTAAACAATTTACCCTTCAGTTAGATTTAATGGACAGGCTAGATCCTAGAGAGAGTTTTTTCGGGGGACGCACCAATGCGAGTCAACTCTATTACCAAACTTCAGAACAGGAGCAAATCAGATACGTCGATTTTACTAGTCTCTATCCCTGGGTGAACAAGTATTGTCGGTATCCCGTAGGTCACCCCACCATTATCACTAAAGGGTTTGGAAATATACATGACTATTTTGGCATCGCAAAAATAAAAATTCTACCTCCAAGAGGACTGTATCATCCAGTCCTTCCCTACAGATCAAATGGTAAATTGAAATTCCCCCTATGCAAAACCTGTGCGGATACCGAAAATCAAAACCCTTGCACGTGCTCTGAAGAGGAAAGAGAGTTGACAGGCACCTGGTGTACCCCTGAGATTCAAACTGCTCTAAGATTAGGATATAGCCTGAAAAAAATTTACGAGGTATACCACTGGGAGGAAACGACTCAATATGATCCCAAGACTAGAGAAGGGGGGCTATTCGCCAAATATATAAACACGTTTTTAAAGTTTAAGCAAGAGGCGAGTGGTCCCCCGGACTGGATCGAAAATGAAACGGATATGAATCAATACATTCAGCAATATTTCGAGAAGGAGGGTGTATCGTTGGATCGAGGAAATATCGCAAAGAACCCAGGTTTGCGAGCCCTGGCCAAATTATGCTTAAACAGCTTTTGGGGCAAGTTTGGCCAACGGCTCAACATGCGACAGACAGAGTTCTTTCACGAAACGGAAGCCAACATGTTCTTCCAATTGTTTTCCGATCCAACGAAACAACCTCTGAATTTTCACATACTTTCAAATGACATGATTCAAATTGAATGGATTTATAAACAAGATTGTCAACCCGAAGATAACAAAACCAACATTTATTTAGCTACATTCACTACATGCTGGGCAAGACTGAAACTGTAGAGTAGTATAGGCAGCGCTTTGGCCTCATGGACTGCGCATGCGCGGGGATGACGTCACGACGCGTCGGCGCGGCAGCCATATTGGATGACCTCGGAATAACTTTGGCGTCATGGACTGCGCATGCGCGGGGACGACCTCACGGCGCATCGGCCATTTTGGATGACCTTTGCCACGTCTCTATTGTTCGGTGAAGGCACTAAACAAAAGGTCAACCCAGCTGCTCCGTGACCTCGGAATAAAAATCCGTGTCTATTGTTCGGTGAAGGCACTAAACAAAAGGTCGAGGTGAAACGACAAGCCCTGGTTTATGGAAGGGCCGATTCGCACCGCTTTACCTGGGCTAAGCGGTTTTCCAGTGCTCGATTCGTGGAAGCATCTATTTCTTCAAGCCCCGAGGGGCGGGGGGCTAAAAAGATGCATGCATCTCTCTCTCTCTCTCTCTCTCTCTCTCTCTCTCTCTCTCTCTCTCTCTCTCTCCTTTATACAAAAATGTGACAAGGACTGTGTCGTTATTTGAGCTATAGATCATTTTATCAGATTTTTTTTTCTATATTTTTGTCGTAAACATGTTTGAATAGGTGTATTTGTCTTTCAAAACCAACTTGCGAAAATATCATCTGATAATGGATTTTAGCCTGAAATGCGCCAGTCCGCTTAACACGGAAACACCTGCCCTTAACAGGACTGCTGAACCCAAACAAAGAAAAAATAGAAAACAAAAGAGTGGTTAGCGCTTGAAGGTTCATTCGCGGTACATTGGCTTTTTATCGATACGACTATTTGGGTCGGCGAACGAAAAAACCTATAAAAGTAAAACTTTAGCGACAATATATGACCGATCAGCCCTCGTATAAACGCGGTCTCATCACAAAACTAAGGATCAGAAGGGGTACTAAAATTTGAAAACGAACATACCTGGATGACCTCGGCCAGTCCGCTTAACACGGAAAATTGTCTTAATTTCCAGGGTGCATCTTTGTTGGTGGGACTCAAACACTCACTCACTCAAGGGTTCATGTTGAACGCGAATCACCTGCCCTTATCAGGACTGCTGAACCCAAACAAAGAAAAATGTCATCTGCTAGTGGTGATTAGCGCTTTAAGGTTCATTCACCTAAGTGATGTTCTTGACATAAATCAAGTTAGAGAAGACTATACCCTGAACTTACAGCGAATAGTTTACACACTGGTCAGATGTTGTGTGGCGTCTGATCCGAATCTACCATGTTTGCGAAAACTAATAGGCCTTTGTTTTTATCCGAAGGGGATCGTGTTTGGACTCGTCTCAAAGAGATCTACGCGATGAAATTATCTCCCTCGGCTGTTCAGATTATCTCCCTTTGGTCTAATGTAAATCCCATATTTTGCTCAAAATCATAGACTGCGGCTCAGATGCGCTCAGTCTGAACTGTAAGCAACCAGTTTACACACTGATCAGATGTTTTGCGGCGTCTGATCCGGATCTACAGGGTTTGCGAAAAACAAACGGCCTTAGTTTTTATCCAAAGGAGATCGTGTTTGGACTCGTCTAAAGGAGACCTACGCGACGCAATCATCGGACCGTGGAGGATTTATCTCCCTTGACGGTTCAGATTATCTCCCTTTGGGTAATCTTTAAATGGCTTTATTTCCCTTATGCCTGAACAGATTTGGGTGATCTGGGTATCAAACGAATCGTCTTAAGGAGATGAAATCATCGGACCGTGACCAACATGCGTGAAATCGCTGTTATAGAATGGCTCGAAATTGAAAGGTATACTAAGTATTGGTAATGAACTCACCGATCGCATCACGCGGTCACCCCACTAAATCCCCACTTTTTACGGAGAAATCTGGGTGTACATTATTTTTCTAATTTCTGCTCCAAGACCACAAAGAGGCGGTTCTAACGAGTACCCACAACCTATGTTTGCAGTATAAAAAGAAAAATATCATGGATTTTCATAAAAATGTCGCCATATTTGGAGATGTGAAAAATGTCGAACGGGTATGTTATCGTGAAAAATGAAACATCGAATGTATGAGATTGGACCTATATGTGGTTATAATTATACAGAGATTTTGAAGAGTTCGAATTGTTATTTTTATAAACCCATTCTTGCTAACTAGAAAATCGATAACACGACGCGATCGCGTGACGCGATAACGTGATAACCCGAAGTGTTAATTTTACAAACCCATTCTGTTTAATCGATAACACGACGCGATCACGTGACGCGACAACGTGATAACCCGAAGAGCTATTTTTACAAAATTATTCTGTTTAATCGATCACATGACGCGATCACATGACGCGATCACGTGACGCGATCACGTGACAACCCGAAATGCTATTTTAATAATCCAATCAAACGTAAGAACGAGATTTCCAAAAGTATATAAGAACGAGCGCAAAGAAAATAATTCATTCTCAATATTGAATTTGCGTTCGAGAGTATGGTGAACACGTTTACTGACGCCGACGCCTTAATGAATTTTGCGGCGACGTGGGGGATACAGGATTCCCCGGGGGTGCGACTTCGTTTGTTCCAGTTACGAAACCAAGAGTACGGAGATGTCTTTGTCAGAGAAGAACTAGATACGATACTTGAACATCTAGGAGGGCCAACTATTCATATACAGTCGAGAGAAGACGACTTAGATCTGGCCCTGGAATACGTTCGAGAACAGGAAGAGGTCGAAGAGTCGACCAAGGCTATTCTATTTGATGACGAGATAGAAGAAACGGCTAATGCTTGTGTCGAGGATGGGGACTGGAACCCGGCTTTACCACAGACAGGCGGAGGGGAAGAACCTCAACCGGGACCATCACGACGACCCGATACCCCACCACTCCAGTACAACATGAGAAAAAAGTCGGAAAGAACGTACGCCAAAAATGCGGCCGTGGACCGCATCTACCAGATAAAAATTAACGAGCAGCACAACGGGGAACGGTTACAAGACATACGAGATGGGCTCCATCATATGTTCAACGACGTTTTGAACGAAGCCCGGGGCAATTTGGCGGGAAACGACTTGGGAAGGGTCGTGATTCATCACGAAGGTTTACACGATCCTATCGTTGTACCCCTGCAGGCCTGGGACCAACTGGACGCGCAGAAAGTGATGGAGACCATCGAGAAAGTCCTTAACAGCAATCAAAATCTCGCTATTGACGAAAGTTTTGACATTACAATTGGAACTATAGATTTACCCAAAGGAGGAGCTCGACGCAGAATCACCAGGATAAAAGGAAACAATAATTCTTTACAACTGAAAAAATCTATAGTGACAATTGAGAATGAAGACCAACTTTGTATGGCGAGAGCGATCGGTGTCAGTTGGGCAAAACTTAAAAGGTGTACACCCGAAGAGTGGCAAGAAATAGCCAAAAACAGAGGAAATAAAAACAACTTACAACTTATTTTGGAACATCAGAAAGTACCGGAAACTTACTTCAAACAGCTCCGTACGAAAACGAGAGATGAACAACGACAATTAGCAACAGCCATCAGCCAGTTAGCGGGAGTAGTCATGGACAGACCGGCGAGTTTAAATGATGTGGAGGCGTTTGAAGAAGCCTTGGGAGTACGCGTGATGGTGGTCAGCGCCAGACTAGGTAACAAGTTTATAACAAGTCCTAGTACCGACGAAAGACCGTGTATTTACGTGTATCTAGTCGACGACGACCACTTTCACGCTATTACCACTATCACCGGCTTCTTCAGTGCCAACTATTTTTGCGAAAAATGCCTTTTTCATTACGATCATCGAGAAAGGCACCAATGCGACACATCCTGTATCGTATGTAAAAAGGACCATTGTCCAAAAACAGAGACTCCAGTAAAATGCCAGGACTGCAATATGGACTGTCGATCTGAATTATGCTATAAGAAACACAAACAAGTTCCGGTACATAAAAATGGAAAATTTAAGGGAAAACGAAGCGGTCCATCACAGTGCGAAAAATGGTGGAAGTGTACTAAATGCTATAAAGTAATGAGAAAAGACAAACGAAAAACAGAGGAACACGAGTGTGGTGAATACTTATGTAAATCTTGCGAAAAATATGTTATGGATGATCACCAATGTTACCTGAGAACTAAACAAGCTAAAGAGGACTTTATTCCTAAATTTATCTATTTTGATTTTGAATGTAGTCAGGATGAAATTGCTGAATGTATGGAAAAATATAAACCTTTAAAAAAGGATAATTGTAAGGACTGTCAAACTCAACAGGTATGTAAATCTTGTTCTAAATGTCAACATTGTAAAACTTCATGGTGTGGTAAGGCTACGCATCGTCCTAACTTTGTCGTAGCGCATTCCGTTTGTCCCAAATGCATTGATAAGCCCCTGACCCCTAAATCTGTATGTAAGGCGTGCGGTACCCGCTGCGAAGATTGTGACAATATCGGTTTGTGGGACAACGAAGACGATGGTCCTTGTCCCGGCAAATGCGGTTTTAGAGAAGTCACTTTTGAAGGAGCGGATACCGCCGAAAAATTTGGAGCATGGCTATTTAACGACCAACATAAACATTTCAAAGTTGTAGCTCATAACATGAAAGGATATGATGGCTATTTTCTTTTAGAGTACCTTATTGACCAGTCCCTACGCCCCGACAAAATCATCTATAACGGTTCAAAAATAATGTATATGACAGTCGAGCGAAATTTACATATCAAAGTGATTGACAGTCTCAACTTCTTACCTATGAAATTATCGCAACTACCTAAAGCTTTTGGACTTGAAGAGCTGAAAAAGGGATGGTTCCCCCATTATTTTAATACGAGAGAAAATCAAAATTATGTGGGACCCTACCCTGAAGCTAAATTTTATGGTCACAATTTTATGGGAGATGAAGAGAGAGGAGAATTATTGGAATGGTTGAGTGCGAGAAAGGATGAAGAGTTTGATTTTAGAAAAGAAATGTTAGAATATTGTAGAAGTGATGTAGACATTTTAAGGCAATCGTGTTTGAAATTTAGAAAGTTGTTGATGAGTGCTACAGGTGTTCAAAAAGAAGTGATCAATGATAAGAATAAGAAAGAGAGAAAGTGGTTTGGGGCCGTGGATCCATTTGATTCAGTCACCATAGCGTCCGTGTGCATGAGCGTGTTTAGAACAAAGTTCATCGAAGAAGAATGGCGGGTAAAGTTTGAAGACCGTGACGATTGGGTGCCCGCCAAAATCGTCGATGAAAAATGTTACATTTTCAAAGACAACAAATGGGTCCACGAATCCGACATCACAAGTGAGAGAGTAAGCGAAAGAGAGTTTGTGCGTACACCTATCGCAAAAATCCCTCCCAGCGGTTACAATGATCAGTACAGCAAGGTTTCAATTCAGTGGTTAGAATGGATGGCACGTGTCAGTAACACACACATTCAGCACGCTTTGAATACAGGCGAAAAGTCTTTACCGGGCACACGTTACAAACTGGACGGTTATTGCGAAGAAACAAACACGGCATACGAGTATCATGGTTGCATCTTTCACGGTTGCCCTGATTGTTTCTCCGATAACCGCGAAGACACGTACCATCCACTCACAAACCAATCTTTAAAGGAATTATACGCATTAACCATGAAAAAGAAAGCATACATAGAACAATTAGGCATGAAGTACGTTTGTATTTGGGACCATGAGTTTAAAAAGCTACGAAATCAAAACTCTGAGCTTAAACAATTTACCCTTCAGTTAGATTTAATGGACAGGCTAGATCCTAGAGAGAGTTTTTTCGGGGGACGCACCAATGCGAGTCAACTCTATTACCAAACTTCAGAACAGGAGCAAATCAGATACGTCGATTTTACTAGTCTCTATCCCTGGGTGAACAAGTATTGTCGGTATCCCGTAGGTCACCCCACCATTATCACTAAAGGGTTTGGAAATATACATGACTATTTTGGCATCGCAAAAATAAAAATTCTACCTCCAAGAGGACTGTATCATCCAGTCCTTCCCTACAGATCAAATGGTAAATTGAAATTCCCCCTATGCAAAACCTGTGCGGATACCGAAAATCAAAACCCTTGCACGTGCTCTGAAGAGGAAAGAGAGTTGACAGGCACCTGGTGTACCCCTGAGATTCAAACTGCTCTAAGATTAGGATATAGCCTGAAAAAAATTTACGAGGTATACCACTGGGAGGAAACGACTCAATATGATCCCAAGACTAGAGAAGGGGGGCTATTCGCCAAATATATAAACACGTTTTTAAAGTTTAAGCAAGAGGCGAGTGGTCCCCCGGACTGGATCGAAAATGAAACGGATATGAATCAATACATTCAGCAATATTTCGAGAAGGAGGGTGTATCGTTGGATCGAGGAAATATCGCAAAGAACCCAGGTTTGCGAGCCCTGGCCAAATTATGCTTAAACAGCTTTTGGGGCAAGTTTGGCCAACGGCTCAACATGCGACAGACAGAGTTCTTTCACGAAACGGAAGCCAACATGTTCTTCCAATTGTTTTCCGATCCAACGAAACAACCTCTGAATTTTCACATACTTTCAAATGACATGATTCAAATTGAATGGATTTATAAACAAGATTGTCAACCCGAAGATAACAAAACCAACATTTATTTAGCTACATTCACTACATGCTGGGCAAGACTGAAACTGTACAGTGTGCTCGAAGAGTTAGACAAGCGTGTCTTGTATTATGACACGGACAGTGTGATATACGTGAGTCGTCCGGGACAGTATGACCCTCCATTGGGTGACTACCTGGGCGAACTCACGGATGAGCTGTCAGCTGGAGAGCACATTGTAGAGTTTGTGTCCGGAGGCCCGAAAAATTATGCTTACAAAACAAACACAAATAAAGAAACTTGTAAGGTTAGGGGATTCACTTTAAATTATACGAACAGTCAACTCATCAATTTTGAAAGCGTCAAAGACATTGTAACCAATCCAAAAAGTTGCACAAACATCACGGTAACCAATCCAAGCAAAATATGTAGAGATAAGAGAAAACGAAAACTTATAAATCGAGAAGAAAAGAAAACGTATCAGATGGTTTATACGAAGCGTAGAAAAATAGATAACTATGATACAGTGCCTTATGGATATTAAATGTTGAGTCGAGTTTTCGCGGTAGGTGTTCCAAAAGGGTATGAGAGGTGTTTCAATTTTTGGTATGAGCATTTTCATTTTTTTTTTTTTTTTGTCATTGCTGTATCGATTTTTGTACATTTACGTGTATTTTCCCATAGACCACGTTTTCATTTTTGTACCTCACATTTCAAAAACACGACTTTAGTTTTTCAATTTTTGTACATAGCATTTTCATTTTTTGTCATGACTGTTTCGATTTTTGTACATTTACGTGTATTTTCCCATAGACCACGTTTTCATTTTTGTACCTCACGTTTTAAAAACACGACATTAGTTTTTCAATTCTTGTACATAGCATTTTCATTTTTTGTCATTGCCGTTTTGATTTTTGTACGTGTCTTTTCTTATGTTTTATATTTCTGTTTCAGTATTTGTTTGCCATTGCTGTTTGAGTCAATAAAATAAAGTCTGTAAGAATACCTTGTTTACTTTGTCTTTTTCATTCCTACGTAAGAATATGAATCCTACCGAGTCTCATGAACCCGAAAGGGAAGCATTTATTAGGGTACCAGACGAAGAAAGTCGTATTAGCGGAGATAAGTGGCATTTACTGGGAACTCGAGTCCCCCAAGCCGAAATTGTCTACTTTTGTCAGATGATCATCGTCTACATTATAATCATTACCTCCATTGTGAACCTATCTCTCCAAAACGGTTCCACAGAACTTTGGATCAGTCTACTGAGTAGCTGCATAGGCTACGCACTTCCCAACCCAAAGTTAAAGAAATGAATTGTACACTACCTTTTGAACCTTGTTCTAGCGTGTGTATCAGTGGTCAAACCGGAAGCGGTAAAACGCAATGGGTGTACAAATTTCTGAAAAATGTACAGTCCATGTACCTCCGAGACCCGCCTACCCACATATTATACTGTTACGGCATACACCAAGATCTCTATGACACCATGGAAGAAACTATACCAAATTTTCACAGCCAACAGGGACTACCAACTGCCGAAGAAATAGACGAACTTACCAGAGATAAAAAGCATAAACTCATTATCATCGATGATCTGATGCACGAAGTTATGCGCAACAAAGACATGGAACTCTTATTCACCCAAGGGACTCATCACAAATGCGTGAGTGTAATCTTGATCACCCAGAACTTATACCCAGGAGGAAAACATGCAAGAACCATAGCTCTGAATACGTGGTACATGGTGCTCATGAAAAATTTGCGTGACGTATCACAAGTGTCAATACTTGGTCGTCAGTTGTATCCCGGGAAATCAAAAGGATTTTTAAAAGCCTACGAGGACGCGCTGAGTCACGAGAAATACGGATATTTCTTGGTAGATTTGAGCCCTCATGCCGCAACCAGATACCGTCTTAGGACCCGTATTTTCCCTGGTGAAGACCCCGTGATTTACAGACTGACGTAAGAACGAGACTGAAACCTTTAAGAGTAACCATGGTTCAGTTACTGGTACAAGAACGTCATTTTCTATTGCTGTTCGTACAAACCACACCCGCTCAGAGGAAGACATTGCTACAAACGATCACCAGACATCAACTGAGAGCGATAAGTGAGATAGCTCACAACATTGTCAAATTCAAGATACAGTTAACTAAAGTGGAGAAAAGGTCGCTTAAACGTGGGCGACGACTATTGCATCTTTTGGGAGACAGAGCACTGGGTTATCATCACAAGACAAAGGTCATTTGGGAGAATCAGCGATTTGTGTACATCCTTTTAAAAATAGCCATTCCTTACTTGAAAGCCGTACTCGATTGATGGAAAAACTAGTACTCGTTCCCTTTGACAAATATCAACGAATGCAAGCAAGGACTAGCCTTCACAAATCTCATAGTGAGAAGTCATCGATGAAACGGGCGAGGGAAACAAGTATAATGCAGAAGCCCAGTAGGAAGATAAAGAGTAAAGCAGTTGTGACACCACTGTCTCCAGGGAATCGGCATACGCGTACTGTGACACCAACACCTCCAGGAAAGCGTGATTCTCACACAGACACTGATAGATTCATAGACTGGATATCATTTTAAAAACAAGAAAGACAAAATAATGTTTTGTATTTTATTCGACAAATAAATACATGTACAGCTATATAAATTGTTGTGTTGTATTTACAAAAGTTCTCACAAATCTATCATTCATCTCTAGATCTCTCACGCTGAACACCCTCACAATGTCCTTCAATGACATCCCCGCATATCGACCCATTACATAATATATACAGTACAGTCCACACCTATCAGATCCAAAGTCTTGTAAACGGTTGCAGATTGTCAAGTAATGTTTCTGTAGTACACGTTCGAAACCCACATTGTAGTATTCCGGCGTATTGCCCAGAGAATCGAAGAACTCGTCTGGTCCTCTGTCTGTAAAATAGAAGGCCACCCAGTGCTTTCCGGGTCCAGCTATCGTATCCGTATTTGCGATCACAAATCTATTCCTTCTGATAGTATCAGACGCACAAACACTGACGGGATAACCTCTCAATATCCTTTCAAGTTCAAGATTATTCATTTTAGATATACTGACCCAGACTGGTCAATCTGAAGAACTTCTGGAAAGGATGCGTACATAACCAAGGTGACGCTCTCTGGTAAAGGATTGGCAAACTTGAGTTCTAACCTACAATGCCCTTTCCTCTTTGTATTGAACGCATAGAAAGGATCAACATCCAGGATATAGAGACAGAATCCGTACTTGAAATCTTCTCTGCTCACATTGATATCTTTCCTGAAATGTGTTAGCGTTCTGTAGCAGTCCACAAACTGATCAGCACTATAATTCGGTTGTAAAGGCTGAGAGGGGTATGACTGGCCGTCGACGTAAAGACCCACTGAACTACAATCGTACGGTTGAAAGTTAAGCGGGTTTTTTGTGTAGTCCCCCGTATAAGCGGCGCTAGACACCAGTCCTACCACAAGTTTGGTGGGAACCAATCCTTGAAATATGTCATCTGCACTGAATCCGTACTGTCCAGAAGCTATGGAGGCTGTTTTAACCTCTGATCTTATATAGGGATATAAGGCTGGTTGGTTCTGTATGAGTTTCTCGTGAGCAACTAAAACAGCCCCGTTTAAACGTTGTACGCATAGTTTGAATCGTACATCGACAATCTGTACCTTCTCACTAGCATTCAAACTGTCCGACATTAGTCTGAATGCGTCCAGACTCGGCCAAAGTTTGATTCCTATACCTACTCCATTAATCATTAATCTCGACTGTTGGAACATGTCAAGAAATAAAGGCCCTTCCAAGTCAACAATTTTTCCTCCTTTGGTAGCCATGTATCTATCAAAAAGTCCGCTGTTAGGTCCCGTCACCGCATCTGCTGAGTCTGGGTTATCGCCCGTATCTTTGTAAAACAGCTGACTGGATAATATATTTTCCTGTGTGCCCTTGTTTGTTTTCAAAATGGTATCGATGTAACTTTTATACGGATAATTTGTGCCAATGTTTGACAACGGCGTCTGCTGAAAGGTCACGTCCACTTGTCTAAATATGGTGTGTAAGGGTAGGTTTATTAGTCCAGCGACGAGGTCCTCCTGTAGAGGGGTCCCTTGAGCATCTGTCAATCGTAATTTTACGTTTAACAAGCTATTTTTGAGGTCTATGTAAGCGGAAGACTGTGAAGGTATGTTAAAGTCTATCACTGATGACGACGTAACTTGATTTGACGGTCGATACTCGATCCATTCCCTCGACTGAAACGCTGGGTCTGATGGTGGCATTTCGAAAATATTTAAACGTTTTTGATGATATGTATCCATGATTTAAACCTGATCTTCCGGATTGTAAGCGTACCGTTTTAATCGTTTTGGTTGTGGTTTACTGACACTTGACTTCTTCTTACGCTTTCCGCCACCTTCCTTCTTACGGTCTCGCTCAATTTCCGATTTAGCCATTTCGACCGCTTGAGCCACGGGAGTGACCAATTTCACCAAGGGTTTTTGCTTTTCCTGCATTTCTATTTCTTTTTGCCTTTGATCTTCCATTTCTTTTAGAAGTCGGTTTCTTCTACCACTACCGACGATATAACGCCCCTTGTAATCGGGTTGAACGAACCCCTCGCTCAAGTCTTTGAAGTGTTGGTACCATGCCTCGTAGTCTGGGACATAGGGCACCCATTTTAGCAGTTTCTTGTCAAACACTTCGATAGATCCCATTTTGTTTAAAATGCAGCACACAATGCAGGTCGTTGGACTCGAAGGTTATGGGTTGAAGATTTTCGCCCAGTAGATACAGTCTGATGGCAGACAACTTCGTCACGTTCACGGGTATATAGATGGAGTCTTCGAACGTGTCAGTTTTAAGCTTTTTGTATCGGGTTTCGATCTCGATATTTCTTAAAATGGGTACAGTTTTGTTTCTTACGTATGACTCTTCCACAATATCGCAGCAGAGATACAGTCGTTTGGCTCTGGGAGTAAAATTACACGTCAACGAAATCTGTTTGAGAGCGCACACCCAGCCACCGTCTAAAGTATAAGTCTTGTGAAACTGAATCCAAAAATCTGATGGGTTATTGTTCTTACGCAATTCTGAAGAGTCTTTGCTGCTGAGGTAGACGTAAAAGTCTGTCATTATTGTTCTCTGATTTCGTCCAAGATACTCTGAATCAGGTACACACTTTTCAACATTAGCGGTATAATCGAGGAATGTCTGTTCACCAAAGCTTTTTTTCTTCTTACACTGATTCCACGGGACGTCAATGTTCTTAGCATCAACCGTCTTCTCTTAAAAAGTTGAGCATCCCTTCTTAGAGGATTGATGGTTCCGTTGCTCAGTCTCTTGGCCACTTCTATGATGGATAACAATTGCTGTGTAGTTAGGTTTTTTAACAGCGTTTTACGGACAGAAGGGGTGGCGTTCTTCAACGTCGTCAGAAAGTGAACACACTGGTAGACTTTGGAATGCTCCATGGTTAAATATATGCTTGCGTTACCGCTTCTTACGCGTATAGAGCTCCAGTTCTATAAGGGTTGGAAAGACCACATTATCGATTTGGCGAGAACATTTTATACCGGTGATCACCACTTTACCCGTATGAAAACAGCAAAAGTTTACTCCATAGATTTTAAAATTAAGGGCGGGAAACAGCTCTGGTTCGTACACACCCCTTCTTTCTTTGGCCAACATTTTTATGTCAAGAACATCACTTAGAGAATGGCTCGCGGACGCTGTCACCATCTTGACTTTTCTGAGCTGGACTGGTAACCCCATTTTCTGAAGTTGTCTGGCATACCTTCGTAACCTCTGATATCCTTCATCTGCATTGGAAGCACTACCGTTACAATTAATCACGCCGTTGGGAAACACCAAGCAGTTACCACCGATATTTCTGTGTTGCCATATAAGTCCGGGAAACGTTTTGGGGTCGTACCTGGCGTTACATAGGCGCTGACATAGGTCTCTCAAGTCGATAGATCTGCACAAATGAGCGCTATAAACGACATTTGTAATCTTCATGGTGTAATCTTCAATAATGACGGGCCTAACGATTGGTCGTGCATATATATATTGTAACAAGAGTCACGTGATTTGATTCTCTGATCGGTCAGGCTTCTGATTGGTCTAGGAGTAGTCCTTGACGTCTTCTTCTGGTATCCAGCTGTCATATTTTTTGGGCCAGTGTAACCATCTTACTAAAACTTCTTTTCTTTTCTTTCGCACACGCTTCTTTAATATCGCTTGAATGTGATATTCCGTTGAGGCATCGACAAGGACGGCCTGCATTTCCGGTTCATAAAATGTCCCGTCGACGCTTTCCTCATCCCAGGACGCAAGAGTATAGACAGGTATACCATCTCTTCTGAAACGGGTTTTGACTTTAAATATTTCTCCAGTCCATTTTTGTGAGTACTCTCTGTCAAACAAGCTTCTCACGTGGGACAGACGAACCGTTTGACCTAGTTTAAACTTGTATCGGCGCAATGTGTTTTTCGAGGACCTCTTCTTCGATTTGATGCCCTTTTGTCTCAGTAAATATTGCTGTAGTCTATTTTCCCCTTCGTTGTCCTTGTCGATGGATGCAGGTGCTTTTCCCAGACTTCGATGTCGGGTATGATTATAGCTGTATACGATGTCTTGAAGGGCATCTATGTAGCGCTGCGTTCTGTGTTTCATCATGTATCTAAACAGCTTGTGCTTTAAAGTCTTGATAAGGCGTTCGCTATAATTTGCTTTTGTCTCTGTGTTTAATGCGTAAAAGTGATAAATGCCTTGTTGTTTAAAGTATTTATTGGTTTCCACACTTCTAAATTCCATTCCTAAGTCAGACCTGACCATGTTTGGCTTGCGATGACCGCTTAGCAGACGTTTCAATGCGTCCACAACGTCCTTCCCTTTTTTACTTTTGACAGGTTGACAGTGGGCAAAGCGGGAAAAAATATCTATGGCGACCACCACATATTGATAACCGTCATTCTGTTTGGCTAGATCTACCATATCCATGAGATCCACATCCCACTGGCTGTCAATGCCCGCCACAATGACCCTCGATCTGGCATATTTACGTCTAGCGCCTTTGGTTAGGGAATAACACTCTTGGTCTTGTAACCATTTTCGGATTCTATACCTCCCAATTTTATATTTGCCTTCAGTTTTAACAAACTGATACAATTTTTCAGGACCAAGATAGCTAGCCGGGGACTTGGAATTAAAGTACAAGGAAGACAAGTACTGTTTCCAGTCGGACATATTTAATTATAAACATGTAAAGAAATATAAACGTTCTTACAAACAAGTTTACAATAGCAATACAATTTACAATATAACGCTATATAAATGTTCATGTTGTTGTCTTTCAAATATTTCTATCCACCGTTCTGAAGCCTCTCTGGCTTCTCTTCGCAATTGATGGCATCTTAACCACCAACACAACTCGTCAAATATCGCCAATGTCATACACACAAATCCAACCATTGTTCATACAATAACTTATCACCAATTGTTAAAATCGTTGGGGTTACATTCAGAACACTGTAACGCTCCCAGTTGGTTCATATGATCACTCTGTAGAAAACAAGGTACCACTGCGTCCAGTTCGGGTAAAGCGTTTCCTATCTCTGACATCAGTTCTTTTAAGCGTTTATATTCCAAAGGTCTCAAGCACAGTCCCTTTTTCGTGGGTACCACATCCTCCTGGGGTTTCCAATACTGCCTTATATCAACACACACGCCGCCATCCGCAATCGTACAATAGACGTTACCTCCTAAGTGAGAACTGAAGGATTTCTTCTCTGCTAGTGCCTGATCCACGTATTCTAAGTAATCGACCCAATTCTTCCATCGCATCAACGTGAGACAGATACCCTTCTTCGTCGGTTTATCGTCTTTCCATTCTCTCAGATCAACACGTAGTTGCCCCTTCCATTCGTTAACTTCCACGTACCGATCGTTACCGAGAGTGAACCTGCATCTGAAGTGTGACATGTTTTCTGTCTGAATGTCCGAACCTATATGACTGAAAACGAATGAGGCAATTACTTTTATAGTGATGAGTCAATTCTGATTGGCTGTTATTTTTAGCGTCTCTCTGAATAACCGTTTAACTGAAAATCGTGTCCAAACATGTCGACTGACCACTTAAGCAATGGGATAAGCGGTTATCACAAAACATATCTTCTTAGTCCTCGTAAAGATCGCTTTTATCTTGTTGCTAGGGTCATTCGTATATCCTAAAATTCCAATGTCAAAATTGAAACGTTTTGTAACTTCAGTTCTTTTTCCAATCTGTTTTACAGTATCCGGTTCTTGGAGGCAGGCTTCAACACATTCATACATTTTATCCACGTTAAAAAAGACTGAAGCGTATTCATTGTAAACATCTAAGTGTTTTTCTACCGTGTGGGTAGAAAGTTTAAAGGTTGGTTTCATTTTGAAGTTCGAAGAGCGAATGACAAACCCTATGGAAAAGAACCGAATTTTCAAAGATTTCATCAGCCAATCAAATAGCAGCGTTTTAATCATCCAATCGTAATTTACCGTTCAAACAAGTCATTGCTTGCTTGTCAAAACATGTATTCACATATAGGGATCAGGCTTTTGTTTTCAATTTTTAGTGCCTCCTCGGAACAATAGAGACGGAGCAGCTGGGTTGACCTTTTGTTTAGTGCCTTCACCGAACAATAGAGACGTGGCAAAGGTCATCCAAAATGGCCGATGCGCCGTGAGGTCGTCCCCGCGCATGCGCAGTCCGTGGCGCCAAAGTTATTCCGAGGTCATCCAATATGGCTGCCGCGCCGACGCGCCGTGACGTCATCCCCGCGCATGCGCAGTCCATGAGGCCAAAGCGCTGCCTATACTACTGCAATGGTACGAGCACGCTTTGGTAATCTAGTTTTGCATGCCATACGCGTAAGTTTTGCAACGGCACTCCATGGCCTAGTGGGTAAAAGCATAAGGTCTCTCACTGCTGTGGTTCGATCCTTGCACAGGTCACATGTGAGACGCCAAGCTCCGCAACGGAAGGTCAGGAAGTTTTTTCTTCGGCTACTTGCACGGCTTGGCATTGGGGACCTGGATCTCATCCTAAAAGAGAGAGGGCTCCACTGGTATGGACATGTGGAACGCTCCAACGGAGCAGTCAAGACTGCCTGTCACACACAGGCAGACGGAAGGCGTGAGCCTGGGTGGCCCAAGATGACCTGGGAGCAGCTGACAGAGACATATCGCAGAGACTGGAAGCCCTCTGCTATCGACCCTCATGATAGACATACCTTGAGATATGTTGTGAGATCTGCTATGCGTGCAGCAAACCAGTTACATGGAAGGTGGCGCATTTATCTAAATTTGGACCAGCTGCACGTTAATCAAAACTCCGATAATGATGATGACGACTCCTTTTCCGCCCACCTCTGATTAACGATTTGCTTGAAATATTGAGATTATCTTGAAACGTTCGTAAAACAAAACTAAAATGCGCGCGCGCGTGCGCGCGTGTGTGTGTGTGTGGGGGTGTATTTACGTCCCATCAACACGCACCTAAAGTCATATAAACATGGGACCTCGGCTTAAAGACTCGTCCGATAGTGTGGAGAAGCTTGTAATGACACTCCGGGCACCTTGTTTACAAGAATAGGAGGTTTAACGCTACACCACGGGGGCTATATATTTTGCGTGTGTTGTTGTTTTTGTTCCCGAAGTCCATCTGCAACTCTACTGATCGATCAGTAAAGTGAAGGGTATTTGTCAGCAAAAATAAAACGCATCAGTGTAACAAGGCCTTGTTTGTTTGTTTGAATCGAGGTTTCAAGTCGGCGTCAACACTATTTAGATCATTTTAGAGACGTTACTTGCAATTTCATGGGACTTTTACCCGCCATTGAGATAAAATGATATCTCAAACCCTGTCACCCAAACAAACTAAAAGGGTTTAAATGTAGGGACGGTCCGACTCGCACCACTATGCCTGGGTAGGCTTCGACCCTCTAAGCGGTTTGCCAGTACTTATGTGTGATCGGTTTAAACTCTGCGTGGAAGCATCATGCAGCGCAATCCAAGCCTCGATGGGCGAAGGCCCGAGGAAAGAGGGGTTTCCTATGGTGAATACATCAGCGTCATTGGCTTTGCTCAAAAACACAAATTGTGGGTACTCGTTAGAACCGCCTCAAAAAGGCTGTTCTTACGAGCACCCACAATCTGTAATGCATGTGTAGACTTAAATAAAAATGTTGCTTTTGGAGATAAGACAGATGCCATTTTAGCATACGAGTGTGAGCGAAAACTTCTGTACCTGACTCTAATGCAGCAACGCTACGTGTGGTTTAATTGAGTGTATATTTGAAATAATGGCGATTGCGACATTTCCAAGTCAGCCTATCAGCCTCAACACTATTTAGATGTTGTTTTTTTGTGGTGGGGGTTGGGGGTGGGGATTACGGCCCTTTCATTATTAAATGAACTCATATCGAGCCGGTTGTTAATCAGAGGTGGGCGAAAACTGGAGTACCCGGATAAAAACCACCTGACCTTCCGTTGCAGAACTTGGCTTCTCACGTGTGCATGACTCTAGACAGCGGTGAGAGACCTAATGATTAAGAGTCAGCGCTCTTATCAACTTGGTCACGGAGGTCCGTTGGCGTAAACATTAGATGCAACAAGTGTAAGCTTTCACAAGAAGTAAAAAGCGGCCCATAACAAGTAAAAGCTTTCACACAAAGACACAAAAAGGGGCCCACGAGCAAAACTCTCGTTCAGAATTGCTACCACATTTGTACAAGCCCATTTTTGCTGCCCTTTTTATACAGGCTAATAAGAAATATACATAAATTTACAAACTCTAGACAACAACGGGCCACTGCCTATCCAAAAAAGTTTACCAGGAGCCTTCGGCTCTGGTGAGCTGAAAACTTGCCTCGCCTTTTGCAAAATGATTGGGTTATTCTTCAATTAGTCTTCTATAACGTGTAGGAAAGTTCAAGTCTACTTTTAGCCTGACCAGGAAAAGTGTGGATATGTAAACTGGCTGGCTCAAAAATGACCCAACTGGTGTTGACCTGGCCGTTAACTCTAATACAAACAAACAAACAAACAAACAAGAACTTTCCTTTATTGTAGAAGATTGTAAAAAATATTTGAGTCACCCCCTCAAAAGCCTCATGGCCTGGCGCTATGATAAACGATCAATATTTCGTATATCCTCTCTCGAACAAAGTATCAGAGTCCTGAAGGTGTTTGAGTATTGAAGTTTGACTGTACAGAGAACTCTGCCCATTGAAAACATATATAAGAGATTCGGAAAGGCACATTTTGAGGTAGTCTAGATGATCAAGACTCGGATTTGCCTGAATCTGCATGGTCGGATATGTAAAAGACTCTGATCAGACTTTCAGGAACACCCACGGATTTGCCAGCATCTGCATACATGTAGTTGAATGGGACTGTTTGCATGGCGTAAACTGCTGACTTAAAAGACTCTGATCAGACTTCCGGAAATATTCCAGATTGCTAAGAATCGGATAGTTGTCATTCACATAGTCAGATAGAAATATTTGCAGGTTGTATAATGCTGACTTCTAAGACTCTGATCAGACGTCCAGGAGAAGTCTAGATTGTTAAGAATTGTTTTTTTTTTGTTTGATTGATTATTTCGAGGTTTAACGTCCCCGCCAACACTATTTAAGTCATTTTGGAGACGTTGCTTCCAATGTTGTAGGACTTCTACCCCATATTGAGTTGAAATGACATCCCAATCCCTGCCGTCCAATAAAACCAATAGGGTTTATATGCATGGACGGGCCGGCTCGCACCACTTTGCCTCAGCAGGCTCAGACCTTCTAAATGGTTTACCAGTACTCATATGTGCGGTCGGTTTAAGCACTGGTTGGTTAGCCCCTGCCCTTCGGAGCTTGAAAAAATAGAGGGGCTGCATGATGCCTCCACGCAGAGCTGTAACCGACCTGCACACGAGTACTGGTAAACCGCTTAGAGTATCTTACCCTGCTCAGGCAATGCGGTGCGAGTCGGCCCGCCCATGCTTATACACCCTATTGGTTTAATTGGGCGGCAGGGCTTGAGATGTCATTTCATCTCAATGTTGGGTAAAAAGCCCACAAAATTGGAAGCAACGGCTACAAAATGGCATTTACAGTGTTGACGGGGACATTACACTTATAATCAAACAAATCAGCTCTGGGTGGAAGCATCATGCTGCCCAATCTATTTCTTCAAGCCCCGAATGGCGGGGGCCATGTTAAGAATTGGATTTGCTGACATTCGCACAGTCGGATAGAAGTGTTTGAATGCCATATGTTGGCTTAAAGAATCTGAGCAGACTTCCAGGAAGAGTTTAGATTGCTAGGAACTGGATTCGCCAGTATTTGCTCAATCGGATAAGAATGTTTACAGGACTTTTAATGATAGCTTTAAGACTGATAAGACTTCCAGAAATAGTCTAGATTGCCAAGAATGGGATTTGCCTGCGTCTGCACGTTCGAATAGGATTATTTGCAGAATGTATAATGCTTACTAAATGCTTATATCAGACTTCCAGGGACACCCTCGATTGCTAAGACTTAATTTACCGACAGTTGCATGCTTTGATTAGAGTGTTTGTGGCACACGTAATGCTGACCAGCTTTCGTCTAATAACCAACGAACAGAGAGAGAGAGAGAGAGAGAGAGAGAGAGAGAGAGAGAGAGCGAGCATGAGTTAATCCGGAAGACACACATCCATATTATAAGACCTTTAATATGTACACAATTTCTTCGTGCGTTACACTGTACATAAATCACGTGTAGCCTGATAAACGCCAGGAAAACTTCTTAGAAGTAGCAACACACTTTATTAACAACAATGGTTGACATACAAAAACTCTATGACGTTACGTCGTTTCCATGACGTTCATGACGTCACAGTTAAGAATAATCAGTAACAGTAACTCTAGCATTGAAGAGTAACATTGAGGAGTATTTTAACAACAGATATAGAAGAGTTACCTAACCTTATAGTAATTAACATTAATTATATTTTCTTTCTTTTTTCTTTCTTTTCCTTTTCTTTTTAATTTGCTGAAACTACTGTTGTAAACAGATTTAAATTCAAATGGAATTTAAAGTTGAGGAAAAATAAAAAAATGCTAATTATTAAGATGCTTCAAAAGGAAAAGTTGTAAAATTTTAAACCTATTAATTTTAGCCTATTAAGCTAAAAAGATTAAAAAAAAATCTTAATAAAAAGCATTATGATTAGTTCTCAGGAACACAGTTCATTTAACATCTGTCCAGACTGCAACACCTTCAGTAGATTAAACCCTGATGCACCTTGTTTGGTCGTCGGGTTTGCCAACTGCAAATGTCCTGGTATCCACTGGATCTTGTTCACATCATGCAATTGTAGTGATTCCTTGATAGCTGCTACATCCACTCGAAGCTGTTTGTCATCAACCAGCCTTGTAGACAGTATAGCTTCAATGATGCTCTTATTGTCAACGTAGGCCTCAATCATAATGGTTCTCGGCTCAACCCCTAGTACACTCTCCAGCATCTCTCTGTAGTAGTAACTGGCTTCAAGTCCCTCCTGCAAACTCAAGGTTTCAGCTGCTAATGTAGACCTTACTACACTCTTGATTTTACAGTCGAACTTCAATGGCTCGAACACCTTTGGGACCATGAAAATCTGTTCGAGACAGGGGTCGTTCGAGCCACTGAGGACTAATGCCAGGAAGCATAACGACATACTTTAGGACATCTTTTTCTGTGTTCTATAATGAAAAATGTATGCTGAGTGTATCATTAGAATCGCCTTATCGAGGCGATTCTAATGAGTACACACAGCATACATTTGCAAGATAAAAGACGAAAACATCCTAATTTTTACCCTCCCTATTTCTTATGTACAGAAATTCCCCTAGGGACTCAAGAACGGGTTCGACACATCCATGGTAAACGAGCCATCGGTGTTCGAGCCATCGAAGTTCTACTGTATGTGCATTCCAGGCAATTGGACAACATTGCCCTGTATTGTCCTTCAACCAGATAATGAATTCACCAGTACTACCAGTTCCTTCATTGATATTTCCCAGTGAAGCATCAGTGAAAACAGCAATTTTCAATTCAGCAGTTTTGCTCAACCTTGGAAATGTCATATAGGAATGAAAGTCTTTCAGCCGACTTATTTTTTTTTTATGACTCGTACCAGATCCTCTACTGTACCTTGTTTTAACTTCGTGCTCATCTTTATCATTTCAAATCTCATATCCGGCCTTGATCCCTGTGCCGCCTAATTCAACTGACCTACTAACTGCCTGTATGTATTTTGTTCTTGTGCTGTCAATTGCTCTTGTTTGTCAGAGGCTCTCTTTGGATCCACAGTTTTATTCTCCATTTTGTTTATATATTCAGAATGTTCAATTATTATCCTATTTTCAAGCTGCTTGACTTTGAACCCTATATATCTGAACTCTTTCTCCTCCACTTTTCCGGCAGAAAATCTTCCCCTCAGCTTTTTCATCAAAGTTTCAAAAATATCATCACCAGCATGTAAAAAATCATCCACATGACAACAGAGAATTCCCCTCAACCTGTTTTCTTTATGAACATAAAATACTGCTGGATCCAGTTTACATGGAGTGAAGCCAAGTTTCATTAGTTCTTCTCTGACACTTTCATAGAACTGCCTAGCCCCGTCTTTTAACCCATACAGACCATGTTTAAGCTTCCAGATTATGCCATGTGGTGTTTGACTCTCCTTTGGTGGTCTTATGTATATCTCCCTCTCTAATTCTTTGCCTTGTAGAAAAGCTGATTTTATGTCAGTTGTTTTTAATTTCCAGTTTTCAAGTGCTGCAACTGAAATCAATAGCCTCATAGTTCCTTTTCCTACTGTTGGACTGTCTCGTGGTATTTCAAGATCTCTTTCTTCAAATTCTCTCACAACTAATCTGGCTTTGTTTTTTCCATTCTTATTTGATATTACCCATCGTGTTGACAAAACTTTTTGTCCACAGTCTGTTACTTCCTCATATGTTTCAAACTCAGCTAATTTTTCCAGTTCATTTTCTTTGGCAATGTCTGTTTCTTTACTACCTAAGCTCTCACTCTTGGAAACCTTAGTAATATTGATTTCTGTTTTAGGTATTTTCTGCCATTGAATGCTTCCGAGATCAATGCTTCTTATCTCATTGTTTTCATTCCTAATATTGTACCAGTTTTTGTACTTTCCAGTGGCTTTTCCTGCTCTACTAAGAACTGTGCCAGTTACCCATTCATCATTAAGCTTGTATCTGATACTGTCATTTGCTTTCACACTGCTTGATCTTTCCGTGTCTCTATCATTCTCAACACCACCTGTAGCTGTCTCTGAGTTGATTGCTGGCAGCTCTCTGTCTTTAACTGACAACTGATTTTCTGCATTTCTGTGTGGTTCAACAGAGTTTCGTCCATCAGCAGGACCCAGTCCTGACAAAACCTCTGACACAGATGACTCCTCCCTTGCCTCCTCCTCATTTATTTCATCTCCGTTGTCAACTGGTACAGTTTGGGCCTTGTCACTGCTTTCATTTCTGTCTAAAGCTTGATCTATTCTTTTCAGTCTATTCGTTGATACCCTGACAAAGATTCCACCATGACGCAAAAACACAAACACCTCACCATCTTGAAAACAACTGTAGCTGGCCCAAGCCATCGTTCTTTCCCCTCTCTATTGTAGAACACCATGTCTCCATTTTCAAAAATGTCCTCAGCTGCCCTGATCTTCCCACGTAAAGCTCTCCTTATCCTTTCATTTACCTCTGTTTGGATGTAGGCACTGCGTGAAGAATGTAAGGCATTCAGATCCTGTGCATACGTATCGCTACTGGTTGACCCTTCAAGTTCTGGCAGTCCATCCGTCATTACACCAGGCAAATTTGGATTCTTACCAAAGATAAGCTGATGGATACTAAATCCATTCCACATCTGTAATGTATTCCGTGCCATATTTGCCCAGCATAGCGGAGTCTGGCTATCAGTGTTTCTGTTTTCCTCTTCAAGTTTCAGCAGCATCATGTCTGTCACAGCATGTACCCGCTCACATAGCCCATTTTGAAATGGGCTTTCAGCTGCAGTAGTCAGTACTCTCACCTTTAGGATTGACATCACTTCACGCATTTCATCAGCATTGAATTCTCCCCCATTGTCTGTCATCATTGATCCCATTACTCCGAACACTCCAACCCAGTTCTGCATCAAAGCATTTACAACGTCACTTGGTCTTTTCCTGTTTATGAATACTGATATGGTATATCTTGACCACATGTCTATGATATGGAAATCCAGCGTCCATTCCATTGCTTTAAGTCCATAGCCACTTTCTCATTGAACTGAGTGGCCATAGGCATGCCAACTACAGGACGGGCAGGTGTTTTTGCATACCTCTTGCATAGATCACACTATCTATTTCTTCAAGCAAGTCCTTATAGTCATCTCTCCAGATATTTGCATCTTGTAGCAGTCACTTAAGCTTTCTTGCATGTGGATGAGCAAACTGCCTGTGCAGCTTCTGCAAAGTTTTCAATTTGTCTTGTCTCCCCATTTCTTCAAGCTTTGCGGATAACACCTCGTCAACTGCTATATTTTCTGTTCTGTCAATAGGGATGCAGTAATTACCTGATGTAGTGAGGTTCAGGGCAATATCTTTCCCAAATATTTTTGCCGAGTCATTCTCCAGATCCATCTTCACACCTGCCTTTTTCATCGCACTTCTTGATAAGAGTAATGGGATATCTGATCTAACTACATCTGTTTTAATTGATACTTCTTTTCCAGCAATTACTGCTGGAAGACAGTATTCAGCTTGAGATTTCAGACGTATTCCTCCACCAAATTTAAGAGTTCTCTCACCTACTGTCTGCTGTACCTTCTTCCTGTCACCCTCATTCAATTGGTTAATGTAGCTATCTATCCAGTTCTGCCCACACACCGTGCTGCTACAAGCACTGTCGAGTATTGCACAGTTGCGTGCATCAACGCCCAGCTGATATATCTCCTCTTTGCTGTATCCTGTAAACAACACTACATTCTCATCTTCGACCACATGTACCTTCTTAATGTTCTCCCAACTATCATGGCAGTCTTTCATAAGATGCCTGTATGATCCACAAACTCTGCAGGTTAATACCTTGCCATCTGGTCCTGTAGGATTCATTCTTCTTCTCACTTCTGGTCCCTGGGCCCGCTGTCTCCCACCTTGAGTGTTACCCCATCTTCCTGTCTTGACTGACCTTTTTCCGTGACCTTGTTTGACATAACCAGCAGCTAATAAAGCTTCTTTATTTTCAGCTAAAATGTAGGCTCCAATTTTATACTTGGTCCTGGGCTTGAACTCACTTCTGTAACACCCCTTTGGATTTTTTTTCAACGACTGTTTAGCCTCTTCATATAATGTCTCTTTGTTTGCGTAGTTCATGCCTGTGAGTACAAGCATTTTTTCTTCTTTGCTGATATTTGCCTTCGTGAGAAGTTTGAATGCTAAGATCTCTGTTGGTAATTTTAATTTGTATTTTTCAAGTTTTCTATAGTGAGAGTCAAAGGTTGCTATGTATTCTGTAATGCTCTGTCCATTAACCCTTTGAAAGTCTTCAAATTGTTCAAATTTTTCTAAACTGTCACTCAGCTCATCTTTCATTAATTGACTGTCCAAAAAAATTATGAGAGTGTCAAGACCATTTATTTGCTTTAGATTTTCACGACCAATTTGATTGAAAACTTTTTCTTCTATTTTATTCTTGTCATCATCTGGAAGTGTTAGTACAATGACAATTCCCTGCTTTTCTGTAGGAAGGTCAGTCGGGATATTTTACAGCTAGGCGACTATTCCAGGTAATGATTTTTCTATTTATCAAGAGAGAGAGAGAGAGAGAGAGAGAGAGAGAGAGTTTGTTTTTGTTTGTTTGATTTGAGGTTTAACGTCCCCGTCAACACTGTAAAGGTCATTTTGGAGACGTTGCTTCCAATTTTGTGGGACTTTTACCCGACATTGAAATGAAATGACATCTCAAGCCCTGTCGCCCAATGAAACCAATAGGGTTTATTAGCATGGAAGGTCCACCTCGCACCGCGGTTCCTGGACAGGCTTAGATACTCTAAGCGGTTTACCAGTACGAGTGTGCGAGCCGGATTCAGCTCTGCATGGAAGCATCATGCAGCCCATATATTTCTTCAAGCCCCTATGGGCGGGGGCTAAAGAGAGAGAGAGAGAGAGACAGACAGACAGACAGACAGAAGGAAAGAAAGAGATGCAAATATACACGCCATTAAGATGAAGAAAACGAAAGTTCAAGGGAGAAGAGAATGTTTGTTTGTTTGATTTGAGGTTTAACGTCCCCGTCAACACTGTAAAGGTCATTTTGGAGAAGTTGCTTCCATTTTTGTGGGACTTTTACCCGACATTGAGATGAAATGACATCTCAAGTCCTGTCGCCCAATGAAACCAATAGGGTTTATTAGCATTAACGGTCCGCCTCGCACCGGTTCCTGGACAGGCTTAGATCCTCTAAGCGGTTTACCAGTACTAGTGTGCGGGCCGGATTCAGCTCTGCGTGGAAGCATCATGCAACCCATATATTTCTTCAAGCCCCTATGGGCGGGGGCCGGAGAAGAGAATGTCATTAGAATAGATTAATAATGAAAAAAATCGTAAATAACTTGTTTGACGTGATAAAATTATACCTTACATTTTTGTAACAACAACAACAATAATGTGTTTTCAATCGGCATCCATGTATACAAGATTTTCGCAAATAACGCGCACACAATGTCGCATCAACGTCGATACAACGTCATGACATTGAATCTACGCCCAAAGGTCATGTGCTCAGTAGGATTGTGTCATGCTGTCATTGTTGTTCACATTACAAACAACGGGAGAATATTTGTATACATTACGAAAACACGCCTATTCAAATTAACAGAAAAAATTTTCCACCAAAAAATGAAAATTTTCAGATAAGAATTATGTTGGTTTCCACATTTCTTCTCGAAACATAGATAATGGGTACTCGTAAGAACCTAACGAGTACCCACAATATATGCTTTTGAGCAGAAATAAAAAATAATGTATAATCCTGCACACCCCAGTTTTAGTATATAAAAGTGGGGTTTATAGGGAACAGTATTATATAGGCGCGTTTTCGTGATGTCAGGTTTGAACAGATTCGAAAATTTATAGCACTAAACAGCGCCACAACTCCGCTACATCTGTACATTTATGTACATACAGTATATACATATGCGACTGTTTGTCTTGGTAAAAAATCCATTGGTTGTAATGCACATAATCCGCGCACACGGTGGGTGGGACGGGAAGGAACACGACCTGGCTTGACATAACCTACTTTTTGTAGAAAATATTTTGGGTATCGAAATACTTCCCTGTTAACCCCACTTTATTTAATCAGACAATTTGATTTTACGAGGGTTCTATATATTATATTCATTAATTTGCTTAAAATAATAGCCCAACGGGGCTTGGAGAAATACATTGGGTTGCATGACGGTTCCACGCAGAGCTGAAACCGACCGCACACGATTACTGGTAAACCGATTAGAAGGTCTAAGACTGCCCAAGCAAAGTGGTGCGAATCGGACCGTCCATGCACATAAACCCTATTGGTTTCATTGGCCGGCAGGAGTTGAGATGTCATTTTATTTCAATGTTAGGTAAAAGTCCCACAAAATTGGAAGGCACGTCTCCTAAATGGCCTAAATATTGATGACGGGGACGTTAAATCTCGAATCAAACAAACAAAAGTATAGACCGCGCGCGCGAGCGCGCGCGGGGGTACGTGCGTGCGTGTGTATGTGTGTGTGAATTCGGGTTTAACGTCGCTTTCAACAATTTTACAGTCATATCACGACGGTGTCTGGTTGCGACAGGGAGCTCAATGCTCACTTTTATAGTGCTGCCTCACTGAAGTATCGTGTCCCAGACACATTACATGATACGACACCCTGTCACATTATCCTGACACTGGGACGACCAGTCCTAGCTCTACCCCGTAAATCTGAGTGCCAAGCGAGGAGCAGCTGGTACCATTTTAACGACTTTGGTATGTCGCGGCTCGGGATCGAACCCGTGACCTCCTGTACCCCGGAGCGGACTCTCTACCAACTGAGCTATCGGGGCCGGTGTAGCTTATGGGTATGAGACGCTTCTCGCTCATCTGGAATCGGACACTTTTCGCAGAAAATGGCAACTTGCCGAAATTTGCTTTTCGTCATCATAAATTGATGATTCTTTTGAAATGTGTATGAGCATTAGACTTTCACCCGAGTGGCCTAGGTTAGAATCCCACCACAGGCTGGGATTTTTACTTTTCTAGCTATGCTTCTTTCCTTTGTTACGGCTTTCATGTCGTCTTACATGGAATGGATATGTGTGTGTGTGGGGGGGGGGGGGGTAGGCATAAAAACAGACCCTCCGGATCACAGTCGAGACATCATATGACACGCTCAGCGATGTCGGACACAATGTCTGACGGAATTCACATGTCATCTTTTCTATGGACATGTTCTCCTTTCCACTGATTCAAGTTTAGTTTCTGGTTTAAACTTGTGAATAAGCCAACCGAAACAAAGTGTGGACGGCGGTTCAATAAGACCTAGGCCGTTAGCCTACAAACAAACTAACACATCACGGTATATAATGTTCTTCCCGTCAGACCATGTTTCCACTATGTACGTGTATCAGTAATCTGCATAGAAGTGCTATTATTACAAAAGTAGTAAAAAATATTTAAATAAAATCAAGTGAAATAAAGAACAAATGCTCTCTTTTGCTACTTAGTCCTCATTTTCTAATATCTTATATTCCTTAGAGCTCGTTATGTAACGTTTTTACTGGGATTCTGCTTTTTCGTAAAACAATGAAACAATCGCCGCTAGTCGTACAGCATATTTTATGAGCTTGCCGCTAGTCGTACAGTCATTCGAATGTGACTGGTGCATTTCAAGTGGTCATCATTTACAAAATCTTCATATTAAGATGCTACCAGCTATCAGATGTCAAAGAATATATGTGTTTAAAAGATTCCATTTTGGTGTAAGTATCCGACTGACCTTAGTTTCGAATATATTGACCTGGATTCATCGTGTTGACGGGCGACAGAGGCAGGAAAATCACTGATTGAGCCGTACAAGATTAGGTCTGCACAAAAAATGCAGCACTATGAGAAGTTATGAGAATCATACGAGTAAAGTACATCCATTTCTTCCCTCGATGCCGAAAACCGTGTTCTAATTTTACATTCCGTTGCTTTCTTATCTGATAGAAAGTAACCAACAGCAACGGTTGTTTATATGCCGCTAGTGATTTTTAGGTGTACAGTCTAATGCCGTTTCCGATGTGGCGACTGTCCGGTTATACACAGTGTTTCTGCCTATATTACTATCTATAAATAGCTCATTATCCTCCATAATTTCCGTTGAGCGCTCCGTGATGTTCGTCAACGGGCTTCGGTTGTTTTCATCTGCATCCGATGAACGCTTAAGATGCCAATCACAACAATTGTCGTCTGCTTAATTTTTGTGCTGTTAACTTTAAAAGTTATGGTTGCAAACAATATGAGCCCAGATCAGACAGCTCCTGTAGGTGTAGTTTGATAACCTTTTAACTTTAAAAGTTATGGCTGCAAACAATATGGGCCAAGATCAGACAGCTCCTGTAGGAGTAGGTTGATAACATTTTAACTTTAAAAGGCATGGCTGCAAACAATATGGGCCCAGATCAGACAGCTCCTGTAGGAGTAGATTGATAACCTTTCAACTTTAAAAGTTATGGCTGCAAACAATATGGGCCCAGATCAGAAGCTCCTGTAGAAGTAAGTTAATAACAATTGAACTTTAAAAGTTATGGCTGCAAACAATATGGTCCCAGATCAGACAGCTCCTGTAGGAGTAGGTTGATAACCTTTTAACTTTAAAATGCATAGCTGCAAACAATATGGACCCAGATCAGACAGCTCCCGTATGAGTAGTTTGATAACCTTTTAACTTTAAAAGTTATGTGTGCAAACAATATGGGCCCAGATCAGACAGCTCCTGAAGAAGTAAGTTGATAACCTTTTAACTTTATAAGTTATGGCTGCAAACAATAGTGGCCCAGATCAGACAGCTCCTGTAGGAGTAGTTTGATTACCTTTTAACTTTAAAAGGTATGGTTGCAGACAATATGGGCCCAGATCAGAGAGCTCCTGTAGGAGTAGTTTGATAACCTTTTAACTTTAAAAGGCATGGCTGAAAACAATATGGGCCCAGATCAGAAAGCTACTGTAGGAGTAGTTTGATAACCTTTTAACTTTAAAAGGCATGGTTGCAAACAATATGGGCCCAGATCAGACAGCTCATAAAGGAGTAGTTTTATAACCTTTTAACTTTAAAACTTATGGTTGCAAACAATATGCGCCCAGAGCAGACAGGTTCCTGTAGGAGTAGTTTGATAACCTTTTAACTTTAAAAGTTATGGCTGCAAACAGTATGGGCCCATATCAGACAGCTCCTGTAGGAGTAGTTTGACAACATTTTAACTTTTAAAGGTATGGCTGAAAACAATATGGGCCCAGATCAGAAAGCTCCTGTAGGAGTAGTTTGATAACCGTTTAACTTTAAAAGTTATGGCTGCAAACAGTATGGGCCGATATCAGACAGCTTCTGTAGGAGTAGTTTGATAATCTTGTAACTTTAGTAGACATGGTTGCAAACAATATGGACCCAGATCAGACAGCTCCTGCAGGAGTAGTTTGATAACCTTTTAACATTAAAATGCATGGTTGCAAACAATATGAGCCCAGATCAGACAGCTCCTGTAGGAGTAGTTTGATAACATTTTAACTTTAAAAGGCATGGCTGCAAACAATATGGGCCCAGATCGGACAGCTCCTGCAGGAGTAGTTTGATAACATTTTAACTTTAAAAGCTATGGCTGCAAACAATATGGGCCCAGATCAGACAGCTCCTGTAGGAGTAGTTTGATAACCTTTTAAATTTAAAAGTTATGGCTGCAAACATCTTGGGCCCAGACCACACAGCTCCTGTAGGAATAGTTTGATCAACTTTAACTTCAAAAAGGCATGGTTGCAAACAATATGGGCCCAGATCAGACAGATCCTGTAGGAGTAGTTTAATAACCTTTTAACTTTTAAAGACATGGCTGCAAACAATATGGGCCCAGATCAGACAGCTCCTGTAGGAGTTCTTTAATAACCTTTTAACTTTGAAAGGCAAGGTTGCAAACAATATGGGCCAAGATCAGACAGCTCCTGTAGGAGTAGATTGATAACCGTATAACTATAAAAGGCATGGCTGCAAACAATATAGGCCCAGATCAGACAGCTCCTGTAGGAGTATTTTGATAACCTTTTAACTTTAAATGTTATGGTTGCAAACAATATGGGCCCAGATCAGACAGCTCCTGTAGGAGTAGTTTGATATCCTTTTAACTTTAAAAGGCATGGTTGGAAACAATATGGGCCAAGATCAGACAGATCCTGTAGGAGTAGTTTAATTACATTATAACTTTAAATGTAATGGCTGCAAACAATGTGGGCCCAGATCAGACAGCCCCTGTATGAGTAATTTGATAAACTTTTAACCTTAAAAGTTATGGTTGCAAACAATATGGGCCCAGATCAGACAGCTCCTGTAGGAGTAGTTTGATAACCTTTAAACTTTAAAAGCTATGGTTGCAAACAATATGGGCCCATTTCAGACAGCTCCTGTAGGAGTAGCTTGAAAACCTTTTAACTTTAAAAGTCATGGTTGCAAACAATATGGGCCCAGCTCAGACAGCTCCTGTAGGAGACGTTTGATAACATTTTAACTTTAAAAGTTATGGCTGCAAACAATATGGGCCCAGTTCAGACAGCTCTTGAAGGAGTAAATTTGTAACCTTTTAACTTTAAAAGTTATGATTGCAAACAATATGGGCCCAGATCAGACAGCTCCTGTAGGTGTAGTTTGATAACCTTTTAATTTAAAAGTTATTGTAGCAAACAATATGGGCCCAGATCGGACAGAACCTGTAGGAGTAGTTTGAAAACCTTTTAACTTTAAAAGTTATGGTTGCAAACAATATGGGCCCAGATCAGACAGCTCCTGTAGGAGTAGTTTGATTCCCTTTAAACTTTAAAAGGCATGGTTGCAAACAATATGAGCCCAGATCAGACTGCTCCTGTAGGATTAGTTTGATAACCTTTAAACTTTAAAAGTTATGGTTGCAAACAATATGGGACCATTTCAGACAGCTCCTGTAGGAGTAGTTTGATTCCCTTTAAACTTTAAAAGGCATGGTTGCAAACAATATGGGCCCTTATCAGACTGCTTCTGTAGGATTAGTTTGATAACCTTTAAACTTTAAAAGTTATGGTTGCAAACAATATGGGACCATTTCAGACAGCTCCTGAAGGAGTAGTTTTATAACCTTTTAACTTTAAAAGTTATGGTTGCAAACAATATGGGCCCAGATCAGACAGCTCCTGAAGGAGTAGTTTTATAACCTTTTAACTTTAAAAGGCATGGTTGCAAACAATATAGGTCCAGATCAGACAGCTCCTGTAGGAGAAGTTTGATAACCTTTTAACTTTAAAAGGCATGGTTGCAAACAATATGGGCCCAGATCAGACAGCTCCTGAAGTAGTAGTTTGATAACCTTTTAACTTTAAAAGACATGGCTGCAAAAATATGGGCCCAGATCAGACAGCTCCTGTAGGAGTAGTTTGATAACCTTTTAATTTAAAAGTTATGGTTGCAAACAATATGCGCCCAGAGCAGACAGGTTCCTGTAGGAGTAGTTTGATAACCTTTTAACTTTAAAAGTTATGGCTGCAAACAGCATGGGCCCATATCAGACAGCTCCTGTAGGAGTAGTTTGATAACATTTTAACTTTAAAAGGCATGGCTGAAAACAATATGGGCCCAGATCAGAAAGCTCCTGTAGGAGTAGTTTGATAACCGTTTAACTTTCTAAGTTATGGCTGCAAACAGTATGGGCCCATATCAGACAGCTCCTGTAGGAATAGTTTGATAACCTTGTAACTTTAGTAGACATGGTTGCAAACAATATGGGCCCAGATCAGACAGCTCCTGTATTAGTAGTTTGATAACCTTTTAACATTAAAATGCATGGTTGCAAACAATATGAGCCCAGATCAGACAGCTCCTGTAAAAGTAGTTTGATAACCTTTTAACTTTAAAAGGCATGCCTGCAAACAAAATGGGCCAAGATCAGACATATGGGCCCAGATCTGACAGCTCCTGTAGGAGTAGTTTGATAACCTTTAAATTGTAACAGGCATGGCTGCAAAAGTATGGGCCCAGATAAGACAGCTGCTGTAGGAATAGTTTTATAACATTTTAACTTAAAAAGTTATGGCTGCAAACAATATGGGCCCAGTTCAGACAGCTCTTGTAGGAGTAAATTTGTAACCTTTTAACTTCAAAAGTTATGTTTGCTAACAATATGGGCCCAGATCAGACAGCTCCTGTAGGAGTAGTTTGATAACCTTTTAATTTAAAAGTTATGGTTGCAAACAATATGGGCCCAGATCGGACAGCTCCGGTAGGAGTAGTTTGATAACCTTTTAACTTTAAAAGTAATGGCTGAAAACAATATGAGCCAAGATCAGACAGCTCCCGTAGGAGTAGTTTGATAACCTTCAACTTTAAAAGTTATGGCTGCAAACAATATGGGCCAAGATCAGACAGCTCCTGTAGGAGTAATTTGACATCCTTTTAACTTTAAATGTTATGAATGCAAACAATATGGGACCAGATCAGAAGCTCCTGTAGGAGTAGTTTGATAACCTTTTAACTTTAAAAATTATGGCTACAAAACAAATATGGGCCCAGATTAGAGGCACCTGTAAGAGTAGTTTGATATAAAGTTATGGCTGCAAACAATATGGGCCCAGATCAGAGGGCTCCTGTAGGAGTAGTTTGATAACCTTTTAACTTTAAAAATTATGGCTACAAAACAAATATGGGCCCAGATCAGAGGCACCTGTAAGAGTAGTTTGATATAAAGTTATGGCTGCAAACAATATGGGCCCAGATCACAGGGCTCCTGTAGGAGTAGTTTGATAACATTTTAACTTTAAAAGTTATGGCTACAAACAATATTGGCCCAGATCAGAAACACCTGTAAGAGTAGTTTGATATAAAGTTATGGTTGCAAACAATATGGGCCCAGATCAGACGGCTCCTGTAGGAGTAGTTTGATAACCTTTTTTAACTTTAAAAGGCATGGCTGCAAACAATATGGGATCAGATCAGGCAGCTCCTGTAGGAGTAGTTTGATAACCTTTTAACTTTAAAAGTTATGGCTGCAAACAATATGGACCCAGATCAGACAGCTCCTGTAGGAGTAGTTTGATAACCTTTTTCACTTTAAAGGCATGATTGCAAATAATATGGGCCCTGATCAGACAGCTCCTGAAGGAGTAGTTTGATAATCTTTTAACTTTAAAAGTTATTGTTGCAAACAATATGGGCCAAGATCAGACAGGTTCCTGTAGGAGTAGTTTGATAACCTTTTATCTTTAAAAAAAATATGGCTGCAAACAGTATGGGCCCAGATCAGACAGCTCCTTTAGGAGAAGTTTGATAACCTTGTAACTTTTAAAGGCATGGTTTGCAAACAATATAGGCCCAGATCAGATAGCCCCTGTAGGAGTAATTTGATAACCTTTTAACTTTAAAAGGCGTGGCTGCAAACAATATGGGCCCAGATCAGACAGCTCCTGTAGGAGTAAGTTGATAACCTTTTAACTTTGAAAGGCATGGTTGCAAACAATATGCGCCGAGATCAGACAGCTCCTGTAGGAGTAGTTTCATAACCTTTTAACTTTAAAAGTTATGGCTGCAAACAATATGAGCCCAGATCAGACAGCTCCTGTAGGAGTAGTTTGATAACCTTTCAACTTTAAAAGTTATGGCTGCAAACAATATGGACCCAGATCAGACAGCTCCTGTAGGAGTAGTTTGATTACCTTTTAACTTTAAAAGGCATGATTGCAAACAATATAGGCCCAGATCAGACAGCTCCTGTATGAGTATCTTGATAACCTTTTAACTTTAAATGTTATGGTTGCAAACAATATGGGCCCAGATCAGACAGCTCCTGTAGGAGTAGTTTGATAACCTTTTAACTTTAAAAGGCATGGTTGGAAACAATATGAGCCCAGATCAGACAGATCCTGTAGGAGTAGTTTGATTACATTATAACTTTAAAAGTTATGGCTGCAAACAATATGAGCCCAGATCAGACAGCTCCTGTAGGAGTAGTTTGAAAACCTTTTAACTTTAAAAGTTATGGTTGAAAACAATATGGGCCCAGATCAGACAGCTCCTGTAGGAGTAGTTTGATTCCCTTTAAACTTTAAAAGGCATGGTTGCAAACAATATGAGCCCAGATCAGACTGCTTCTGTAGGATTAGTTTGATAACCTTTAAACTTTAAAAGTTATGGTTGCAAACAATATGGGACCATTTCAGACAGCTCCTGTAGGAGTAGTTTGATTCCCTTTAAACTTTAAAAGGCATGGTTGAAAACAATATGGGCCCAGATCAGACTGCTTCTGTAGGATTAGTTTGATAACCTTTAAACTTTAAAAGTTATGGTTGCAAACAATATGGGACCATTTCAGACAGCTCCTAAAGGAGTAGTTTTTTAACCTTTTAACTTTAAAAGTTATGGTTGCAAACAATATGGGCCCAGATCAGACAGCTCCTGAAGGAGTAGTTTTATAACCTTTTAACTTTAAAAGGCATGGTTGCAAACAATATGGGCCCAGACCAGACAGCTCCTGAAGTAGTAGTTTGATAACTTTTTAACTTTAAAAGACATGGCTGCAAAAATATGGGCCCAGATCAGACAGCTCCTGTAGGAGTAGTTTGATAACCTTTTAATTTAAAAGTTATGGTTGCAAACAATATGCTCCCAGAGCAGACAGGTTCCTGTAGGAGTAGTTTGATAACCTTTTAACTTTAAAAGTTATGGCTGCAAACAGTATGGGCCCATATCAGACAGCTCCTGTAGGAGTAGTTTGATAACATTTTAACTTTAAAAGGCATGGCTGAAAACAAAATGGGCCCAGATCAGAAAGCTCCTGTAGGAGTAGTTTGATAACCGTTTAACTTTAAAAGTTATGGCTGCAAACAGTATGGGCCCATGTCAGACAGCTCCTGTAGGAGTAGTTTGATAACCTTGTAACTTTAGTAGACATGATTGCAAACAATATGGGCCCAGATCAGACAGCTCCTGTATTAGTAGTTTGATAACCTTTTAGCATTAAAATGCATGGTTGCAAACAATATGAGCCCAGATCAGACAGCTCCTGTAGGAGTAGTTTGATAACCTTTTAACTTTAAAAGGCATGCCTGCAAACAAAATGGGCCAAGATCAGACATATGGGCCCAGATCTGACAGCTCCTGTACGAGTAGTTTGATAACCTTTAAATTGTAAAAGGCATGGCTGCAAAAGTATGGGCCCAGATAAGACAGCTGCTGTAGGAGTAGTTTGATAACCTTTTAACTTTAAAAGTTATGGCTGCAAACAATATGGGCCCAGTTCAGACAGCTCTTGTAGGAGTAAATTTGTAACCTTTTAACTTTAAAAGTTATGTTTGCTAACAATATGGGCCCAGATCAGACAGCTCCTGTAGGAGTAGTTTGATAACCTTTTAATTTAAAAGTTATGGTTACAAACAATATGGGCCCAGATCGGACAGCTCCGGTAGGAGTAGTTTGATAACCTTTTAACTTTAAAAGTTATGGCTGAAAACAATATGAGCCAAGATCAGACAGCTCCCGTAGGAGTAGTTTGATAACCTTCAACTTTAAAAGTTATGGCTGCAAACAACATGGGCCAAGATCAGACAGCTCCTGTAGGAGTAATTTGACATCCTTTTAACTTTAAATGTTATGATTGCAAACAATATGGGACCAGATCAGAAGCTCCTGTAAGAGTAGTTTGATAACCTTTGAACTTTAAAAATTATGGCTACAAAACAAATATGGGCCCAGATTAGAGGCACCTGTAAGAGTAGTTTGATATAAAGTTATGGCTGCAAACAATATGGGCCCAGATCAGAGGGCTCCTGTAGGAGTAGTTTGATAACATTTTAACTTTAAAAGGCATGGCTGCAAACAATATGGGCCCAGATCAGACAGCCCCTGTAGGAGTAGTTTGATATTCTTTTAACTTTAAAAGTTATGGTAGCAAACAATATGGGCCCAGATCAGACAGCTCCTGTAGGAGTAGTTTGATAACCTTTTAACTTTAAATAGCATGGTTGCAAACAATATGGGCCCAGCTCAGACAGCTCCTGAAGGAGTAGTTTGATAACCTTTTAACTTTAAAAGTTATTGTTGCAAACAATATGGGCCCAGATCAGACAGCTCCTGTAGGAGTAGTTTGATAACCTTTTAACTTTAAAAGGCATGATAGCAAATAATATGGGCCCTGATCAGACAGCTCCTGAAGGAGTAGTTTGATAATCTTTTAACTTTAAAAGTTATTGTTGCAAACAATACGGGCCCAGATCAGACAGGTTCCTGTAGGAGTAGTTTGATAACCTTTTATCTTTAAAAAAATATGGCTGCAAACAGTATGGGCCCAGATCAGACAGCTCCTTTAGTAGAAGTTTGATAACCTTGTAACTTTTAAAGGCATGGTTGCAAACAATATAGGCCCAGATCAGATAGCCCCTGTAGGAGTAATTTGATATCCTTTTAACTTTAAAAGGCATGGCTGCAAACAATATGGGCCCAGATCAGACCGCTCCTGTAGGAGTAAGTTGATAACCTTTTAACTTTGAAAGGCATGGTTGCAAACAATATGCGCCGAGATCAGACAGCTCCTGTAGGAGTAGTTTCATAACCTTTTAACTTTAAAAGTTATGGCTGCAAACAATATGAGCCCAGATCAGACAGCTCCTGTAGAGTTAGTTTGATAACCTTTCAACTTTAAAAGTTATGGCTGCAAACAATATGGACCCAGATCAGACAGCTCCTGTAGGACTAGTTTGATAACCTTTTAACTTTAAAAGGCATGATTGCAAACAATATGGGCCCAGATCAGACAGGTCCTGTAGGAGTAGGTTTATAACCTTTTAACTTTAAAAGGCATAGTTGCAAACAATATGGGCCCAGATCAGACAGCTCCTGTAGGAGTAGATTGATAACCTTTTAACTTTAAATGTTTTGGCTGCAAACAATATTGGCCCAGATCAGACAGATCCTGTAGGAGTAGTTTGATAACATTTTAACTTTAAAAGGCATGGTTGAAGCAATATGGGCCCAGATCAGACAGCTACTGAAAGAGTAGTTTGATAACCTTTTATCTTTAAAAGTTATGGCTGCAAACATTTTGGGCCTAGACCAGACAGCTCCTGTAGGAATAGTTTGATAACCTTTTTTTAACTTTAAAAGGCATGGTTGCAAACAATATGGGCCCAGATCAGACAGCTCCTATAGGAGAAGTTTGATAACCTTTTAACTTTGAAAGGCATGGTTGCAAACAATATTTGCCCGGATCAGACAGTTCCTGTAGGAGCAGTTTGATAACCTTTTAACTTTAAAAGGCATGACTGCAAACAATATATGCCCAGGTCAGACAGCTCCTATAGGAGTAGTTTGATAACTTTTTAACTTTAAAAGTTATGGCTGAAAACAATAGGCGCCCAGATCAGACAGCTCCTGTAGGAGTACTTTGATAACCTTTTAACTTTAAAAGACATGGTTGCAAAAAATATGGGCCCAGATCAGACAGCTCCTGTAGGACTAGCTTGATAACCTTTTTTTAACTTTAAAAGTAATGGCTGCAATCAATATGGGTCCAGATCAGACAGCTCCTGTATGAGCAGTTTGATAACCTTTTAACTTTAAAAGACATGGTTGCAAACAATATGGGCCCAGATCAGACAGCTCCTGTAGGAGTAGATTTAGAACTTTTAAAGTTATGGCTGCAAACAACATGGGCCCAGATCAGACAGCTCCTGTAGGAGTAGTCTGATAAACTTTTATCTTTAAAAGGCATGGCTGCAAAAAATATGGGCCCAGATCAGACAGCTCCTGAAGGAATAGTTTTATAACCTATTAACTTTAAAAGTTATGGTTGCAAACAATATGCGCCCAGAGCAGACAGGTTCCTGTAGGAGTAGTTTGATAACCTTTTAACTTTAAAAGTTATGGCTGCAAACAGTATGGGCCCATATCAGACAGCTCCTGTAGGAGTACTTTGATAACATTTTAACTTTAAAAGGCATGGTTGAAAACAATATGGGCCCAGATCAGACAGCTACTGTAGAAATAAGCTGATAACCTTTTTACTTTAAAAGTTATGGCTGCAAACAATATGGGCCCAGATCAGAAAGCTACTGTAGGAGTAGTTTGATTATCTTTTAACTTTAAAAGGCATGGTTGCAAACAATATGGGCTTAGATCAGAGAGCCCCTCTAGGAGTGGTTTGATGACCTTTTAACTTTAAAAGTTATGGCTGCAATCAATATTGGCCCAAATCAGAAATCTACAGTAGGAGTAGTTTGATAACCTTTTAACTTTAAAAGGCATGGTTGCAAACAATATAGGTCCAGATCAGACAGCTCCTGTAGGAGTAGTTTGATAACATTTTAACATTAAAAGTTATAGTTGCAAACAATATAGGCCAAGATCAGACAGCTCCTCTAGGAGTAGTTTGATAACCTTTTAACTTTAATAGTTATGGCTGCAAACAATATGGGCCAAGATCAGATAGCTCCTGTAGGTGTAGTTTGATAACCTTTTAACTTTAAAAGGCATGGTTGCAAACAATATGGCCCAGATCAGACAGCTCCTGTAGGAGTAGTTTGATAACCTTTTTACTTTAAAGGCAAGGTGGCAAACAATATGGGCGCAGATCCGACAGCTCCTGTAGGAGTAGTTTGATAAGCTTTTAACTTTGAAAGGCATTTTTGAATACAATATGGGCCCAGATCAGACAGCTCCTGTAGGAGTAGTTTGATAACCTTTTAACTTTAAAAGTTATGGTTGTAAATAATATGGGCCAAGATCAGACAGCTTCGTAGGTGTAGTTTGATTACCTTTTAACTTTAAATGGCATGTTGGCAAACATTATTGGCCCAGATCAGACAGCTCCTGTAGGAGTAGTTTGGTAACCTTTTAACTTAAAAAAGTTATGGTTGCAAACAAAATGGGCCCAGGTCAGACAGCTCCTGTAGGAGTAGTTTGATAACCTTTTAACTTTAACTGACATTGACTGAAAATAATATGGGCCCAGATCAGACAGCTCCTGTAGGTGTTGTTTGATGACCTTTTAACTTTAAAAGGCATGGCTGTAAACAATATGGGCCCCGATCAGACAGCTCCTGTTGGAGTAGTTTGATAACTTTTTAACTTTAAATGGCATTGCTGCAAACAATATGGGCCCAGATCAGACAGCTCCTGTAGAAGTAGTTTGATAACCTTTTAACTTTAAATGACATTGACTGAAAACAATATGGGTCCATATGAGGCAGCTCCTGTAGGAGCAGTTTGATAACCTTTTAACTTTAAAAGGCATGGCTGCATCAAATATGGGACCAGATTAGACAGCTCCTGTAGGAGTAGTTTGATAACATTTTAACTTTATAATTATGGTTGCAAACAATATGGGCCCAGATCAGACAGCTCCTGTAGGAATAGTTTGATAACCTTTTAACTTTAAAAGTTATGGTTGTAAATAATATGGGCCAAGATCAGACAGCTTCGTAGGTGTAGTTTGATAACATTTTAACTTTAAATGGCATGTTGGCAAACATTATTGGCCCAGATCAGACAGCTCCTGTAGGAGTAGTTTGGTAACCTTTTAACTTAAAAAAGTTATGGTTGCAAACAAAATGGGCCCAGGTCAGACAGCTCCTGTAGGAGTAGTTTGATAACCTTTTAACTTTAACTGACATTGACTGAAAATAATATGGGCCCAGATCAGACAGCTCCTGTAGGTGTTGTTTGATGACCTTTTAACTTTAAAAGGCATGGCTGTAAACAATATGGGCCCCGATCAGACAGCTCCTGTTGGAGTAGTTTGATAACTTTTTAACTTTAAATGGCATTGCTGCAAACAATATGGGCCCAGATCAGACAGCTCCTGTAGAAGTAGTTTGATAACCTTTTAACTTTAAATGACATTGACTGAAAACAATATGGGTCCATATGAGGAAGCTCCTGTAGGAGCAGTTTGATAACCTTTTAACTTTAAAAGGCATGGCTGCATCAAATATGGGACCAGATTAGACAGCTCCTGTAGGAGTAGTTTGATAACATTTTAACTTTATAATTATGGTTGCAAACAATATGGGCCCAGATCAGACAGCTCCTGTAGGAATAGTTTGATAACCTTTTAACTTTAAAAGTTATGGCTGCAAACAATATGGGCACAGATCAGACAGCTCCTGTAGGAGTAGTTTGATAACCTTTTAACTTTAAAAGTTATGGTTGCAAACTATATGGCCCGGATTAGACAGCTCCTGTAAGTGTAGTTTGAAAACATTTTAACTTTAAAAGGCATGGTTGCAAACAATATGGGCCCTGATCAGAGAAGTTCATAACATTTTAACTTTAAAAGGCATGGTTGCATACAATATGGGCCCAGATCAGACAGCCCCTGTAGAAGTAGTTTGATAACCTTTTAACTTTAAAAGTTATGGCTGCAAACAATATGGGCCCAGATCAGCCAGCTCCTGTAGGAGTAGTTTGAAAACCGTTTAACTTTAAAAGTTATGTCTGCAACAAACATGGGCCCTGATCAGACAGCTCCTCAAGGAGTAGTTTGATAACCTTTTAACTTTCAAAGGCACGGCAGCAATATGGGCTCAGATCGGACAGTTTCTGTAGGAGAAGTTTGATAACCTTTTAACTTTAAAAGTCATGGTTGCAAACAATATGGGCCCAGATCAGACAGCTCCAGTACAAGTAGTGTGATAACCTTTTAACATAAAAAGACATGTCTGCAAACAATATGGGCCCAGATCAGACAGCTCCTGTAGGAGTAGACTGATAACCTTTTAACTTTAAAAGGCATGGTTGCAAACAATATGGGCCAAGATCAGACAGCTCCTGTAGGAGTAGTTTGATAGCCTTTTTACTTTATAACGCATGGTTACAAACAATATAGGCCAAGTTCAGACAGCTCCTGAAGGAGTAGTTTGATAACCTATTTACTTAAAAAGGCATGGTTGAATACAATATGAGCCACAATCAGACAGCTCCAGTAGAAGTAGTTTGATAACATTTTAACTTTAAAAGTTATGGTTGAAAACAATATAGGCCAAGATCAGACAGCTCCTCTAGGAGTAGTTTGATAACCTTTTAACTTTAATAGTTATGGCTGTAAACAATATGGGCAAAGATCAGATAGCTCCTGTAGGTCTAGTTTGATAACCTTTTAACTTTAAAAGGCATGGCTGCAAACAATATGGCCCAGATCAGACAGCTCCTACAGGAGTAGTTTGATAACCTTTTTACTTTAAAGGCAAGGTTGCAAACAATATGGGCGCAGATCCGACAGCTCCTGCAGGAGTAGTTTGATCAGCTTTTAACTTTAAAAGGCATGGTTGCATACAATATGGGCCCAGATCAGACAGCTCCTGTAGAAGTAGTTTGATAACCTTTTAACTTTAAAAGTTATGGCTGCAAACAATATGGGCCCAGATCAGACAGCTCCTGTAGGAGTACTTTGAAAACCTTTTAACTTTAAAAGTTTTGTCTGCAAACAATATGGGCCCTGATCAGACAGCTCCTCAAGGAGTAGTTTGATAACCTTTTAACTTTCAAAGGCATGGTTGCATACAATATGGGCCCAGATCAGACAGCTCCTGTAGAAGTAGTTTGATAACCTTTTAACTTTAAAAGTTATGGCTGCAAACAATATGGGCCCAGATCAGACAGCTCCTGTAGGAGTACTTTGAAAACCTTTTAACTTTAAAAGTTTTGTCTGCAAACAATATGGGCCCTGATCAGACAGCTCCTCAAGGAGTAGTTTGATAACCTTTTAACTTTCAAAGGCATGGCTGCAAACAATATGGGCCCAGATCAGACAGCTCCTGTACGAGAAGTTTTTGTAACCTTTTATTTTTAAAAGTAATGGTGGCAAACAATATGGGCTCAGATCAGATATCTCCTGTAGGTGTAGTTTGATAACCTTTTAACTTTAAAAGGCATGGTTGCAAACAATATGGGCACAGATCAGACAGCTCCTGTAGGAGTAGTTTGATAACATTTTTACAATAAAAGTTATGGCAACAATCAAAAATATGGGCCCAGATCAGACAGCTCCTTAAGGAGTATTTTGATAATCATTTTACTTTCAAAGTCAAGGTTGCAAACAATATGGGCCCAGATCAGACAGCTCCTGTAGGAGAAGTTTGATAACCTTTTAACTTAAAAAGTAATGGTTGTAAGCAATATGGGCTCAGATCGGACAGTTCCTGTAGGAGAAGTTTGATAACCCTTTAACTATAAAAGTCATGGTTGCAAACAATATGGGCCAAGATCAGACAGCTCCTGTAGGAGTAGTTTGATAACCTTTTAACTTTACCAGTTATGGTTGAAAATAACATGGGTCCAGATCAGACAGCTCTTGTAGGAGTAGTTTGATAACGTTTTAACTTTAAAAGGCATGGCTGCAAACAATATTTTCCCAGATCAGACATCTCCTGTAGGAGTAGTTTGTTAACCTTTTAGCTTGAAAAGGAAAGGTTGCAAACAATATGGGCACAGATCAGACAGCTCCTGTAGTAGCAGTTTGATAACCTTTTAACTTTAAAAGTTATGGCTGCAAACAATACGGGCCCAGATGAGACAGCTCCTGTAGGAGTAGTTTGATAGCCTTTTAACTTTAAAAGTTATGCATGCAAACAATATGGGCCCAGATCAGACAGCTCCTGTAGGAGTAGTTTGATAACATTTCAACTTTAAATGTTATGGCTGAAAACAATATGGGCCAAGATCAGACATCTCCTGAAGGAGAAGTTTGATAATCTTTTAACTTTAAAAGGCATGGCTCCAAACAATATGGGCCCAGATCAAACAGCTCCTGTAGGAGTAGTTTTAAAACCTTTTAACTTTAAAGGCATTGCTGCAAACAATATGGGCCCATATGAGACAGTTCCTGTAGAAGTAGTTTGATAACCTTTTAACTTTAAAAGGCATGGTTGCATCAATATGGGACCAGATCAGACAGCTCCTGTAGTTGTAGTTTGATACCCTTTTAACATTAAAATTATGGTTGCAAACAATATGGGCCCAGATCAGACAGCTCCTGTAGGAGAAGTTTGATAACCTTTTAACTTTAAAAGTTATGGTTGCAAACAATGTAGGCCCAGATTAGACAGCACCTTTAGGTGTAGTTTGAAAACATTTTAACTTTAAAAGGCATGGTTGCAAACAATATGGGCCCAGATCAGACATCTCCTGTAGGAGTAGTTTTCTAACATTTTAGCATTGAAAGGCATGGCTGCATACAATATGGGCCCAGATCAAACAGCTCCTATAAGTAGTTTGATAACCTTTTATCTTTAAAAGTTATGGCTACAAACAATATGGGTTCAGATCAGACAGCTCCTTAAGAAGTTGTTTGATAACCTTTTAAATTTAAAAGGCATAGCTGCAAACAATGTGGGCCTAGATCAGACAGCTCCCGTAGGAGACGTTTGATAACCTTTTAACTTTAAAAGTAATGGTTGCAAACAATATGGGCTCAGATCAGACAGCTCCTGTAGGAGTAGTTTGATAACCTTTTAACTTTAAAAGGCATGGTTGCAAACAATATGGGCCCAGATCAGACAGCTCCTGTAGGAGTAGTTTGAGAAAGTTAAATGATTATCAAACTACTCCTTAAGGAGCTGTTTGATCCGGGCCCATATTGTTTGCTGCCATACCTTTTAAAGTTAAAATGTTATCTAACTGCTCCTACAGGAGCTGTCTGATCTCGGCCCATATTGTATTCAGCCATGCCTTTTTAAGTTAAAAGGTTATCAAACTACTCCTACAGGAGCTGTCTGATCTGGGCCCATATTATCTGCAACCATGCGTTTTAAAGTTAAAAGGTTATCAAAATACTCCTACAGGAGCTGTCTGATCTGGGCCCATATTGTTTGCAACCATGCCTTTTTAAAGTAAAAAAGGTTATCAAACTACTCCTTCAGGAGCTGTCTGATCTGGGCCCATATTGCTTGCAGCCATGCCTTTTAAAGTTAAAAGGTTATCAAACTACTCCTTAAGGAGCTGTCTGATCTGGGCCCATATTGCTTGCATCCATAACTTTTTAAAGTTAAAAGGTTATCAAACTACTCCTACAGGTGCTGTCTGATCTCGGCCCATATTGTTTTCAAACATGCCTTTTAAAGATAAAAGGTTATCAAACTACTCATATAGGAGCTGTCTGATCTGGGCCCATATTGTTTGCAGCCATAACTTTTAAAATTAAAAGGTTATCAAACTACTTCTACAGGAGCTGTCTGATCTGGGCGCATATTGTATGCAACCATGCCATTTAAAGTTAAAATGTTATCAAACTACTCCTACAGGAGCTGTCTGATCTAGTCCCTTATATTGTTAGCAACCATGCCTTTTAAAGTTGAAATGTTATCAAACTGCTCCTACAGGAGCTGTCTAATCTTGGCCTATATTGTTTGCAGCCATGCCATTTAAAGTTAAAAGGTTATCAAACTTCTCCTACAGGAGCTGTCTGATCTGGGCCCATATTGTTTGCAGCCATAACTTTTAAAGTTAAAAGGTTATCAAACTACTCCTGTAGGAGCTGTCTGATCTGGGCCCATATTATTTGCAACCATAATTTTAAAGTTAAAAATGTTATCAAACTACTCCTACATGATCTGTCTGATCTGGACCCGTATTGTTTACAACCATGCCTTTTAAAATTAAAAGGTTATCAAACTACTCCTACAGGAGCTGTCTGATCTGGGCCCATATTGTTTGCAACCATGACTTTTAAAGTTAAAAGGTTATCAAACTACTCCTACAGGAGCTGTCTAATCTGGGCCCATATTAGTTGCAGCAATGCCTTTTACAATTAAAAGGTTATCAAACTACTCCTACAGGAGCTGTCTAATCTGGGCCCATATTAGTTGCAGCAATGCCTTTTACAATTAAAAGGTTATCAAACTACTCCTACAGGAGCTGTCTGATCTGGACCCATATTGTTTAAAGCCATAACTTTTAAAGTTAAAAGGTTATCAAACTGCTCCTATATGAGCTGTCTGGTTTGGGCCCATATTGTTTGCAGCCATGCCGCTTAAAATTAAACGGTTATCAAACTAATCCCACAGGAGCTGTCTGATCTGGGCCCAAATTGTTTGCAGCTATAACTTTTAAAGTTATAAGGTTATCAAACTACTGCTACAGGAGCTGTCTGATCTGGGCCCATATTGTTTGCAACCATAACTTTTCAAGTTACCAGGTTATCAAACTACTTCTACAGGAGCTGTCTGATCTGGGCCCATATTGTTTGCATCCAAAAATCTTTATGTTAAAATGTTATCAAACTACTCCTACAGGAGGTGTCGGATCTGGGCCAATATTGTTTGTAACTATAACTTTTAAAGTTAAAAGGTTGTCAAACTACTCCTACAGTAGCTACAGGATCAGACAGCTCCTGTAGGAGTAAGTTGATAATCTTTTATCTTTAAAAGGCATGGCTGCAAACAATATGAGCCCAAATCCGACAGGTCCTGTAGGAGTAGTTTGATAACCTTTTAACTTTAAATGGCATGGCTGCAAACAATATGGGCCCATACGAGACAGCACCTGTAGAAGTAGTTTGATAACCTTTTAACTTTAAAAGGCATGGCTGCATCAATATGGGACCAGATCAGATAGCTCCTTAAGGAGTAGTTTGATAACCTTTTATATTTAAAAAGCATGTTGCAAACAAGATGGGTCCAGATCAGACAGCTCATGAAGGAGTAGTTTGATAACCTTTTAAATTTAAAAGTTATTGCTGCAAACAATATGGGCCCAGATCAGACAGCTCCTTTAGGAGTAGTGTGATTACCTTTTAATTTTAAAAGGCATGGCTGCAAACAATATGGGCCCAGATCAGACAGCTCCTGTAGGAGTAGTTTGATAAACTTTTAACTTTAAAAGTCATGGTTGCAAACAATATGGACCCAGATCAGACAGCTCCTGTAGGTGTAGTTAGATAACTTTTTAACTTTACAAGTTATGGTTGAAAACAATATGGGTCCAGATCAAACAGCTCCTGTAGGAGTAGTTTGATAACCTTTAAAATTTAAAAGTTATGGCTGAAAACAATATGGACCCAGATGAGACAGCTCCTGTAGGAGCAGTTTGATAACCTTTTAACTTTGAAAGGCATGGCTGCAAAGAATAAGGGCCCAGTTGAGACGCTCCTGTAGGAGTAGTTTGATAGCCTTTTAACTTTAAAAGTTTTGCTTGCAAAAAATATAGGCCCAGATCAGACAGCTCCTATAGGAGTAGTTTGATAACCTTTTAACTTTAAATGTTATGACTGAAAACAATATGGGCCCAGATCAGACAGCTCCTGCAGGAGTAGTTTGATATTCTTTTAACTTTAAAAGGCATGGCGGCAAACAATATGGGCCCATATGAGACAGCTCCTGTAGAAGAAGTTTGATAATCTTTTAACTTTAAAAGGCATGGCTGCATCAATATGGGACCAGATCAGACAGCTCCTGTAGGAGTAGTTTGTTAACCTTTTAACTTTAAAAGGCAGGTTTGCAAACAATATGGGCCCAGATCAGACAGCTCAAGAAGTAGTTGTTTGATAACCTTTTAACTTTAAATATTATGGCTGTAAACAATATGGGCCCAGATCAGACAGCTCCTATAGGAGTAGTTTGATAACCTTCTAATTTTAAAAGGCATGGCTGCAAACAATATGGGCCCAGATCAGACAGCTCCTGTAGGAGTAGTTTGATAACCTTTTAATTTTAAAAGTTATGGTTGAAAACAATATGGATCCAGATCAGACAGCTCCTGTAGGAGTAGTTTGATAACCTTTTAACTTAAAAAGTAATGGCTGCAAACAATATGGGCCCAGATCAGACAGCTCCTGTAGTAGTTTGAATACATTTTTACTTTAAATGTTATGGTTGTAAACAAAATGGGCCTAGATCAGACAGCTCCTGTAGGAGTAGTTTGATAACCTTTTAAATGTAAAAGGCATTGCTGCAAACAATATGGGCCCAGATCAGACAGCTCCTGTAGGAGTAGTTCGATAACCTTTAAGCTATAAATGTTATGGCTGCAAACAATATGTGCCCAGGTCAGACAGCTCCTGTAGGAGTAGTTTGATAACCTTTTAAATTTAAAAGTTATGGCTGCAAACAATATGGGCCCAGATCAGACAGCTCCTGTAGAAGTAGTTTGATAACCTTTTAACTTTAAAAGGCATGGCTGCATCAATATGGGACCAGATCAGATAGCTCCTTAAGGAGTAGTTTGATAACCTTTTATATTTAAAAAGCATGTTGCAAACAAGATGGGTCCAGATCAGACAGCTCATGAAGGAGTAGTTTGATAACCTTTTAAATTTAAAAGTTATTGCTGCAAACAATATGGGCCCAGATCAGACAACTCCTTTAGGAGTAGTGTGATTACCTTTTAATTTTAAAAGGCATGGCTGCAAACAATATGGGCCCAGATCAGACAGCTCCTGTAGGAGTAGTTTGATAAACTTTTAACTTTAAAAGTCATGGTTGCAAACAATATGGACCCAGATCAGACAGCTCCTGTAGGTGTAGTTAGATAACTTTTTAACTTTACAAGTTATGGTTGAAAACAATATGGGTCCAGATCAAACAGCTCCTGTAGGAGTAGTTTGATAACCTTTAAAATTTAAAAGTTATGGCTGAAAACAATATGGACCCAGATGAGACAGCTCCTGTAGGAGCAGTTTGATAATCTTTTAACTTTGAAAGGCATGGCTGCAAAGAATAAGGGCCCAGTTGAGACGCTCCTGTAGGAGTAGTTTGATAGCCTTTTAACTTTAAAAGTTTTGCTTGCAAAAAATATAGGCCCAGATCAGACAGCTCCTATAGGAGTAGTTTGATAACCTTTTAACTTTAAATGTTATGACTGAAAACAATATGGGCCCAGATCAGACAGCTCCTGCAGGAGTAGTTTGATATTCTTTTAACTTTAAAAGGCATGGCGGCAAACAATATGGGCCCATATGAGACAGCTCCTGTAGAAGAAGTTTGATAATCTTTTAACTTTAAAAGGCATGGCTGCATCAATATGGGACCAGATCAGACAGCTCCTGTAGGAGTAGTTTGTTAACCTTTTAACTTTAAAAGGCAGGTTTGCAAACAATATGGGCCCAGATCAGACAGCTCAAGAAGTAGTTGTTTGATAACCTTTTAACTTTAAATATTATGGCTGTAAACAATATGGGCCCAGATCAGACAGCTCCTATAGGAGTAGTTTGATAACCTTCTAATTTTAAAAGGCATGGCTGCAAAAAATATGGGCCCAGATCAGACAGCTCCTGTAGGAGTAGTTTGATAACCTTTTAATTTTAAAAGTTATGGTTGAAAACAATATGGATCCAGATCAGACAGCTCCTGTAGGAGTAGTTTGATAACCTTTTAACTTAAAAAGTAATGGCTGCAAACAATATGGGCCCAGATCAGACAGCTCCTGTAGTAGTTTGAATACATTTTTACTTTAAATGTTATGGTTGTAAACAAAATGGGCCTAGATCAGACAGCTCCTGTAGGAGTAGTTTGATAACCTTTTAAATGTAAAAGGCATTGCTGCAAACAATATGGGCCCAGATCAGACAGCTCCTGTAGGAGTAGTTCGATAACCTTTAAGCTATAAATGTTATGGCTGCAAACAATATGTGCCCAGGTCAGACAGCTCCTGTAGGAGTAGTTTGATAACCTTTTAAATTTAAAAGTTATGGCTGCAAACAATATGGGCCCAGATCAGACAGCTCCTGTATAAGTAATTTGATAACCTTTTTACTTCAAAAGTTATGGCTGCAAACAATAAAGGCCCAGATCAGACAGCTCCTGTAGGAGTAGTTTGATAACCTTTAAACTTTAAAAGTTATGGTTGCAAACAATAGGGACCCAGATCAGACAGCTCCTGTAGGAGTAGTTTGATAACCTTTTAACTTTAAATGGCATGGCTGCAAACAATACGGGCCCAGATCAGACAGCTCCTGTAGATGTAGTTTGATAACCTTTTAACTTTAAAAGGCATGGCTGCAAACAATATGGGCTCAGATCAGACAGCTCCTGTAGGAGTAGTTTGATAACGTTTTAATTGTAAAAGGCATTGCTGCAACTAATATGGACCCAGATTAGACAGGTCTTGTATGAGTAGTTTGATAACCTTTCAACTTTAAAAGTTATGGCTGCAAACAATATAGGCCCAGGCCCAAACCAGACAGCTCATATAGGAGTAGTTTGATAACCTTTTAACTTTCAAAGTTATGGCTTTAAACAATATGGGTCCAGATCAGACAGCTCCTGTAGGAGTAGTTTGATAACCTTTTAATTGTAAAAGGCATTGCTGCAACTAATATGGGCCCAGATTAGACAGCTCCTGTAGGAGTAGTTTGATAACCTTTTAATTGTAAAAGGCATTGCTGCAACTTATATGGGCCCAGATTAGACAGCTCCTGTAGGAGTAGTTTGATAACCTTTTAACTTTAAAAGGCATGGTTGCAAACAATATTGGCCCAGATCAGACAGCTCCTGTAGGAGTAGTTTGATAACCTTTTAATTTTAAAAGGCATGGCTGCAAACAATATGGGCCCAGATCAGACAGCTCCTGTAGGAGTAGTTTGATCACTCTTTAACTTTAAAAGGCATGGTTGCAAAAAAATACGGGTCCAGATCAGACAGATCATGTAGGAGTAGTTTGATAACATTTTTAACTTTAAAATTATGGTTGCAAATAATATGAGCCCAGATCAGACAGCTTCTACAGGAGTAGTTTGATAACCTTTTAACTTTAAAAGGCATTGTTGCAAACAATATGGGCCCAGATCCGACAGCTCCTGTAGGAGTAGTTTGATAACCTTTTAACTTTAAAACGCATGGTTGCAGACAATATGGGCCCAGATCAGACAGCTCCTGTAGGAGTAGTTTGATAACCTTTTAACTTAAAAAGGCATGGTTGAATACAATATGGGCCGAGATCAGACAGCTCCTGTAGGAGCAGTTAGATAACATTTTAACTTTAAAAGGTATGGCAGCAAACAATATGGGCCCGGACCAAACAGCTCCTTAAGGAGTAGTTTGATAATCATTTAACTTTAAAAGGCAAGGTTGCAAACAATATTGGCCCAGATGAGTCAGCTCCTGTAGGAGAAGTTTGATAACCTTTTAACTTTAAGAGTAATGGTTGCAAACAATATGGCCCAGATCAGACAACTCCTGTAGGAGTAGATTGATAACCTTTTAACTTTAAATGTTATGGCTGAAAACAATATGGGCCCAGATCAGATAGCACCTTTAGAAGTAGTTTGATAACCTTTTAAATTTAAAAGGCATGGCTGCATCAATATGGGACCAGATCAGACAGCTCCTATAGGAGTAGTTTGATAACCTTTTAACTTTAAAAGGCATGGTTGCAAACAATATGGGCTCAGATCTAACAGCTCCTTTAGGAGTAGTTTGATTACCTTTTAATTTTAAAAGGCATGGCTGCAAACAATATGGGCCCCGATCAGACAGCTCCAGTAGGAGTAGTTTGATAACCGTTTAACTTTAAAAGTCATGGTTGCAAACAATATGGGCCGAGATCAGACAGCTCCTGTAGGAGTAGTTTGATAACCTTTTAACTTTACAAGTTATTGTTGAAAACAATATGGGTCCAGAGCAGACAGCTCCTGTACGAGTAGTTTGATAACCTTTTAAATTTAAAAGTCATGGCTGCAAACAATATTTTCCCAGATCAGACATCTCCTGTAGGAGTAGTTTGTTAACCTTTTAGCTTGAAAAGGCAAGGTTGCAAACAATATGGGCCCAGATCAGTCAGCTCCTGTAGTAGCAGTTTGATAACCTTTTAACTTTGGAAGGCATGGCTGCAAACAATAAGGGCCCCGATGAGACAGCTCCTGTTGGAGTAGTTTAATAGCCTTTTAACTTTTAAAATTTATGCTTGCAAACAATATGAGCCCAGATCAGACATCTCCTGTAGGAGTAGTTTGATAACCTTTTAACTTAAATGTTATGGCTGAAAACAATATGGGCCCAGATCAGACAGCTCCTGAAGGAGTAGTTTGATAATCTTTTAACTTTAAAAGGCATGGCTGCAAACAATATGGTCCCAGATCAAACAGCTCCTGTAGGAGTAGTTTGAAAACCTTTTAATTTTAAAGGCATGGCTGCAAACAATATGGGCCCATATGAGACAGCTCCTGTAGAAGTAGTTTGGTAACCTTTTAACTTTAAAAGGCATGGCTGCATCAATATGGGACCAGATCAGACAGCTCCTGTAGTAGTAGTTTGATAACCTTTTAACTTTAAAATTATGTTTGCAAACAAGATGGGCCCAGATCAGACAGCTCCTGTAGGAGAAGTTTGATAACCTTTTAACTTTAAAAGTTATGGTTGCAAACAATATAGGCCCAGATTAGACAGCACCTTTAGGTGTAATTTGATAACCTTTTAACTTTAAAAGGCATGGTTGCAAACAATATGGGTCTATATCAGACAGCTCCTGTAGGAGTAGTTTCGTAACATTTTAACTTTGAAAGGCATGGCTGCATACAATATGGGCCCAGATCAGACAGCTCCTATAGAAGTAGTTTGATAACCTTTTATCTTTAAAAGGCATGGTTGCAAACAATATGACCCAAATGAGACAGCTCCTGTAGGAGTAGTTTGATAACCTTTTAACTTTAAATGTCATGGCTGAAAACAATATGGGCCCAGATCAGACAGCTCCTGTAGGAGTAGTTTGATAATCTTTTAACTTTAAAAGACATGGCTGCAAACAATATGAGCCCAAATCAGACAGCTCCTGTAGGATTAGTTTCATAACCTTTTAATTTTAAAGGCATAGCTGCAAACAATATGGGCCCATATGAGACAGCACCTGTAGAAGTAGTTTGATAACCTTTTAACTTTAAAAGGCAGTTGCATCAATATGGGACCAGATCAGACAGCTCCTTAAGGAGTAGTTTGATTAACTTTTAACTTTAAATGTCATTGCTGCAAACAATATGGGCCCAGATCAGACAGCTCCTATAGGAGTAGTTTGAAAACCTTATAACTTTAAAAGTTATGGCTGCAAACAATATGGGCCCAGATCAGACAGCTCCTTAAGGAGTAGTTTGATAACCTTTTAACTTAAAAAGGCATGGCTGCAAACATTGCGGGCCCAGATCAGACAGCTCCTGTAGGAGTAGATTGATAACCTTTTAACTTTAAAAGGCATGGTTGCAAACAATATGGGACCAGATCAGACAGCTCCTGTAGGAGAAGTTTGATAACCTTTTAACTTTAAAAGTAATGGGTGCAAACAATATGGGCTCAGATCAAACAGCTCCTGTAGGAGTAGTTTGATAACCTTTTAACTTTAAAAAGCATGGTTGCAAACAATATGGGCCCAGATGAGACAGCACCTGTAGGAGTAGTTTCATAACATTTTTACTTTAGTAGGCATGGTTGCAAACACTATGGGCCCAGATCAGACAGCTCCTGTAGGAGTAGTTTGATAACCTTTTTACTTTAAAAGGCATGGTTGCAAACACTATGGGCCCAGATCAGACAGCTCCTGTAGGAGTAGTTTGATAACCTTTTAACTTTAAAAGGCATGGTAGCAAACAATATGGGCCCAGATCAGACAGCTCCTGTAGGAGTAGTTTGATAACCTTTTAACTTTAAAAGGCATGGTTGCAAACAATATGGGCCCAGATCAGACAGCTCCTGTAGGAGTAGTTTGATAACCTTTTCACTTTTAAAGGCATGGTTGCAAACACTATGGGCCCAGATCAGACAGCTCCTGTAGGAGTAGTTTGATAACCTTTTAACTTTAAAAGTAATGGGTGCAAACAATATGGGCCCAGATCAGACACCTCCTGTAGGAGTAGTTTGATAATCTTTTAACTTTAAAAGGCATGGTTGAATACAATATGGGCACAGATCAGACAGCTCCTGTAGGAGTAGTTTGATTACATTTTAATTTTAAAAGTTATGGCAGCAAACAATATGGGCCCAGATCAGACAGCTCCTTAAGGAGTAGTTTGACAATCTTTTACTTTAAAAGTCAAGTTTGCAAACAATATGGGCCCAGATCAGACAGCTCCTGTAGGAGAAGTTTGATAACCTTTTAACTTTAAAAGTAATGGTTGCAAACAATATACAATATGGGCTCAGATCAGACAGCTCCTGTAGGAGAAGTTTGATAACGTTTTAACTTTAAAAGGCATGGCTGCAAACAATATGAGCCCAAATCAGATAGCTCCTGTAGGAGTAGTTTGATAACCTTTTAACTATAAATGGCATGGCTGCAAACAATATGGGCCCATATGAGACAGCACCTGTAGAAGTAGTTTGATAACCTTTTAACTTTAAAAGGCATGGCTGCATCAATATGGGACCAGATCAGACAGCTCCTGTAGGAGTAGTTTGATAACCTTTTAACTTTAAAAGGCAGGATGCAAACAATATGGGCCCAGATCAGACAGCTCATAAAGGAGTAGTTTGATAACCTTTTAACTTTAAAAGGCATGGTTGCAAGCAAGATGGTCCCAGATCAGACAGCTCCTGTAGGAGTAGTTTGATAACCTTTTAAATTTAAAAGTTATTGCTGCAAACAATATGGGCCCAGATCAGACAGCTCTTATAGGAGTAGTTTGATTACCTTTTAATTTTAAAAGGCATGGCTGCAAACAATATGGGCCCAGATCAGACAGCTCCTGTAGGAGTAGTTTGATAACCTTTTAACTTTATAAGTCATGGTTGCAAACAATATAGGCCCAGATCAGACAGCTCCTGTAGGTGTAGTTTGATAACCTTTTAACTTTACAAGTTATGGTTGAAAACAATATGGGTCCAGATCAAACAGCTCCTGTAGGAGTAGTTTTATAACCTTTTAAATTTAAAAGTTATGGCTGAAAACAATATGGACCCAGATGAGACAGCTCCTGTAGGAGCAGTTTGATAACCTTTTAACTTTGAAAGGCATGGCTGCAAAGAATAAGGGCCCAGTTGAGACAGCTCATATAGGAGTAGTTTGATTGCCTTTTAACTTTAAAAGTTATGCTTGCAAAAAATATAGGCCCAGATCAGACAGCCCCTGTAGGAGTAGTTTGATAACCTTTTAACTTTAAATGTCATGGCTGAAAACAATAATGGCCCAGATCAGACAGCTCCTGCAGTAGTAGTTTGATAATCTTTTAACTTTAAAAGGCATGGCTGCAAACAATATGGGCCCAGATCAGACAGCTCCTGTAGGTGTAGTTTGATAACCTTTTAACTAGACAGTTTCGTGCTTCTAGTCTGTCTGCCTACGATTTTTCCACACTTTACACTACACTTCCTCATAATCTTATAAAAGAAAAGCTTAATGATTTAATTGAATGGGCTTTTCACAGAGAAGATTCTCTCTATCTTGCATGTAATGTCAGAAATGCATTTTTCACTTCTAAAGAGCATAAGAATTATACACTTTGGTCATGTCAGAAAGTGTGTGATGCCCTCACCTTTCTACTTGACAATATTTATATTAGATTCGGTACTAAGTTATTTAGACAAATTGTGGGTATTCCGATGGGTACTAATTGCGCACCTCTTGTGGCTGATCTGTTCTTGTATTGTTATGAAAGAGACTTCATTTTGTCGCTTTCCATTGATAACCAATCTGAAATTATTGAAGCTTTTAGCTCTACTTCTAGATATTTAGATGATTTATTAAATATTGATAATACCTATTTTGATGGTTTGATCAGTCAGATTTACCCCCTAGAACTTCAGTTAAATAAAGCAAATTCTTCTGATACCGAGGCCCCGTTTTTGGATTTACATCTATCTATTGTAGATGGATTTGTTTCGTGCAAAATTTATGATAAACGCGATGACTTTGATTTTGAGATTGTAAATTTTCCTTTTTTGGATGGTGATGTTCCTCGTGCGCCATCCTATGGCGTTTATATTTCGCAATTAATTCGATTTGCTAGAGTGTGTAGTCATGTAACTGACTTCAACACTCGTAATAAATTATTAACGGCTAAACTCCTTAATCAGGGTTATCGGTACCATAAACTACGCAAAGCCTTTTCAAAATTTTATAGACGCCATTCTGATTTAATTTCAAAATTCAATATTGGACTTAAATCTCTTCTGCAACAAGGTCTATCGGAACCCGAATTTTATGGTGACTTAGTATATAAATTCAGAAAAATATATAACCGCAATGACTTCAGCACCCAATTTCGTAAAATCATTCTTCGATATAAAAAGATTGGGTACAACATGGATATTATACGACAGACTGCATGCATGGTAGTTAACCCAATCACGGTTGGCAACTTTGCTTCCCTCTTTAATTGCACGCCGGTGGGTCAGGCCTCAGATTCTATGACGGCTCCAACGTAAAGGCTTATTGAAAATTAAAGAGATAATGTTGGTTGGTGCCTGATGCTCTGTCTCTGGTCGGGCTCATCGGAGTCTAACTGTTGGTTTTCTTTTGCTCCAGCATTTCAGTGGTTTCTTGCTGTCGAGTCCTCACCGTTGTCTCACCTCTGTGGTTCTTTGATTTCTGTGTTCACGGAGATGTTGCACTGATGAGTTAGGAGGCCTTCATGCGGACTGAACAAAAAAATTTTTGTCTAAATCGCGACGGAAGTAAGGGCGAGGATTGTGGCCACGTAAAATCGATTTAAGCCCCCCAGTGGAAATCTTCCACTGACCGTTCCAAGGCGGCTCTTCTGTGGCGATTTATTTATGTTGTTGTTTGTTACTTACTGTGTGTATCACTTGTGTCTTTCAATTTTGGATGGCCATATGGCCATTTTGTGGGAAAGTAACTGTCCATATGGCCTTCCTTTGTTTAGGTTTCCATTATGGTCTGGTCGCTTAATGTTTGTATTTCTTTCCCCTTGGTGTCTATTATGGATGGAGTAAGTTAATTGTATCAATTCCTGATCTTTGTTTTACTTCTACTTTAAATGGCATCGCTGCAAACAATATGGGCCCATATGAGACAGCTCCTGTAGAAGAAGCTTGATAACCTTTTAACTTTAAAAGGCAGGTTGCAAACAATATGGGCCCAGATCAGACAGCTCATGAAGGAGTAGTTTGATAACCTTTTAACTTTAAAAGTTATGGCTGCAAACAATTTGGGCCTAGATCTGACAGCTCCTATAGGAGTAGTTTGATAAGCTTTTAATTTTAAAAGGCATGGCTGCAAACAATATGGGCCCAGATCAGACAGCTCCTGTAGGAGTAGTTTGATAACCTTTTAACTTTAAAAATCATGGTAGCAAACAATATGGGCCCAGATCAGACAGCTCCTGTAGGAGTAGTTTGATAACCTTGAAACGTTATGGTTGAAAACAATATGGTTCCAGATCAGACAGCTCCTGTAGGAGTAGATTAAATACCTTTTAACTTTAAATGTTATGGTTGTAAACAATATGGGCCAAGATCAGACAGCTCCTGTAGGAGTAGTTTGATAACCTTTAAAATGTTAAAGGCATTGCTGCAAACAATATGGGCCCAGATCAGACAGCTCCTGTAGCAGTAGTTTGATAACCTTTTAACTATAAATGTTATGGCTGCAAACAATATGGGCCCAGATCAGACAGCTCCTGTAGGAGTAGTTTGATAACCTTTTAACTTTAAAAGTTATGGTTGCAAACAATATGGGCCCAGATCAAACGGCTCCTATAGGAGTAGTTTCATTACATTTTAACTTTGAAAGTTATGGCTACAAACAATATGGGCCCAGATGAGACAGCTCCTGTAGGAGAAGTTTGATGACCTTTTAACTTTAAAAGTTATGGCTGCAAACAATATGGGCCCCGATCAGACACATCCTGTAGGAGTAGTTGGATAAAAAGTTATGACTGCAAACAATTTAGGCCCAGATCAGACAGCTCCTGTAGGAGTAGTTTAATAATCTTTTATATTTAAAAGGCATGGTTAGAAACAATATGGGCCCAGATCAGACAGATCCTGTAGGAGTAGTTTGGTAACCTTTTAACTTTAAAAGTTATGACTGCAAACAATATGGGCACAGATCAGACAGCTCCTGAAGGACTAGTTTTATAACCTTTTAACTTTTAAAGGCATGGCTGCAACAATATGGGCCCAGATCAGACAGCTCCTGTAGGAGAAGTTTGATAACCTTTTGACTTTTAAAGTAACAGTTGCAAACAATATGAGCTCAGATTAGACAGCTCCTGTAGGAGTAGTTTGATAACCTTTTACCTTTAAAGGCATGGTTGCAAACAATATTGGCCCAGATCAGACAGCTCCTGTAGGAGTAGTTTGGTAACCTTTTAACTTTAAAAGGCATTTTTGAATACAATATGGGCCCAGATCAGACAGCTCCTGTAGGAGAAGTTTGATAACCTTTTAACTTTAAAAGGCATGGTTGCAAACAATATAGGCCCATATCAGACAGCTCCTGTAGAAGTAGTTTGATAACCATTTAACTTAAAAAGACATTGCTGCAAACAATATGGGCCCAGATCAGACAGCTCCTGTAAGAGTAGTTTGATAACCTTTTAACTTTAAAAGGCATGGTTGCAAACAATATGGGCCAAGATCAGACAGCTCCTGTAGGAGTAGTTTGATAACCTTTTACTTTAAAAAGCATGGTTGCAAACAATATAGGCCAAGTTCAGACAGCTCCTATAGGAGTAGTTTGATAAACTTTTTACTTAAAAAGGCTTGGTTGAATACAATATGGGCCAACATCAGACAGCTCCTGTTGGAGTAGTTTGATAACATTTTATCTTGAAAAGTTATGGTTGGAAACAATATGGGCCCAGATCAGACAGCTCCTGTAGGAGTAGTTTGATAACCTTTTAATTTTAAACGGCATGGCTGCAAACAATATGGGCCCAGACCAGACAGCTCATATAGGAGTAGTTTGATAACCTTTTAACTTTAAAAGTTATGGCTCTAAACAATATGGATCCAGATCAGACAGCTCCTGTAGGAGTAGTTTGATAACCTTTTAACTTTAAAAGTTATGGTTGCAAACAATATGGGCCCAGATCAAACGGCTCCTATAGGAGTAGTTTCATTACATTTTAACTTTGAAAGTTATGGCTACAAACAATATGGGCCCAGATGAGACAGCTCCTGTAGGAGAAGTTTGATGACCTTTTAACTTTAAAAGTTATGGCTGCAAACAATATGGGCCCCGATCAGACACATCCTGTAGGAGTAGTTGGATAAAAAGTTATGACTGCAAACAATTTAGGCCCAGATCAGACAGCTCCTGTAGGAGTAGTTTAATAATCTTTTATATTTAAAAGGCATGGTTAGAAACAATATGGGCCCAGATCAGACAGATCCTGTAGGAGTAGTTTGGTAACCTTTTAACTTTAAAAGTTATGACTGCAAACAATATGGGCACAGATCAGACAGCTCCTGAAGGACTAGTTTTATAACCTTTTAACTTTTAAAGGCATGGCTGCAACAATATGGGCCCAGATCAGACAGCTCCTGTAGGAGAAGTTTGATAACCTTTTGACTTTTAAAGTAACAGTTGCAAACAATATGAGCTCAGAACAGACAGCTCCTGTAGGAGTAGTTTGATAACCTTTTACCTTTAAAGGCATGGTTGCAAACAATATTGGCCCAGATCAGACAGCTCCTGTAGGAGTAGTTTGGTAACCTTTTAACTTTAAAAGGCATTTTTGAATACAATATGGGCCCAGATCAGACAGCTCCTGTAGGAGAAGTTTGATAACCTTTTAACTTTAAAAGGCATGGTTGCAAACAATATAGGCCCATATCAGACAGCTCCTGTAGAAGTAGTTTGATAACCATTTAACTTAAAAAGACATTGCTGCAAACAATATGGGCCCAGATCAGACAGCTCCTGTAAGAGTAGTTTGATAACCTTTTAACTTTAAAAGGCATGGTTGCAAACAATATGGGCCAAGATCAGACAGCTCCTGTAGGAGTAGTTTGATAACCTTTTACTTTAAAAAGCATGGTTGCAAACAATATAGGCCAAGTTCAGACAGCTCCTATATGAGTAGTTTGATAAACTATTTACTTAAAAAGGCTTGGTTGAATACAATATGGGCCAACATCAGACAGCTCCTGTTGGAGTAGTTTGATAACATTTTATCTTGAAAAGTTATGGTTGGAAACAATATGGGCCCAGATCAGACAGCTCCTGTAGGAGTAGTTTCATAACCTTTTAATTTTAAACGGCATGGCTGCAAACAATATGGGCCCAGACCAGACAGCTCATATAGGAGTAGTTTGATAACCTTTTAACTTTAAAAGTTATGGCTCTAAACAATATGGATCCAGATCAGACAGCTCCTGTAGGAGTAGTTTGATAACCTTTTAATTGTAAAAGGCATTGCCGCAACTAATATGGGCCCAGCTTAGACAGCTCCTGTAGGAGTAGTTTGATAACCTTTTAACTTTAAAAGGCATGGCTGCAAACAATATAGGCCCAGATCGTAAAGCTCCTGTAGAAGTAGTTTGATAAACTTTTAACTTTAAAAGTTATGGCTGCACACAATATGGGCCCAGATCAGACAGCTCCTGTAGGAGTAGTTTGAAAACCTTTTAACTTTAAAAGGCATGGTTGCAAACAATATAGTCCCAGATCAGACAGCTCCTGTAGAAGTAGTTTGATAACCATTTAACTTAAAAAGACATTGCTGCAAACAATATGGGCCCAGATGAGACAGCTCCTGTAAGAGTAGTTTGATAACCTTTTAACTTTAAAAGGCATGGTTGCAAACAATATGGGCCAAGATCAGACAGCTCCTGTAGGAGAAGTTTGATAACCTTTTTACTTTAAAAAGCATGGTTGCAAACACTATAGGCCAAGTTCAGACAGCTCCTGTAGGAGTAGTTTGATAAAGTTTTTACTTAAAAAGGCATGGTTGCAAACAATATAGGCCAAGTTCAGACAGCTCCTGTAGGAGTAGTTTGATAAACTTTTTACTTAAAAGGGCATGGTTGAATACAATATGGGCCCACATCAGACAGCTCCTGTTGGAGTAGTTTGATAACATTTTAACTTGAAAAGTTATGGTTGCAAACAATATGGGCCCAGATCAGACATTTCCTGTAGGAGTAGTTTAATAACCTTTTAATTTTAAAAGGCATGGCTGCAAACAATATGGGTCCAGACCAGACAGCTCATATAGGAGTAGTTTGATAACCTTTTAACTTTAAAAGTTATGGCTTTAAACAATATGGATCCAGATCAGACAGCTCCTGTAGGAGTAGTTTGATAACCTTTTAACTTTAAAAGTTATGGCTTTAAACAATATGGATCCAGATCAGACAGCTCCTGTAGGAGTAGTTTGATAACCTTTTAACTTTAAAAGGCATGGCTGCAAACAATATAGGCCCAGATCAGAAAGCTCCTGTAGGAGTAGTTTGATAACCTTTTATCTTTAAAAGTTATGGCTGCACACAATATGGGCCCAGATCAGACAGCTCCTGTAGGAGTAGTTTGAAAACCTTTTAACTTTAAAAGGCATGGTTGCAAACAATATAGGCCCAGATCAGACAGCTCCTGTAGAAGTAGTTTGATAACCATTTAACTTAAAAAGACATTGCTGCAAACAATATGGGCCCAGATTAGACAGCTCCTGTAGGAGTAGTTTCATAACCTTTTAACTTTAAAAGGCATGGCTGCAAACAATATAGGCCCAGATCAGACAGCTCCTGTAGGAGTAGTTTGATAACCTTTAACTTTAAAAGGCATTTTTGAATACAATATGGGCCCAGATCAGACAGCTCCTGTAGGAGAAGTTTGATAACCTTTGAACTTTAAAAGGCATGGTTGTAAACAATATAGGCCCAGATCAGACAGCTCCTGTAGAATTTGTTTGATAACCTTTTAACTTTAAAAGTTATGGCTGCAAACAATATGGGCCCAGATCAGACAGCTCCTATAGGAGTAGTTTGATATCCTTTTATCTTTAAAAGGCATGGTTGAAAACAATATGGGCCCAAATCAGACAGCTCCTGTAGGAGTAGTTTGATAACTATTTAACTTTAAAAAGTTATGGCTGCAAACAATATGGGTCCAGATTAGACAGCTCCTTAAGGAGTAGTATGATAACCTTTTAACTTAAAAAGGCATGGTTGAATACAATATGGGCCGAGATCAGACAGCTCCTGTAGGAGGAGTTGTATAACATTTTAACTTTAAAAAGTATGGCAGCAAACAATATGGGCTCAGATCAGACAGCTCCTGTAGGAGTAGTTTGATAACCTTTTAACTGTAAAAACACCGTTGCTAACAATATGGGCCCAGATCAGACAGCTCCTGTAGGAGTAGTTTGACAACCTTTTTACTTTAAAAGGCATGGTTGCAAACACTATGGGCCCAGATCAGACAGCTCCTGTAGGAGTAGTTTGATAACCTTTCAACTTTGAAAGGCATGGTTGAATACAATTTGGGCACAGATCAGACAGCTCCTGTAGGAGTAGTTAGATAACATTTTAACTTTAAAAGTTATGGCAGTAAACAATATGGGCCCAGATCAGACAGCTCCTTAAGGAGTAGTTTGACAATCTTTTAACTTTAAACGTCAAGGTTGCAAAAAATATGGGCCCAGATCAGACATTTCCTGTAGGAGAAGTTTGATAACCTTTTAACTTTCAAAGTAATGGTTGCAAACAATATGGGCTCAGATCAGACAGCTCCTGTAGGAGAAGTTTGATAACGTTTAAACTTTAAAAGGCATGGTTGCAAACAATATGGCCAAAATCAGACAGCTCCTGTAGGAGTAGTGTGATAATCTTTTAACTTTAAAAGGCATGGCTGCAAACAATATGAGCCCAAATCAGACAGCTCCTGTAGGAGTAGTTTGATAACCTTTTAACTTTAAATGGCATGGCTGCAAACAACATGGGTCCATATGAGACAGCACCTGTAGAAGTAGTTTGATAACCTTTTAACTTTAAAAGGCATGGCTGCATCAATATGGGACCAGATCAGACAGCTCCTTAAGGAGTAGTTCGATAACCTTTTAACTTTAAAATTATGGTTGCAAACAATATGGGCCCAGATCAGACAGCTCCTGTAGGAGAAGTTTGATAACCTTTTAACTTTAAAAGTTATGGTTGCAAACAATATAGGCCCAGATTAGACGGCACCTTTACGTGTAGTTTGAAAACATTTTAACTTTAAAAGGCATGGTTGCAAACAATATGGGCCCAGATCAGACAGCTCCTGAAGGAGTAGTTTCATAACATTTTAACTTTGAAAGGCATGGCTGCATACAATATGGGCCCAGATCAGACAGCTCCTATACAAGTAGTTTGATAACCTTTTATCTTTAAAAGTAATGGCTGCAAACAATATTGGTCCAGATCAGACAGCTCCTGTAGGAGTAGTTTGAAAACCTTTTAACTTTAAAAGTTATGGCTGCAAACAATATGGGCCCAGATCAGACAGCTTCTTAAGGAGTAGTTGGATAACCTTTTAACTTTAAAAGGCATGGCTGCAAACAATGAGGGCCCAGATCAGACAGCTCCTGTAGGAGAAGTTTGATAACCTTTTAACTTTAAAAGTAATGGGTGCAAACAATATGGGCTCAGATCAGACAGCTCCTGTGGAGTAGTTTGATAACCTTTTAACTTTAAAAGGCATGGTTGCAAACAATATGGGCCCAGATCAGACAACTCCTGTAGTAGTAGTTTGATAACCTTTTTACTTTAAAAAGCATGGTTGCAAACACTATGGGCCAAGATCAGACAGCTCCTGTATGAGTAGTTTGATAACCTTTTAACTTAAAAAGGCATTGTTGAATACAATATGGGCAGAGATCAGACAGCTCCTGTAGGAGTAGTTTGATAACATTTTAACTTTAAAAGTTATGGCAGCAAACAATATGGGCCCAGATCAGACAGCTCCTTAAGGAGTAGTTTGACAATCTTTTTACTTTAAAAGTCAAGGTTGCAAACATTATGGGCCCAGATCAGACAGCTCCTGTAGGAGAATTTGGTAACATTTTAACTTAAAAGTAATGGTTGCAAACAATATGGGCTCAGATCAGACAGCTCCTGTAGGAGAAGTTTGATAACGTTTTAACTTTAAAAGGCATGGTTGCGAACAATATGGCCCAAATCAGACAGCTCCTGTAGGAGTAGTTTGATAACATTTTAACTTTAAATGGCATGGCTGCAAACAATATGGGCCCATATAAGACAGCACCTGTAGAAATAGTTTGATAACCTTTTAACTTTAAAAGGCATGGCTGCATCAATATGGGACCAGATCAGACAGCTCCTTAAGGAGTAGTTAGATAACCTTTTAACTTTAAAATTATGGTTGCAAACAATATGGGCCCAGATCAGACAGCTCCTGTAGGAGAAGTTTGATAACCTTTTAACTTTAAAAGTTATGGTTGCAAACAATATAGGCCCAGATTAGACAGCACCTTTAGGTGTAGTTTGAAATCATTTTAACTTTAAAAGGCATGGTTGCAAACAATATGGGCCCAGATCAGACAGCTCCTGAAGGAGTAGTTTCATAACATTTTAACTTTGAAAGGCATGGCTGCATACAATATGGGCCCAGATCAGACAGCCACTATAGAAGTAGTTTGATAACCTTTTATCTTTAAAAGTTATGGCTGCAAACAATATGGGTCCAGATCAGACAGCTCCTGTAGGAGTAGTTTGATAACATTTTAACTTTAAAAGGCATGGATGCAAACCATGTGGGCCCAAATCAGACAGCTCCTGTAGGAGAAGTTTGATAACCTTTTAACTTTAAAAGGCATGGTTTCAAACAATATAGGCCCAGATTAGACAGCACCTTTAGGTGTAGTTTGAAAACATTTTAACTTTAAAAGGCATGGTTGCAAACAATATGGGCCCAGATCAGACAGCTCCTGAAGGAGTAGTTTCATAACATTTTAACTTTGAAAGGCATGGCTGCATACAATATGGGCCCAGATCAGACAGCCACTATAGAAGTAGTTTGATAACCTTTTATCTTTAAAAGTTATGGCTGTAAACAATATGGGCCCAGATCAGACAGCTCCTGTAGGAGTAGTTTGATAACATTTTAACTTTAAAAGGCATGGATGCAAACCATGTGGGCCCAAATCAGACAGCTCCTGTAGGAGAAGTTTGATAACCTTTTAACTTTAAAAGTAATGGGTGCAAACAATATGGGCTCAGATCAGACAGCTTCTGTAGGAGTAGTTTGATAACCTTTTAACTTTAAAAGGCATGGTTGCAATTAATATGGGCCCAGATCAGACAACTCCTGTAGTAGTGGTTTGATAACCTTTTTACTTGAAAAGGCATGGTTGAATACAATATGGGCACAGATCAGACAGCTCCTGTAGGAGTAGTTTGATAACATTTTAACTTTAAATGTTATGGCAGCAAACAATATGGGCCCAGATCAGACAGCTCCTTAAGGAGTAGTTTGACAATCTTTTTACTTTCACAGTTAAGGTTGCAAACAATATGAGCCCAGATCAGACAGCTCCTGTAGGAGAACTTTGGTAACCTTTTAACTTTAAAAGTAATGGTTGCAAACAATATGGGCTCAGATCAGACAGCTCCTGTAGGAGAAGTTTGATAACGTTTTAACTTTAAAAGGCATGGTTGCAAACAATATGGCCCAAATCAGACAGCTCCTGTAGGAGTAGTTTGATAATCATTTAACATTAAAAGACATGGCTGCAAACAAAATGCGCCCAAATCAGACAGCTCCTGTAGGAGTAGTTTGATAACCTTTTAACTTTAAATGGCATGGCTGCAAACAATATGGGCCCATATGAGACAGCACCTGCAGAAGTAGTTTGATAACCTTTTAACTTTAAAAGGCATGGCTGCATCAATATGGGACCAGATCAGACAGCTCCTTAAGGAGTAGTTTGATAACCTTTTAACTTTAAAAGGCATGGTTGCAAACAAGATGGGCCCAGATCAGATAGCTCATGAAGGAGTAGTTTGATAACCTTTTCAATTTAAAAGTTATTGCTGCAAACAATATGGGCCCAGATCAGACAGCTCCTATAGGAGTAGTTTGATAACCTTTTATCTTTAAAAAGCTTGGTTGCAAACAATATGGGCCCAGATCAGACAGCTCCTGTAGGAGTAGTTTGATAACCTTTTAACTTTAAATTGCATGGCTGCAGACAATAATGGCCCATATGAGACAGCTCCTGTAGAAGCAATTTGATTATATTTTAATTTCAAAAGGCATGGCTGCAAACAATATGGGCCCAGATCAGACAGCTCCTATAGGAGTAGTTTGATAACCTTTTAACTTTGAAAGTCATGGTTGCAAACAATATGGGCCCAGATCAGACAGCTCCTGTAGGTGTAGTTTGATAACCTTTTAACTTTACAAGTTATGGTTGAAAACAATATGGGTCCAGATCAAACAGCTCCTGCAGGAGTTGTTTGATAACCTTTTAAATTTAAAAGTTATGGCTGAAAACAATATGGACCCAGATTAGACAGCTCCTGTAGGAGCAGTTTGATATCCTTTTAACTTTGAAAGGCATGGCTGCAAAGAATAAGGGCCCAGTTGAGACAGGTTATGTAGGAGTAGTTTGATAGCCTTTCAACTTTAAATGTTATGCTTGCAAAAAATATGGGCCCAGATCAGACAGCTCCTGTAGGAGTAGTTTGATAACCTTTTAACTTTAAATGTGACGGCGGAAAACAATATGGGCCCAGATCAGACAGCTCCTGCAGGAGTAGTTTGATAATCTTTTAACTTTAAAAGGCATGGCTGCATCAATATGGGACCAGATCAGACAGCTCCTGTAGGAGAAGTTTGATAACCTTTTAACTTTAAAAGGCAGGATTGCAAACAATATGGGCCCAGATCAGACAGCTCATAAAGGAGTAGTTTTATAACCTTTTAACTTTAAAAGTTATGGCTGCAAACAATTTGGGCCCAGATCTGACAGCTCCTTTAGGAGCAGTTTGATAACATTTTAACTTTAAAAGTAATGGTTGCAAAGAATATGGGCCCAGATCAGACAGCTCCTATAGGAGTAGATTGATAACCTTTTAATTTTAAAAGGCATGGCTACAATCTCCTGTAGGAGTAGTTTGATAACCTTTTAACTTTAAAAGTCATGGTTGCAAACAATATGGGCCCAGAACAGACAGCTCCTGTAGGAGTAGTTTGATAATCTTGTAACTTTAAAAGTTATGGTTGAAAACAATATGGATCCAGATCAGACAGCTCCTGATAACCTTTTAGATGTAAAAGGCATTGCTGCAAACCATATGGACCCCGATCAGACAGCTCCTGTAGGAGAAGTTTGATAACCTTTTAACTTTAAAAGTTATGTCTGCAAACAATATGGGCCCAGATTATACAGCTCCTGTAGGAGTAGTTTGATAACCTTTTAACTTTAAAAGTTATGGTTGCAAACAATATGGGCTCAGATCAGATAGCTCCTGTAGGAGTAGTTTCATAACATTTTAACTTTAAAAGTGAAGGCTACAAACAATATGGGCCCAGATGAGACAGCTCCTGTAGGAGTAGTTTGATAACCCTTTAACTTTACTTTTTAACTAACCTTTTTACTTTAAAAGTTATGGCTGCAAACAATAAGGTTCCAGATCAGACAGCTCCTCTAGGAGTAGTTTGATAACCTTTTAACTTTAAAAGTTATGGTTGCAAACAATATGGGCCCAGAACAGACAGCTCCTGTAGGAGTAGTTTGATAACCTTTTAACTTTAAAAGTTATGGCTGCAAACAATATGGGCCACGATCAGACAGCTCCTGTAGGAGAAGTTTGATAACCTTTTAACTTTAAAAGTTATGGTTGCAAACAATATGGGCTCAGATCAGATAGCTCCTGTAGGAGTAGTTTCATAACATTTTAACTTTAAAAGTGAAGGCTACAAACAATATGGGCCCAGATGAGACAGCTCCTGTAGGAGTAGTTTGATAACCCTTTAACTTTAAAAGACATGGTTGCAAACAATATGGGCCCAGATCAGACAACTCCTGTAGTAGTAGTTTGATAACCTTTTTACTTTAAAAAGCATGGTTGCAAACACTATGGGCCCAGATCAGACAGCTCCTGTATGAGTAGTTTGATAACCTTTTAACTTAAAAAGGCATTGTTGAATACAATATGGGCAGAGATCAGACAGCTCCTGTAGGAGTAGTTTGATAACATTTTAACTTTAAAAGTTATGGCAGCAAACACTATGGGCCCAGATCAGACAGCTCCTTAAGGAGTAGTTTGACAATCTTTTTACTTTAAAAGTCAAGGTTGCAAACATTATGGGCTAAGATCAGACAGCTCCTGTAGGAGAATTTGGTAACATTTTAACTTAAAAGTAATGGTTGCAAACAATATGGGCTCAGATCAGACAGCTCCTGTAGGAGAAGTTTGATAACGTTTTAACTTTGAAAGGCATGGTTGCGAACAATATGGCCCAAATCAGACAGCTCCTGTAGGTGTAGTTTGATAACATTTTAACTTTAAATGGCATGGCTGCAAACAATATGGGCCCATATGAGACAGCACCTGTAGAAGTAGTTTGATAACCTTTTAACTTTAAAAGGCATGGCTGCATCAATATGGGACCAGATCAGACAGCTCCTTAAGGAGTAGTTAGATAACCTTTTAACTTTAAAATTATGGTTGCAAACAATATGGGCCCAGATCAGACAGCTCCTGTAGGAGAAGTTTGATAACCTTTTAACTTTAAAAGTTATGGTTGCAAAAAATATAGGCCCAGATTAGACAGCACCTTTAGGTGTAGTTTGAAAACATTTTAACTTTAAAAGGCATGGTTGCAAACAATATGGGCCCAGATCAGACAGCTCCTGAAGGAGTAGTTTCATAACATTTTAACTTTGAAAGGCATGGCTGCATACAATATGGGCCCAGATCAGACAGCCACTATAGAAGTAGTTTGATAACCTTTTATCTTTAAAAGTTATGGCTGCAAACAATATGGGTCCAGATCAGACAGCTCCTGTAGGAGTAGTTTGATAACATTTTAACTTTAAAAGGCATGGATGCAAACCATGTGGGCCCAAATAAGACAGCTCCTGTAGGAGAAGTTTGATAACCTTTTAACTTTAAAAGGCATGGTTTCAAACAATATAGGCCCAGATTAGACAGCACCTTTAGGTGTAGTTTGAAAACATTTTAACTTTAAAAGGCATGGTTGCAAACAATATGGGCCCAGATCAGACAGCTCCTGAAGGAGTAGTTTCATAACATTTTAACTTTGAAAGGCATGGCTGCATACAATATGGGCCCAGATCAGACAGCCACTATAGAAGTAGTTTGATAACCTTTTATCTTTAAAAGTTATGGCTGCAAACAATATGGGCCCAGATCAGACAGCTCCTGTAGGAGTAGTTTGATAACATTTTAACTTTAAAAGGCATGGATGCAAACCATGTGGGCCCAAATCAGACAGCTCCTGTAGGAGAAGTTTGATAACCTTTTAACTTTAAAAGTAATGGGTGCAAACAATATGGGCTCAGATCAGACAGCTTCTGTAGGAGTAGTTTGATAACCTTTTAACTTTAAAAGGCATGGTTGCAATTAATATGGGCCCAGATCAGACAACTCCTGTAGTAGTGGTTTGATAACCTTTTTACTTGAAAAGGCATGGTTGAATACAATATGGGCACAGATCAGACAGCTCCTGTAGGAGTAGTTTGATAACATTTTAACTTTAAATGTTATGGCAGCAAACAATATGGGCCCAGATCAGACAGCTCCTTAAGGAGTAGTTTGACAATCTTTTTACTTTCACAGTTAAGGTTGCAAACAATATGAGCCCAGATCAGACAGCTAATGTAGGAGAAGTTTGGTAACCTTTTAACTTTAAAAGTAATGGTTGCAAACAATATGGGCTCAGATCAGACAGCTCCTGTAGGAGAAGTTTGATAACGTTTTAACTTTAAAAGGCATGGTTGCAAACAATATGGCCCAAATCAGACAGCTCCTGTAGGAGTAGTTTGATAATCATTTAACATTAAAAGACATGGCTGCAAACAAAATGCGCCCAAATCAGACAGCTCCTGTAGGAGTAGTTTGATAACCTTTTAACTTTAAATGGCATGGCTGCAAACAATATGGGCCCATATGAGACAGCACCTGCAGAAGTAGTTTGATAACCTTTTAACTTTAAAAGGCATGGCTGCATCAATATGGGACCAGATCAGACAGCTCCTTAAGGAGTAGTTTGATAACCTTTTAACTTTAAAAGGCATGGTTGCAAACAAGATGGGCCCAGATCAGATAGCTCATGAAGGAGTAGTTTGATAACCTTTTCAATTTAAAAGTTATTGCTGCAAACAATATGGGCCCAGATCAGACAGCTCCTATAGGAGTAGTTTGATAACCTTTTATCTTTAAAAAGCTTGGTTGCAAACAATATGGGCCCAGATCAGACAGCTCCTGTAGGAGTAGTTTGATAACCTTTTAACTTTAAATTGCATGGCTGCAGACAATAATGGCCCATATGAGACAGCTCCTGTAGAAGCAATTTGATTATATTTTAATTTCAAAAGGCATGGCTGCAAACAATATGGGCCCAGATCAGACAGCTCCTATAGGAGTAGTTTGATAACCTTTTAACTTTGAAAGTCATGGTTGCAAACAATATGGGCCCAGATCAGACAGCTCCTGTAGGTGTAGTTTGATAACCTTTTAACTTTACAAGTTATGGTTGAAAACAATATGGGTCCAGATCAAACAGCTCCTGCAGGAGTTGTTTGATAACCTTTTAAATTTAAAAGTTATGGCTGAAAACAATATGGACCCAGATTAGACAGCTCCTGTAGGAGCAGTTTGATATCCTTTTAACTTTGAAAGGCATGGCTGCAAAGAATAAGGGCCCAGTTGAGACAGGTTATGTAGGAGTAGTTTGATAGCCTTTCAACTTTAAATGTTATGCTTGCAAAAAATATGGGCCCAGATCAGACAGCTCCTGTAGGAGTAGTTTGATAACCTTTTAACTTTAAATGTGACGGCGGAAAACAATATGGGCCCAGATCAGACAGCTCCTGCAGGAGTAGTTTGATAATCTTTTAACTTTAAAAGGCATGGCTGCAAACAATATGGGCCCAGATCAGACAGCTCCTGCAGGAGTAGTTTGATAACCTTTTAACTTTAAAAGGCATGACTGCATCAATATGGGACCAGATCAGACAGCTCCTGTAGGAGAAGTTTGATAACCTTTTAACTTTAAAAGGCAGGATTGCAAACAATATGGGCCCAGATCAGACAGCTCATAAAGGAGTAGTTTTATAACCTTTTAACTTTAAAAGTTATGGCTGCAAACAATTTGGGCCCAGATCTGACAGCTCCTTTAGGAGCAGTTTGATAACATTTTAACTTTAAAAGTAATGGTTGCAAAGAATATGGGCCCAGATCAGACAGCTCCTATAGGAGTAGATTGATAACCTTTTAATTTTAAAAGGCATGGCTACAATCTCCTGTAGGAGTAGTTTGATAACCTTTTAACTTTAAAAGTCATGGTTGCAAACAATATGGGCCCAGAACAGACAGCTCCTGTAGGAGTAGTTTGATAATCTTGTAACTTTAAAAGTTATGGTTGAAAACAATATGGATCCAGATCAGACAGCTCCTGATAACCTTTTAGATGTAAAAGGCATTGCTGAAAACCATATGGACCCCGATCAGACAGCTCCTGTAGGAGAAGTTTGATAACCTTTTAACTTTAAAAGTTATGTCTGCAAACAATATGGGCCCAGATTAGACAGCTCCTGTAGGAGTAGTTTGATAACCTTTTAACTTTAAAAGTTATGGTTGCAAACAATATGGGCTCAGATCAGATAGCTCCTGTAGGAGTAGTTTCATAACATTTTAACTTTAAAAGTGAAGGCTACAAACAATATGGGCCCAGATGAGACAGCTCCTGTAGGAGTAGTTTGATAACCCTTTAACTTTACTTTTTAACTAACCTTTTTACTTTAAAAGTTATGGCTGCAAACAATAAGGTTCCAGATCAGACAGCTCCTCTAGGAGTAGTTTGATAACCTTTTAACTTTAAAAGTTATGGTTGCAAACAATATGGGCCCAGAACAGACAGCTCCTGTAGGAGTAGTTTGATAACCTTTTAACTTTAAAAGTTATGGCTGCAAACAATATGGGCCACGATCAGACAGCTCCTGTAGGAGAAGTTTGATAACCTTTTAACTTTAAAAGTTATGGTTGCAAACAATATGGGCTCAGATCAGATAGCTCCTGTAGGAGTAGTTTCATAACATTTTAACTTTAAAAGTGAAGGCTACAAACAATATGGGCCCAGATGAGACAGCTCCTGTAGGAGTAGTTTGATAACCCTTTAACTTTAAAAGACATGGCTGCAAACACTATGGGCCCAGATCAGACAGCTCCTGTAGGATTAGTTTGATAACCTTTTAACTTTAAAAGTTATGGCTGCAAACAATATGGACCCCGATCAGACAGCTCCTGTAGGAGTAGTTTGAGGCCCAGATCAGACAGCTCCTGTAAGAGTAGTTTAATAACCTTTTATCTATAAAAGGCATGGTTAGAAACAATATGGACCCAGATCAGACAGATCCTGTAGGAGAAGTTTGATAAACTTTTAACTTCAAAAGTTATGGCTGCAAACAATATGGGCACAGATCAGACAGCTCCTGAAGGAGTACTTTTATAACCTTTTAACTTTTAAAGGCATGGCTGCAAACAATATGGGCCCAGATCAGACAGCTCCTGTAGGAGTAGTTTGATAACCTTTTAAATTTAAAAGTCATGGTTGCAAACAATATGGGCCCAGATCAGACAGCTTCTGTAGGTGTAGTTTGATAACCTTTTAACTTTACAAGTTATGGTTGAAAACAATATGGGTCCAGATCAAACAGCTCCTGCAGGAGTTGTTTGATAACCTTTTAAATTTAAAAGTTATGGCTGAAACCAATATGGACCCAGATGAGACAGCTCCTTTAGGAGCAGTTTGATAACCTTTTAACTTTAAAAGTAATGGTTGCAAACAATATGGGCCCAGATCAGACAGCTCCTATAGGAGTAGATTGATAACCTTTTAATTTTAAAAGGCATGGCTACAAGCCCCTGTAGGAGTAGTTTGATTACATTTTAACTTTAAAAGTCATGGTTGCAAATAATATGGGCCCAGACCAGACAGCTCCTGTAGGAGTAGTTTGATAACCTTTTAACTTTAAATGGCATGGCTGCAAACAATAATGGCCCATATGAGACAGCTCCTGTAGAAGAAGTTTGATTATCTTTTAATTTCAAAAGGCATGGCTGCAAACAATATTAGCCCAGATCAGACAGCTCCTGTAGGAGTAGTTTGATAACCTTTTAACTTTAAAAGTCATGGTTGCAAACAATATGGGCCCAGATCAGACAGCTCCTGTAGGTGTAGTTTGATAACCTTTTAAATTTACAAGTTATGGTTGAAAACAATATGGGTCCAGATCAAACAGCTCCTGCAGGAGTTGTTTGATAACCTTTTAAATTTAAAAGTTATGGCTGAAAACAATATGGACCCAGATGAGACAGCTCCTGTAGGAGCAGTTTGATAACCTTTTAACTTTGAAAGGCATGGCTGCAAAGAATAAGGGCCCAGTTGAGACAGGTTATATAGGAGTAGTTTGATAGCCTTTCAACTTTAAATGTTATGCTTGCAAAAAATATGGGCCCAGATCAGACAGCTCCTGTAGGAGTAGTTTGATAACCTTTTAACTTTAAATGTGACGGCTGAAAACAATATGGGCCCAGATCAGACAGCTCCTGCAGGAGTAGTTTGATAATCTTTTAACTTTAAAAGGCATGGCTGCATCAATATGGGACCAGATCAGACAGCTCCTGTACGAGTAGTTTGATAACCTTTTAACTTTAAAAGGCAGGATTGCAAACAATATGGGCCCAGATCAGACAGCTCATAAAGGAGTAGTTTTATAACCTTTTAACTTTAAAAGTTATGGCTGCAAACAATTTGGGCCCAGATCTGACAGCTCCTTTAGGAGCAGTTTGATAACCTTTTAACTTTAAAAGTAATGGTTGCAAACAATATGGGCCCAGATCAGACAGCACCTATAGGAGTAGATTGATAACCTTTTAATTTTTAAAAGCCATGGCTACAAGCTCCTGTAGGAGTAGTTTGATAACCTTTTAACTTTAAAAGTCATGGTTGCAAACAATATGGGCCCAGAACAGACAGCTCCTGTAGGAGTAGTTTGATAACCTTGTAACTTTAAAAGTTATGGTTGAAAACAATATGGATCCAGATCAGACAGCTCCTGATAACCTTTTAGATGTAAAAGGCATTGCTGCAAACCATATGGACCCCGATCAGACAGCTCCTGTAGGAGAAGTTTGATAACCTTTTAACTTTAAAAGTTATGGCTGCAAACAATATGTGCCCAGATTATACAGCTCTTGTAGGAGTAGTTTGATAACCTGTTTACTTTAAAAGTTATGGCTGCAAACAATTAGGGTCCAGATCAGGCAGCTCCTCTAGGAGTAGTTTGATAACTTTTTAACTTTAAAAGTTATGGTTGCAAACAATATGGGCCCAGAACAGACAGCTCCTGTAGGAGTAGTTTGATAACCTTTTAACTTTAAAAGTTATGGCTGCAAACAATATGGGCCACGATCAGACAGCTCCTGTAGGAGAAGTTTGATAACCTTTTAACTTTAAAAGTTATGGTTGCAAACAATATGGGCTCAGATCAGACAGCTCCTGTAGGAGTAGTTTCATAACACTTTAACTTTCAAACGTGAAGGCTACAAACAATATGAGCCCAGATGAGACAGCTCCTGTAGGAGTAGTTTGATAACCCTTTAACTTTAAAAGACATGGCTGCAAACACTATGGGCCAAGATCAGACAGCTCCTGTAGGATTAGTTTGATAACCTTTTAACTTTAAAAGTTATGGCTGCAAACAATATGGACCCCGATCAGACAGCTCCTGTAGGAATAGTTTGATAAAAAGTTATTGCTGCAAACAATTTGGGCCCAGATCAGGCAGCTCCTGAAGGAGTAGTTTAATAACCTTTTATCTATAAAAGGCATGGTTAGAAACAATATGGGCCCAGATCAGACAGATCCTGTAGGATAAGTTTGATAACCTTTTAACTTTAAAAGTTATGGCTGCAAACAATATGGGCACAGATCAGACAGCTCCTGAAGGAGTAGTTTATAACCTTTTAACTTTTAAAGGCATGGCTGCAAACAATATAAGCCCAGATCAGACAGCTCCTGTAGGAGTAGTTTGATAACCTTTTAACTTTAAAAGTCATGGTTGCAAACAATATGGGCCCAGATCAGACAGCTCCTGTAGGTGTAGTTTGATAACCTTTTAACTTTACAAGTTATGGTTGAAAACAATATGGGTCCAGATCAAACAGCTCCTGCAGGAGTTGTTTGATAACCTTTTAAATTTAAAAGTTATGGCTGAAAACAATATGGACCCAGACGAGACAGCTCCTTTAGGAGCAGTTTGATAACCTTTTAACTTTAAAAGTAATGGTTGCAAACAATATGGGCCCAGATCAGACAGCTCCTATAGGAGTAGATTGATAACCTTTTAATTTTTAAAGGCATGGCTACAAGCTCCTGTAGGAGTAGTTTGACAACCTTTTAACTTTAAAAGTCATGGTTGCAAACAATATGGGCCCAGACCAGACAGCTCCTGTAGGAGTAGTTTGATAACCTTGTAACTTTAAAAGTTATGGTTGAAAACAATATGGATCCAGATCAGACAGCTCCTGATAACCTTTTAGATGTAAAAGGCATTGCTGCAAACCATATGGGCCCCGATCAGACAGCTCCTGTAGGAGAAGTTGGATAACCTTTTAACTTTAAAAGTTATGGCTGCAAACAATATGTGCCCAGATCAGACAGCTCCTGTAGGAGTAGTTTGATAACCTTTTAACTTTTAAAGGCATGGTTGCAAACAATAAGGGCCCAGATCAGACAGCTCCTCTAGGAGTAGTTTGATAACCTTTTAACTTTAAAAGTTATGGTTGCAAACAATATGGGCCCAGAACAGACAGCTCCTGTAGGAGTAGTTTGATAACCTTTTAACTTTAAAAGTTATGGCTGCAAACAATATGGGCCACGATCAGACAGCTCCTGTAGGTGAAGTTTGATAACCTTTATATTTAAAAGTTATGGTTGCAAACAATATGGGCTCAGATCAGACAGTTCCTGTAGGAGTAGTTTCATAACATTTTAACTTTAAAAGTGAAGGCTACAAACAATAAGGGCCCAGATGAGACAGCTCCTGTAGGAGTAGTTTGATAACCCTTTAACTGTAAAAGACATGGCTGCAAACACTATGGGCCCAGATCAGACAGCTCCTGTAGGAGTAGTTTGATAACCTTTTAACTTTAAAAGTTATGGCTGCAAACAATATGGACCCCGATCAGACAGCTCCTGTAGGAGTAGTTTGATAAAAAGTTATTGCTGCAAACAATTTGGATCCAGATCAGACAGCTCCTGTAGGAGTAGTTTAATAACCTTTTATCTATAAAAGGCATGGTAAGAAACAATATGGGCCCAGATCAGACAGATCCTGTAGGAGAAGTTTGATAACCTTTTAACTTTAAAAGTTATGGCTGCAAACAATATGGGCACAGATCAGACAGCTCCTGAAGGAGTAGTTTTATAACCTTTTAACTTTTAAAGGCATGGCTGCAAACAATAAGGGCCCAGATCAGACAGCTCCTGTAGGAGAAGTTTGATAACCTTTTAACTTTAAAAGTAACGGTTGCAAACCATATGAGCTCAGATCAGAAAGCTCCTGTAGGAGTTGTTTGATAACCTTTTAACTTTAAAAGGCATGGTTGCAAACAATATTGGCCCAGATCAGACAGAGACTGTAGGAGTAGTTTGATAGCCTTTATACTTTAAAAGGCATGGTTGCAAACAATATGGGCTAAGATCAGACAGCTCCTGTAGGAGTAGTTTGATAACCTTTTAACTTTAAAAGACATGATTGAATACAATATGGGCCCAGATCAGACAGCTCCTGTAGGAGTAGTTTGATAAATTTGAACTTTAAAAGTAATGGTTGCGAACAATATGGGCTCAGATCAGACAGCTCCTGTAGGAGTAGTTTGATAACCTTTTAACTTTAAAAGGCATGGTTGCAAACAATATAGGCCCAGATCAGACAGCTCCTGTAGAAGTAGTTTGATAATCTTTTAACTTAAAAAGACATGGCTGCAAACAATATGGGCCCTGAGGATTAGTTTGATAACCTTTTAACTTTAAAAGGCATGGTTGCAAACAATATGGGCAAAAATCAGACAGTTCCTGTAGGAGTAGTTTGATAACTTTTTTACTTTAAAAAGCATGGTTGCAAACAATATAAGCCAAGTTCAGACAGCTCCTGTAGGAGTAGTTTGATAACCTTTTTACTTAAAAAGGCATGGTTGAATACAATATGGGCCCACATCAGACAGCTCATGTAGGAGTAATTTGATAACAGTTTAACTTTAAAAGTTATGGTTGCAAACAATATCGGCCAAGATCAGACAGCTCCGCTAGGAGTAGTTTGATAACCTTTTAACTTTAATAGTTATGGCTGCAAACAATATGGGCCAAGATCAGATAGCTCGTGTAGGTGTAGTTTGATAACCTTTTAACTTTAAAAGGCATGGTTGCAAACAATATGGCCCAGATCAGACAGCTCCTGTAGGAGTAGTTTGATAACCTTTTAACTTTAAAAGGCATTTTTGAATACAATATGGGCCCAGATCAGACAGCTCCTGTAGGAGTAGTTTGATAATCTTTTAACTTTTAAAGATATCGTTGCAATATGGGCTAAGATCAGACAGCTCCTGTAGGTGTAGTTTGATAACATTTTAACTTTAAATGGCATGGTGGCAAACATTATTGGCCCAGATCAGACAGCTCCTGTGAGAGTAGTTTGGTTACCTTTTAACTTAAAAAAGTTATGGTTTTAAACAAAATGGGCCCAGATCAGATAGCTCCTGTAGGAGTAGTTTGATAACCTTTTAACTTTAAATGACATTGACTGAAAATAATATGGGCCCAGATCAGACAGCTCCTGTAGGTGTTGTTTGATGACCTTTTAACTTTAAAAGGCATGGCTGCAAACAATATGGGCCCCGATCAGACAGCTCCTGTTGCAGTTGTTTGATAACCTTTTAACTTTAAATTGCATTGCTGCAAACAATATGGGCCCAGATCAGACAGCTCCTGTAGAAGTAGTTTGATAACCTTTTAACTTAAAATGATATTGACTGAAAACAATATGGGTCCATATGAGACAGCTCCTGTAGGAGCAGTTTGATAACCTTTTAACTTTAAAAGGCATGGCTGCATCAATATGGGACCAGATCAGACAGCTCCTATAGGAGTAGATTGATAACATTTTAACTTTAAAATTATGGTTGCAAACAATATGGGCCCAGATCAGACAGCTCCTGTAGGAGTAGTTTGATAACATTTTAACTTAAAAAGTTATGGCTGCAAACAATATGGGCCCAGATCAGACAGCTCCTGTAGGAGTAGTTTGATAACCTTTTAACTTTAACAGTTATGGTTGCAAACAATATGGCCCAAATTAGACATCTCCTGTAGGTGTAGTTTGAAAATATTTTAACTTAAAAGGCATGGTTGCAAACAATATGGGCCCTGATCAGACAGCTCCTGTAGGAGTTGTTTCATAACATTTTAACTTTAAAAGGCATGGTTGCATACAATATGGGCCCAGATCAGACAGCTCCTGTGAAAGTAGTTTGATAACCTTTATATTTAAAAGTTATGGCTGCAAACAATATGGGCCCAGATCAGTCAGCTCCTCAAGGAGTAGTTTGATAACCTTTTAACTTTCAAAGGCATGGTTGCAAACAATATGGGCCCAGATCAGACAGCTCCTGTACGAGAAGTTTTATAACCTTTTAACTTTAAAAGTAATGGTGGCAAACGATATGGGCCGGGATCAGATATCTCCTGTAGGAGTAGTTTGATAACATTTTAACAATAAAAGTTATGGCAGCAAACAATATGAGCCCAGATCAGACAGCTCCTTAAGGAGTATTTTGATAATCATTTAACTTTCAAAGTCAAGGTTGCAAACAATATGGGCCCAGATCAGACAGCTCCTGTAGGAGAAGTTTGATAACCTTTTAACTTAAAAAGTAATGGTTGCAAACAATATGGGCTCAGATCGGACAGCTCCTGTAGGAGTAGTTTGGTCATCTTTTAACTTTTAAAGGCATGGCTGCAAACAATATGGCCCAAATCAGACATCTCCTGTAGGAGTAGTTTGATAACCTTTTAACTTTAAATGGCATGGCTGAAAACAATATGGGCCCATATGAGACAGCACCTGTAGAAGTATTTTGATAACCTTTTAACTTTAAAAGGCATGGCTGCATCAATATGGGACCAGATCGGACAGCTCCTGTAGGAGTAGTTTGATAACCTTTGAATTTTAAAAGGCATGGCTGCAAACAATATGAGCCCAGATTAGACAGCTGCTGTAGGAGTAGTTTGATAACCTTTTAACTTTAAAAGTCATGAATGCAGACAATATGGGCCCAGATCAGACAGCTCCTGTAGGAGTAGTTTGATAACCTTTTTAACTTTAAAAGGCATGGTTGCAATCAATATGGCCCAAATAAGACAGCTCCTGTAGGAGTAGTTTGATAACCTTTTAACTTTAAATGTTATGGCTGAAAACAATATGGGCCCAAATCAGACAGCTCTTATAGAAGTAGTTTGATCATCTTTTAACTTTTAAAGGCATGGCTGCAACAAAATATGGTCCCGGATCAAACAGCTCCTGTAGGAGTAGTTTGATAACCTTTTAACGTTAAATGGCATGGCTGCAAACAATATGGGCCCATATTAGACAGCACCTGCAGAAGTATTGTGATAATCTTTTAACTTTAAAAGGCATGGCTGCATCAATATGGGACCAGATCAGACAGCTCCTGCAGGAGTAGTTTGATAACCTTTTAACTTTAAAAGTTATTACTGCAAACAATATTGGCCCAGATCTAACAGCTCCTTTAGGAGTAGTTTGATAACCTTTTAACTTTAAAAGTTATGGTTGCAAACAATAAGGGCCCAGATCAGACAGCTCCTATAGGAGTAGTTTGATTACCAAACTACTCCTACAGGAGCTGTCTGAGCTGGGCCCATATTGTTTGCAGCCATAACTTTTAAAGTTAAAAGGTTAAAACTACTCCTAAAAGTTAAAACTACTCCTACATGATCTGTCTGATCTGGGCCCATATTGTTTGCAGCGATAACTTTTAAAGTTAAAAGGTTATCAAACTACTCCTACTGGAGCTGTCTGACCGCGGCCCATATTGTTTGAAGCCATAACTTTTAAAGTTAAAAGGTTTAAAAATTACTCCTACAGGAGCTGTCTGATCTGAGCACATATTCTTTGCAACCGTTACTTCTAAAGTTAAAAGGTTATCAATCTACTCCTACAGGAGCTGTCTGATCTGGGCCCATATTGTTTGCATCCTTGTCTTTTAAAGTTAAAAGGTTATCAAACTACTCCTACAGGAGCTGTCTGATCAGGGCCCATATTGTTTGCAACCATGCCTTTTAAAGTTCAAATGTTATCAAACTATTCCTACAGGAGCTGTCTGACCTGGGCCCATATTGTTTGCAGCCAAAACTTTTTTACAAACTACTCATACAGGAGCGGTCTTATCTGGGTCCTCATTGTTTGCAGCCATAACTTTTTAAGTTAAAAGGTTATCAAACTACTCCTACAGGAGCTGTCTGATCTGCGCCCATATTGTTTGCAGCCATAACTTTTTAAGTTAAAATGTTATCAAACTACTCCTACAGAAGCTGTCTGATATGGGCCCATATTGTTTGTAGCCATGCCTTTTAAAGTTAAAAGGTTATCAAACTACTCCTACAGGAGCTGTCTGATCTGGGCCCATATTGGTTGTACCCATAACTTTTAATGTTAAAAGGTCATCAAAGTACTCCTACAGGAGCTGTCTGATCTGTGCCCACATTGTTTGCAGCCATAACTTTTAAAGTTAAAAGGTTATCAAAGTACTCCTACAGGAGCTGTCTGTTCTGGGCCCATATTGTTTGCAGCCATAACTTTTAAAGTTAAAAGGTTATCAAACTACTCCTACTGGAGCTGTCTGACCTGGGCCCATATTGTTTGCAGCCATAACTTTCAAAGTTAAAAGGTTATAAAACTTCTCCTACAATAGTTGTCTGTTCTGAGCCCATATTGATTGCAACCGTTACTTTTAAAGTTCAAAGGTTATCAAACTTCTCCTACAGGAGCTGTCAGATCTAGGCCCACATTGTTTGCAGCCATAACTTTTAAAGTTAAAAGGTTATCAAACTACTCCTACTGGAGCTGTCTGACCGCGGCCCATATTGTTTGCAGCCATAACTTTTAAAGTTAAAAGGTTATAAAATTACTCCTACAGGAGCTGTCTGATCTGAGCACATATTCTTTGCAACCGTTACTTCTAAAGTTAAAAGGTTATCAATCTACTCCCACAGGAGCTGTCTGATCTGGGCCCATATTGTTTGCATCCTTGTCTTTTAAAGTTAAAAGGTTATCAAACTACTCCTACAGGAGCTGTCTGATCAGGGCCCATATTGTTTGCAACCATGCCTTTTAAAGTTCAAATGTTATCAAACTATTCCTACAGGAGCTGTCTGACCTGGGCCCATATTGTTTGCAGCCAAAACATTTTTACAAACTACTCATACAGGAGCGGTCTTATCTGGGTCCTCATTGTTTGCAGCCATAACTTTTTAAGTTAAAAGGTTATCAAACTACTCCTACAGGAGCTGTCTGATCTGCGCCCATATTGTTTGCAGCCATAACTTTTTAAGTTAAAATGTTATCAAACTACTCCTACAGAAGCTGTCTGATATGGGCCCATATTGTTTGTAGCCATGCCTTTTAAAGTTAAAAGGTTATCAAACTACTCCTACAGGAGCTGTCTGATCTGGGCCCATATTGGTTGTACCCATAACTTTTAATGTTAAAAGGTTATCAAAGTACTCCTACAGGAGCTGTCTGATCTGTGCCCACATTGTTTGCAGCCATAACTTTTAAAGTTAAAAGGTTATCAAACTACTCCTACAGGAGCTGTCTGTTCTGGGCCCATATTGTTTGCAGCCATAACTTTTAAAGTTAAAAGGTTATCAAACTACTCCTACTGGAGCTGTCTGACCTGGGCCCATATTGTTTGCAGCCATAACTTTCAAAGTTAAAAGGTTATAAAACTTCTCCTACAGGAGTTGTCTGTTCTGAGCCCATATTGATTGCAACCGTTACTTTTAAAGTTCAAAGGTTATCAAACTTCTCCTACAGGAGCTGTCAGATCTAGGCCCACATTGTTTGCAGCAATAACTTTTAAAGTTAAAAGGTTATCAAACTACTGCTACAGGAGCTGTCTGATCTGGGCCCATATTGTTCAGAATCAGAATCAGAATTGTAACTGGTGGCACGTCAAATGACATTCATACACCAGGACCTGTAATGTGGGAAGTTAGTCCCTAGCTCTAACCAAAGAGGTAAATTTAGCTACACAATCATCAGCACCTTCAGCTGTCGAAATAATCGAATCGGGAAGGGCATTCCAATCTCTAATGGTTCTGGGGAAGAACGACTCTTTATAAATGTCAGTTCTTGCGCTAGGGGTCTGAAACGCCAACGAATGGTGATTTCTACAGTGTCTAGCTGGGGAACAAGGTCATCTGTTGGAATGCTGGCAGCACCCTTTAGACCTTTGTATAAAAGGATTAGCCTACTGTCTTTTCTCCTTTTCTTGAGAGACTCCCATTTTAATTTTCCAAGTATTCCAGTCATGCTCCCAGTTTCAAAGCAGTAATTGCCTGTTACAAATCTAGAAGCTCTATTCTGAACTTTCTCAATTTCATCGTTAAAGACCACTCCACTGGGGTCCCAGATACAACTACCATATTCCAAGATTGGGCGAACAAGACCTTTATATGCAGCCTCTTTTACATCCTGAGGGCACTGATGAAGATTTCTCCTCAGGAAACCAAGCGTTCTATTTGCCTTAGTACACATGTTGCTAATATGAGTATTCCATCTCAAGTTGTGTGAGATTGTCACTCCAAGGTATTTAATGGAGTCCACATTCTCGAGGACCGTTCCCTCTAAGGTGTAAGAAGCCTCAACTTTACTAGATCTCTTCCTAGTTATTTGCATAATATTGCATTTAACTGGCTGAAATCTCATGCCCCATTTACGTGCCCAACAGACTAATCTATCTATGTCAGCCTGAAATTTCAATGAGTCATCTGTATCTCTAATTTCCCGGTAACAAACACAGTCATCTGCGAACAGTCTTATTTCTGAGTCAATGTCATGGGAAATATCATTGATGTACAGGGAGAACAAAAGTGGACCAAGAACGGTCCCTTGCGGGACTCCAGACAAAACTGGAGCCCACTCCGAAGCTTCACCATTAACAACAACCCGCTATTTTCTGTAGCAAAGAAAGGAATCTATCCATTTGAGGGTCTTTCCCCCAATTCCATAACCAAATAACTTAGATTTAAGTAGTTCATGAGGAGGGGTGTCAAAAGCCTTCTCGAAGTCCAGAATAAATGTGTCCACCTGTCCCCCTTTGTCCAAGATTTTTGCCCAGTCATTAATAACTGTGCTTAGCTGAGTTTCACAACTGTGCCTTTTCCTAAATGCATGTTGTCTGTCTGACAAAAGTTTATGTTCGTCCAAGTGGGCCATGATGTTCGAGCAGACTATATGTTCCAGCAATTTACACAGAACACAAGTCAGAGACACAGGGCGATAATTACGGGCAAGAGCCCTATCTCCTTTTTTGAAGAGTTGACAGATGTTTGCTAAGAGCCATTCTTTGGCGATTTCACCCGTATCAAGAGACTGTTGAAACAAGTGTGCAAAAACTGGACCCAACTCATTTGCTAGTTCCTTCAGGACACTAGGATGAAGCTCATCAGGTCCTAAGGCCTTACTGGGGTTTAAGCCTTGAAGTAATTTGATCACTCCTGCAGCTGTCACAACAATATTATTCATGAATGGGGCCGATCTTCCAGTCAATGGAACCTCCGTGAACTCAGTTTTATTAAACGCATCATTGAATTGACCAACTAGTTCCTCTGCCCTTTCAGAGTCTGATTCAGCAACCCCGTCCCCTCCTCTTTTATTAAGGGGCGGGATACCTTGCCTGTCTTTCTTCTGGCTATTAATATATCTGTAGAAGTCTCTGGGATTTGCCTTTACATCACCTACCAAGTTATTCACATACAAATCATGCTGATTTTTTATATCAGTCTTGATTTCACGTCTCAAGTTTTCAAATTTTGTCCGGAGTTTACCACATCCCGTCTTTTTTGCCTTTGCATGAATCTTATTCCTTCTGCAAATTTCCCTTCTTATCTCTGGAGTGATCCAGGGAATAGAAGATACAGACATACTAGTTTTTGAGGGGATATGATTTTCGGCCGAAGTATGAATGAAAGAAGTTATCAAATAAAAATTCTCCTGTACAGACCGAGCATCTGAATGACCATTTAAGTAATTCTCCTTTGCAAATCTGAGTGCATCCTTCCTCATAGTTTCATAGTCACCTTTCTGATATGAGTACACCTTCCTCCGAGGTTTCTTTATTGGTGGGATGTGAATTTTTAAATATCCGGAGACAACACCGTGGTCACTTAGTTTATCTGGGGAATGAATGTCTTCGAATTGTCCTGGCAAAGTCGTAAGGATCAGATCCAATGTGTTCTTATCACGAGTGGGGAAGTTAACAAATTGTTCAAGACCATGGTCGTTCATAATGTCAATTAATATTTGTCCTTCCGACTGACTCAGCATTGTGCCTTGTTTGCTGAGCCTGTCGGGCCAAGCAATGTCTCTGAAGTTGAGGTCACCTAGAACATGTACAGCTTGGAGTTTTTTACCCTTATGCTGCAACTTAATGCAATCCAGTTGATCTTTAAACAACTGGAAGTTTTCGATTGTACCATTTGGTGGTCGATACCAACTTGCTACGAAGTGGGAAGTTTTATTTGCAAAAACCTTAACCCAGACCGATTCGGTGTCATTTTCAAGTTCCATGAACGGCATGTGAGGGATGTCTCTATGAATGAGCAACATAACCCCACCGCCATGAGAGTTCCTATCTTTTCTGTACACACAGTACTGACAATTTTCAGGGAAAAGCTCAGATGTAGTAATTGAACTGTCAATCTTTGTTTCCTGAATAGCAACAATATGAGGTTGAGATGTATCGAGGAAAGCTAAAAGTTCAAGAATTTTACCTCTAATTCCATTTATGTTTATACTGCAAAGTTTCAAACCTTTCACAAAATTTGACTTAGTTTCATCAGCAGTCGAAGATTTGCCTCTCTTATCCTCTGACAGAGGTTCAAACCTGTTTGGCTCACTCAGTTCTACATATTCATCAAAGAAGGAGTCTGAAAAGTTACAGACCTCACATTTTGGACATATCCAGTGGCAGCTTGAATCTACCAATGTGAATTGTTTGCAGCCATTACTTTTAAAGTTAAAAGGTTATCAAACTTCTCCTACAGGAGCTGTCTGATCGGGGGCCATATTGTTTGCAGCCATAACTTTTGAAGTTAAAATGTTATCAAACTACTCCTACAGGAGCTGTCTGATCTGGGCCCATATTGTTTTCAACCATGCCTTTTGAAGTTAAAAGGTTATCAAACTACTCATACAGAAGCTGTCTGATCTGGGCCCATATTGTTTGCAACCATAACTTTTAAAGATAAAAGGTTACCAAACTACTCCTACTTGAGATGTCTGAGCTGGGCCCATATTTTTTGCAGCCATAAGTTTTAAAGTTAAAAGGTTATCTCACTACTCATACAGAAGCTGTCTGATCTGGGCTCATATTGTTTGCAACCATAACTTTTAAAGTTAAAAGGTTATCAAACTACTCCTACAGGAGCTGTCTGTTCTGGGCCCATATTGTTTGCAGCCATAACTTTTAAAGTTAAAAGGTTATCAAACTACTCCTACTGGAGCTGTCTGACCTGGGCCCAAATTGTTTGCAGCCATAACTTTCAAAGTTAAAAGGTTATAAAACTACTCCTACAGGAGTTGTCTGTTCTGAGCCCATATTGTTTACAGCGTTATTTTAAAGTTCAAAGGTTATCAAACTTCTCCTACAGGAGCTGTCTGATCTGGGCCCACATTGTTTGCAGCCATAACTTTTAAAATTAAAAAGTTATCAAACTACTCCTACAGGAGCTGTCTGATCTGGGCCCATATTGTTTGCAGCCATGCCTTTTACAATTAAAAGGTTACCAAACTATTTCTACAGGAGCTGTCTAATCTGGGCCCATATTGTTTGCAGCCATAACTTTTAAAGTTAAAAGGATATCAAACTACTCCTACAGAAGCTGTCTGATATGGGCCAACTTGGTTTGAAACCATGCTTTTGAAAGTTCAAATTTTATCAAACTACTTTATTGTTTGCAGCCATAACTTTTAAAGTTAAAAGGTTATCAAACTACTCCTACAGAAGCTGTCTAATCTGAGCCCATATTGTTTGCAACCATTACTTTTAAAGTTAAAAGGTTATCAAACTACTCCTACAGGAGCTGTCTGATCTGGGCCCATATTGTTTGTAGCCATAACTTTTAAAGTTACAATGTTATGAAAGTACTCCTACAGGAGCTGTCTTATCTGGGCCCATATTGTTTGCGACCATGCCTTTTGAAGTTAAAATGTTATCAAACTACTCCTACAGGAGCTGTCTGATCTGGGCCCATATTGTTTTCAACCATGCCTTTTGAAGTTAAAAGGTTATAAAACTACTCCTACAGGAAATGTCTGATCGGGGCCCATGTTGTTAGCAACCATAACTTTTAAAGATAAAAGGTTTCCAAACTACTCCTACAGGAGCTGTCTGAGCTGGGCCCATATTGTTTGCAGCCATAATTTTTAAAGTTAAAAGGTTATCACACTACTCCTACAGGAGCTGTCTGATCGGGGCCCATATTGTTTGCAACCATATCTTTTATAGTTAAAAGGTTATCAAACTACTCCTACAGGAGCTTCTGATCTGGGCCAATATTGTTTGCAACCATGCATTTAAAGGACAAATGTTATCAAACTACTCCTAGGGAGCTGTCTGATCTGGGCAATATTGTTTACAACCATGCCTTTTAAAGATAAAAGGTTATCAAACTACACCTGCAGGAGCTATCTGATCTTTGCCCATATTGTTTGCAGCCATAACTTTTAGAGTTAAAAGGTTATAAAACTACTCTTAGAGGAGCTCTCTGATCTTGGCCCATATTGTTTGCAACCATGCCTTTTAAAGTAAAAAGGTTATCAAACTACTCCTACAGGAGCTGTCTGATCTGGGCCTATATTGTTTGCAACCATGCCTTTTAAAGTTAAAAGGTTATCAAACTACTTCTACAGGAGCTGTCTAATCTGAGCTCATATTGTTTACAACCATTACTTTTAAAGTTAAAAGGTTATCAAACTACTCCTACAGGAGCTGTCCGATCTGGGCCCATATTGTTTGCAACCATGCCTTTTAAAGTTAAAAGGTTATCAAACTACTCTTACAGGAGCTGTCTGATCTGAGCTCATATTGTTTCTAACCGTGCCTTTTAAAGATAAAAGGTTATTAAACTACTCGTACAGGAGCTGTCTGATCTGGGCCCATATTGTTTGCAGCCATAACTTTTAAAGTTAAAAGGTTATCAAACTACTCCTTCAGGAGCTGTCTGGTCTGTGCCCATATTGTTTGCAGCCATAACTTTTAAAGTTAAATGGTTATCAAACTACTCCTACAGGAGATGTCTGATCTGCGCCCATATTGTTTCTAACCGTGCCTTTTAAAGTTAAAAGGTTATCAAACTACTCGTACAGGAGCTGTCTGATCTTGGCCCATATTGTTTGCAGCCATAACTTTTTATCAAACTTCTCCTACAGGAGCTCTCCGATCGGGGCCCATATTGTTTGCAGCCATAACTTTTAAAGTTAAAAGGTTATCAAACTTCTCCAACATGAGCTGTCTGATCTGGGCCCATAGTGTTTGCAGCCATGTCTTTTAAAGTTAAAAGGTTATCAAACTACTCCTACAGGAGCTGTCTGATCTGGGCCCATATTGTTTGTAGCCATAACTTTTAAAGTTAAAATGTTATGAAACTACTCCTACAGGAGCTGTCTTATCTGGGCCCATATTGTTTGCAACCATGCCTTTTGAAGTTAAAATGTAAGCAAACTACTCCTACAGGAGCTGTCTGATCTGGGCCCATATTGTTTTCAACCATGCCTTTTGAAGTTAAAAGGTTATCAAACTACTCCTACAGTAGCTGTCTGATCTGGGCCCATATTGTTAGCAACCATAACTTTTAAAGATAAAAGGTTACCAAACTACTCCTACAGGAGCTGTCTGAGCTGGGCCCATATTGTTTGCAGCCATAATTGTTAAAGTTAAAAGGTTATCACAATACTCCTACAGGAGCTGTCTGATCGGGGCCCATATTGTTTGCAACCATAACTTTTATAGTAAAAAGGTTATCAAACTACTCCTACAGGAGCTGTCTGATCTGGGCCCATATTAATTGCAACCATGCCTTTAAAGTAAAAAGGTTATCAAACTACTCCTACAGGAGCTGTCTGATCTGGGCCCATATTGTTTGTAGCCATAACTTTTAAAGTTAAAATGTTATGAAACTACTCCTACAGGAGCTGTCTTATCTGGGCCCATATTGTTTGCAACCATAACTTTTAAAGTTAAAAGGTTATCAAACTACTCCTACAGGAGCTGTCATATCGTGGCCCCTATTGTTTGCAGACATAATTTTTAAAGTTAAAAGGTTATCAAACTACTCCTACAGGAGATGTCTGTTCTGGGCCCATATTGTTTGCAGCTTTAACTTTTAAAGCTAAAAGGTTATCAATCTACTCCTACAGGAGCTGTCTGATCTGGGCCAATATTTTTTGCAGCCATAACTTTTAAAGTTAAAAGGTTATCAAACTACTCCTACAGGAGCTGTCTGCTCTGGGCCCATATTGTTTGCAGCCATAACTTTTAAAGTTAAAAGTTTATCAAACTGCTCTTACAGGAGCTGTCTGATCTGGGCCCATATTGTTTGCAGCCATGCCTTTTAAAGTTAAAAGGTTATCAAACTTCTGTCTGATCTGGGCCCATATTGTTTGCAGCAATGCCTTTTACAATTAAAAGGTTATCAAACTACTCCTACAGGAGCTGTCTGATCTGGGCCCATATTGTTTGCAACCATAACATTTAAAGTTAAAAGGTATTCAAACTACTCCTACCGAAGCTGTGTGATCTCGGTTCATATTGTTTGCAGCCATTACTTTTAAAGTTAAAAGGTTATCAAACTACTCCTACAGGAGCTTTCTAATCTTGGGCCATATTGTTTGCAGCCATAACTTTTAAAGTTAAAAGGTTATCAAACTACTCCTGCAGGAGCTGTCTGATCTGGGCCCATATTGTTTGCCACCATGACTTTCAAAGTTAAAAGGTTATCAAACTACTCCAACAGGAGCTGTCTGACCTGGGCCCATATTGTTTGCAGCCATGCCTTTTAAAATAAAAAGTTTATCAAACTACTCCTATAGGAGCTGTCTGATCTGGGCCCATATTGTTTGCAACCATTACTTTTAAAGTTAAAAGGTTATCAAACTGCTCCTAAAGGAGCTGTCAGATCTGGGCCCATATTGTTTGCAGCCATAACTTTTAAAGTTAAAAGGTTATCAAACTACTCCTTCATGAGCTGTCTGATCTTGGCCCATATTGTTTGCAACCTTGCCTTTTAAAGTTAAAAGGTTATCAAACTACTCCTACAGGAGCTGTCTGATCTGGGCCAATATTGTTTTCAACCTTGCGCTTAAAAGTTTAAAGGTTATCAAACTACTCCTACAGGAGCTGTCTGATCTGGGCCCATATTGTTTGCAACCATGCCTTTTAAACTTAAAAGGTTAACAAACTACTCCTTCAGGAGCTGTCTGATCTGGGCCCATATTGTTTGCAACCATAACTATTAAAGTTAAAAGGTTATCAATTTACTCCTACAGGAGCTGTCATATCGTGGCTTCTATTGTTTGCAGACATAATTTTTAAAGTTAAAAGGTTATCAAACTACTCCTACAGGAGATGTCTGTTCTGGGCCCATATTGTTTGCAGCTTTAACTTTTAAAGCTAAAAGGTTATCAATCTACTCCTACAGGAGCTGTCTGATCTGGGCCCATATTTTTTGCAGCCATAACTTTTAAAGTTCAAAGGTTATCAAACTACTCCTACAGGAGCTGTCTGCTCTGGGCACATATTGTTTGCAGCCATAACTTTTAAAGTTAAAAGTTTATCAAACTACTCTTACAGGAGCTGTCTGATCTGGGCCCATATTGTTTGCAGCCATGCCTTTTAAAGTTAAAAGGTTATCAAACTTCTGTCTGATCTGGGCCCATATTGTTTGCAGCAATGCCTTTTACAATTAAAAGGTTATCAAACTACTCCTACAGGAGCTGTCTGATCTGGGCCCATATTGTTTGCAACCATAACATTTAAAGTTAAAAGGTATTCAAACTACTCCTACAGAAGCTGTGTGATCTCGGCTCATATTGTTTGCAGCCATTACTTTTAAAGTTAAAAGGTCATAAAACTACTCCTACAGGAGCTGTCTGATCTGGGCCCATATTGTTTGCCACCATGACTTTCAAAGTTAAAAGGATATCAAACTACTCCTACAGGAGCTGTCTGACCTGGGCCCATATTGTTTGCAGCCATGCCTTTTAAAATAAAAAGTTTATCAAACTACTCCTATAGGAGCTGTCTGATCTGGGCCCATATTGTTTGCAACCATTACTTTTAAAGTTAAAAGGTTATCAAACTGCTCCAAAAGGAGCTGTCAGATCTGGGCCCATATTGTTTGCAGCCATAACTTTTAAAGTTAAAAGGTTATAAAACTACCCCTACAGGAGCTGTCTGATCTTGGCCCATATTGTTTGCAACTTTGCCTTTTAAAGTTAAAAGGTTATCAAACTACTCCTACAGGAGCTGTCTGATCTGGGCCAATATTGTTTTCAACCTTGCGCTTAAAAGTTTAAAGGTTATCAAACTACTCCTACAGGAGCTGTCTGATCTGGGCCCATATTGTTTGCAACCATGCCTTTTAAACTTAAAAGGTTAACAAACTACTCCTTCAGGAGCTGTCTGATCTGGGCCCATATTGTTTGCAACCATAACTTTTAAAGTTAAAAGGTTGTAAAACTACTCCTACAGGAGCTGTCTGATCGCGGCCCATATTGTTTCCAGCCATAACTTTTATAGTTAAAAGGTTATCAAACTACTCCTACTGGAGCTGTCTGACCTTGGCCCATATTGTTTGCAGCCATAACTTTTAAAGTTCAATGGTTATAAAACTACTCCTACAGAAGCTATATGATCTGGGCCCTTATTGTTTTCAGTCAATGTCATTTAAAGTTAAAAGGTTATCAAACTTCTCCTACAGGAGCTGTCTGATCTGGGCCCATATTATTTGCAGCCATAGCTTTTAAAGTTAAAAGGTTATCAAACTACTCCTACAGGAGCTGTCTGATCTGGGCCCATATTGTTTGCAACCATGCCTTTTAAAGTTCATGTGTTATCAAAATACTCCTACAGGAGCTGACTGATCTGGACCCATATTGTTTGCAGCCATAACTTTTTATCAAACTACTCCTACAGGAGCTGTCTGATCTGGGCCCATATTGTTTGCAGCCATAACTTTTAAAGTTAGAAGGTTATTAAACTACTCCTACAGGAGATGTCTGTTCTGGGCCCATATTGTTTGCAGCTTTAACTTTTAAAGCTAAAAGGTTATCAATCTACTCCTACAGGAGCTGTCTGATCTGGGCCCATATTGATTGCAGCCATAACTTTTAAAGTTAAAAGGTTATCAAACTACTCCTACAGGAGCTGTCTGCTCTGGGCCCAGATTGTTTGCAGCCATAACTTTTAAAGTTAAAAGTTTATCAAACTACTCTTACAGGAGCTGTCTGATCTGGGCCCATATTGTTTGCAGCCATGCCTTTTAAAGTTAAAAGGTTATCAAACTACTCCTACAGGAGCTGTCTGCTCTGGGCCCAGATTGTTTGCAGCCATAACTTTTAAAGTTAAAAGTTTATCAAACTACTCTTACAGGAGCTGTCTGATATGGGCCCATATTGTTTGCAACCATAACTTTTAAAGTTAAAAGGTTATGAAACTACTCCTACAGGAGCTGTCCGATCTGGGCCCATATTGTTTGCAGCCATTACTTTTAAAGTTGAAGGTTATCAAACTACTCCTACGGGAGCTGTCTGATCTGGGCCCATATTGTTTTCAGCCTAACTTTTAAAGTTAAAAGATTATCAAACTACTCCTATCGGAGCTGTCCGATCTGGACCGATATTGTTTGAAGCCATACCTTTTAAAGTTAAAAGGTTATCAAACTACTCCTACAGGAGCTGTCTGATCTGGGCCCATATTGTTTGCAGCCATAACTTTTAAAGTTAAAAGGTTATCAAACTATTCCTACAGGAGCTGTCTGATCTGGGCACATACTGTTGTCAGCCTTATCTTTTTAAGTTAAAATGTTATCAAACTACTCCTACAGGAGCTGTCTGATCTGGGCCCATATTGTTTGCAGCCATAACTTTTAAAGTTAAAAGGTTATATAACTACCCCTACAGGAGCTGTCTTATCTGGGCCCATATTGTCTGCAACCTTAACTTTTAAAGTTAAAAGGTTTATAAAGTAAAAGTAAAACAAAGATCAGGAATTGATACAATTAACTAACTCCACCCATAAAAGACACCAAAGGGAAAGAAATACAAACATTAAGCAACCAGACCATAATGGAAACCTAAACAAAGGAAGGCCATAAGGACAGTTACTTTCCCACAAAATGGCCATATGACCATCCAAAACCAAAAGACACAAGTGATACACACAGTAAGTAACAAACAACAACATAAATAAATCGCCACAGAAGAGCCGCCTTGGAACGGTCAGTGGAAGATTTCCACTGGGGGGGGGGGGGGGGGGCTTAAATCGACTTTACGTGGCCACAATCCTCGCCCTTACTTCCGTCGCGATTTAGACAAATAAAACTACTCCTACATGAGCTGTCTGATCTGGGCCCATATTGTTTGCAGACATAACTTTTAAAGTTAAAAGGTTATCAAACTACTCCTATAGGAGCTGTCTGATCTGGGCCCATATTGTTTGCAGCCTTGTCTTTTAAAGTTAAAAGGTTATCAATCTACTCCTACAGGAGCTGTCTGATCTGGGCCCATATTGTTAGTAGCCATAACTTTTAATGTTAAAATGTTATCAAACTACTCCTACAGGAGCTGTCTGATCTGGGCCCATATTGTTTTCAACCATGCCTTTTGAAGTTTAAAGGTTATCAAGCTACTCCTACAGGGGCTGTCTGATCTGGGCCCATATTGTTTGCAACCATAACTTTTAAACATAAAAGGTTATCAAACCACTCCTGCAGGAGCTGTCTGAGCTGGGCCCATATTGTTTGCAGCCATAACTTTTAAAGTTAAAACGTTATCACACTATTCCTACAGGAGCTGTCTGATCTGGGCCCATATTGTTTGCAACCTTGCCTTTTAAAGTTAAAAGGTTATAAAACTACTCCTACAGGATCTGTATAACTGGGCCCATATTGTTTGTAGCTCCTATAGGATCAGACAAAAAGGCATGGTTGCAAACAATATGGGCCAAGATCAGACAGCTCATGAAGGAGTAGTTTGATAACCTTTTAACTTTAAAAGTTATGGCTGCAAACAATATGGGCCCAGATTTGACAGCTCCTTTAGGAGCAGTTTGATAACCTTTTAACTTTAAAAGTAATGGTTGCAAACAATATGGGCCCAGATCAGACAGCTCCTATAGGAGTAGTTTGATAACCTTTTAATTTTAAAAGGTATTGCTGCAAACAATATGGGCCCAGGTCAGACAGCTCATGTAGGGGTAGTTTGATAACCTTTTAACTTTAAAAGTTATGTCTGCAAACAATATGGCCCCAGATCAGACAGCTCCTGTAAGAGTAGTTTGATAACCTTTTAACTTTAAAAGTAATGGCTGCAAATAATATGAGCCGAGATCACACAGCTTCGGTAGGAGTAGTTTGATAACCTTTTAACTTTGAAAGTCATGGTTGCAAACAATATGGGCCCAGATCAGACAGCTCCTGTAGGAGTAGTTTGGTAACCTTTTAACTTTAAAAGTTATGTCTGCAAACAATATGGCCCCAGATCAGACAGCTCCTGTAGGAGTAGTTTGATAACCTTTTAACTTTAAAAGTAATGGCTGCAAACAATATGAGCCGAGATCACACAGCTTCTGTAGGAGTAGTTTGAATACATTTTAACTTTAAACGTTATGGTTGCAAACAATATAGGCCCAGATCAGACAGCTCCTGTAGGAGAAGTTTGATAACCTTTTAATTGTAAAAGGCATTGCTGCAAACAATATGGGCCCAGATCAGACAGTAGTTTGATAACCTTTTAACTTAAAAAGGCATGGCTGCAAACAATATGGCCAAGATCAGACAGCTCCTGTAGGAGTAGTTTGATAACCTTTTAACTTTAAAAAATTTGGTTGCAAACAATATGGGCCCAGATCAGACAGGTTCTGTAGGAGTAGTTTCATAACCTTTTAACTTTAAAAGGCATGGTTGCAAATTATATGGGCCAAGATCAGACAGCTCCTGTAGGAGTAGTTTGATAACCTTTTAACTTTAAATGTTATGGCTGCAAATAATATGGGCCCAGATCAGACAGCTCCTGTAGGAGTAGTTTAATAACATTTTAACTTAAAAGACAAGGCTGCAAACAATATGGGCCCAGATCAGACAGCTCCTGTAGGAGTAGTTTGATAAAAAGTTATGGCTGCAAACAATATGGGCCCAGATCAGACAGCTCCTGTAGGAGTAGTTTGATAATATTGGAACTTTAAATGGCATGGTTGCAAACAATATGGGCCCAGGTCAGACAGCTCCTGTAGGAGTAGTTTGATAACCTTTTAACTTTAAAGATTTTGGTTGCAAACAATATGGGCCCCGATCAAACACCTCCTGTAGGAGTAGTTTGATAATCTTTTAACTTTAAAAGTTATGACTGCAAAAAAAATGGGACCAGATCAGACAGCTCCTGTAGGAGTAGTTTAATAACATTTTAACTTAAAAAGACAAGGCTGCAAACAATATGGGCCCAGATAAGACAGCTCCTGTAGGAGTAGTTTGATAAAAAGTTATGGCTGCAAACAATATGGGCCCAGTTCAGACAGCTCCTGTAGGAGTAGTTTGATAAAAAAGTTATGGCTGCAAACAATATGGGCCCAGATCAGACAGCTCCTGTAGGAGTAGTTTGATAACATTTGAACTTTAAAAGGCATGGTTGCAAACAATATGGGCCCAGATCAGACAGCTCCTGTAGGAGTAGTTTGATAACCTTTTAACTTTAAAGTTATAGCTGAAAACAATATAGGCCCAGATCAGAAGGAGAAGTTTGATAAATAGTTATGGCTGCAAACAATATGGGCCCAGGTCAGACAGCTCCAGTAGGAGTACTTTGATAACCTTTTAACTTTAAAAGTTATGGCTGCAAACAATATGGGTCCAGATCAGACAACTCCTGTAGGAGTAGTTTTATAACATTTTAACTTAAAAAGTTATGGTTGCAAATAATATGGGCCCAGATCAGACAACTCCTGAAGGAATAGTGTGATAACCTTTTAACTTTAAAAGAATTGGCTGCAAACAATATGGATCAGACAGCTCCTGTAGGAGTAGTTTGATAGTCTTTTAACTTCAAATGTTATGGTTGCAGACAATATGGGCCCAGATCAGACAGATCCTGTAGGAGAAGTAGGATAACCTTTTAACTTTAAAAGGCATGGTTGCAAAAAATATGGACCTAGATCAGACAGCTCCTGTAGGAGTAGTTTGATAACATTTTAACTTTAAAAGTTATGGCTGCAAACAATATGTGCCCAGATCAGACAGCCCCTGTAGGAGTAGTTTGATAACCCTTAACTTTAAAAGACAAGGCTGCAAACAATATGGGCCCAGATCAGACAGCTCCTGTACGAGTAGTTTGATAAAAAGTTATGGCAGCAAACCATATGGGCCCAGATCAGACAGCTCCTGTACGAGTAGTTTGATAACTTTTAACTTTAAAAGGCATGGTTGAAAACAAAATGCGCCCAGATCAGACAGCTCCTGTAGGAGTAGTTTGATAACCTTTTAACTTTAAAAGTTATGGCTGCAAACAACATGGGCCCACATAAGACAGCTCCTTAAGGAGTAGTTTGAAAACCTTTTAACTTTAAAAGGCATGGCTGCCAAACAATATGGGCCCAGATCAGACAGCTCCTGTAGGAGAAGTTTGATTACCTTTTAACTTTAAAATTAATGGTTGCAAACAAAATGGGCTCAGATCAGACAGCTCCTGTAGGAGTAGTTTGATAACCTTTTAACTTTAAAAGGCATGGTTGCAAACAATATGGGCCCAGATCTGACAGCTCCTGTAGGAGTAGTTTGAGAACCTTTTAACTTTAAAACGCAAGGTTGAAAACAATATGGGCCCAGATCAGACAGCTCCTGTAGGAGTAGTTTGATAACCTTTTAACTTTAAAAGTTATGGTTGCAAACAATATGGGCCAAGATCAGACAGCTCCTGTTGGAGTAGTTTGATAATCTTTTAACTTTAAAAATTATGGCTGCAAACAATATGGGCCAATATCAGACAGCTCCTGTAGGAGTAGTTTGATAACCTTTTATGTTTAAAAGGAATGGATGCAATCAATATGGGCCCAGATCAGACAGCTCCTGTAGGAGTAGTTTGATAACCTTTTAACTTTAAAAGTCATGGTTGCAAACAATATGGGCCCAGATCAGACAGCTCCTGTATGAGCAGTTTGATAGCATTTTAAATTTAAAAGTTATGGCTGAAAACAATAATGGCCCAGATGAGACAGCTCCTGTAGGAGTAGTTTGATAACCTTTTAATTATAAAAGGCATGGCTGCAAACAATATTGGCCCAGATCAGACAGCTCCTGTAGGAGTAGCTTGATAACCTTTTAAATTTAAAAGTTAGGGCTGAAAACAATATGGGCCAGATCAGACAGCTCCTTAAGGAGTAGTTTGATAACCTTTTAACTTTAAAAGGCATGGCTGCCAAACAATATGGGCCCAGATCAGCTCCTGTAGGAGAAGTTTGATTACCCTTTAACTTTAAAATAATTGGTTGCAAACAATATGGGCTCAGATCAGACAACTCCTGTAGGAGTAGTTTGATAATCTTTTAAATTTAAAAGGCATGGTTGCAAACAATATGGGCCCAGATCAGACAGCTCCTGTAGGAGTAGTTTTAGAACCTTTTAACTTTAAAACGCAAGGTTGAAAACAATATGGGCCCAGATCAGACAACTCCTGTAGGAGTAGATTGATAACCTTTTATTGTAAAAGGCATTGCTGCAAACAATATGGGCCCAGATCCGGATCAGACAGCTACTATAGGAGTAGTTTCATAGCCTTTTAACTTTAAAAGACAAATAAAAATTAAAAATGAGTTAAAAAAATAAAAAGGCTGCAAAATAAAATAAAATAAAATAAAAATAAAAATCAGAAAAAGGCTGCAAACAATATGGGCCCAGATTAGACAGCTCCTGTAGTAGTTTGATAACCTTTTAACTTTAACAGTTTTGGTTGCAAACAACATGGGCCCAGATCAGAGACTCCTATAGGAGTGGTTTGATAGCATTTTAACTTTAAAAGGCATGGTTGCAAACAAAATGGGCCCAGATCAGACAGCTCCTGTAGGAGTAGTTTGATAACATTTTAACTTAAAAAGTTATGGCTACAAACAATATGGGCCCAGATCAGACAGCTCCTGTAGGAGTAGTTTGATAAGCTTTTAACTTTAAAAGACATGGCTGCAAACAATATGGGCCCAGATCAGACAGCTCCTGTAGGAGTAGTTTGATAACCTTTTAACTTTAAAAGACAAGGATGCAAACAATATGTGCCCAGATCAGACAGCTCCTGTACGAGAAGTTTGATAAAAAGTTATGGCTGTAAACACTATGGGCCCAGATCAGACAGCTCCTGTAGGAGAAGTTTGATAACATTTAACTTTAAAAGGCATGGTTGAAAACAAAATGGGCCCAGATCAGACAGCTCCTGCAGGAGTAGTTCGATAACCTTTTAACTTTAAAAGTTATGGCTCCAAACAATATTGGCCCAGATCAGACAGCTCCTTAAGGAGTAGTTTGATTACCTTTTAATTTGAAAGGCATGGTTGCAAACAATATGGGCTCAGATCAGACAGCTCCTGTAGGAGTAGTTTGATAACCTTTTAACTTTAAAAGGCATGGTTGCAAACAATATGGGCCCAGATCAGACAGCTCCTGTAGGTGTAGTTTGATAACCTTTTAAGTTTAAAAGGCATGGTTGCAAACAATATGGACCCAGATTTGACAGCTCCTATAGGATAATTTTAATAACTTTTTAACTTTAAAACGCAAGAATGAAAACAATAAGGGCCCAGATCAGACAGCTCCTTTAGGAGTAGTTTGATAACCTTTTAACTTTAAAAGTTATGGTTGCAAACAATATGGGCCAAGTTCAGACAGCTCCTGTAGAGTAGTTTGATAACCTTTTAACTTTAAAAGGCATGGTTGAAAATAATATGGGACCAGATCAGATAGCTCCTGTAGGAGAAGTTTTATAACCTTTTATATTTAAAAGTTATGGCTGAAAACAATATGGGCCCAGATGAGACAGCTCCTCTAGGAGTAGTTTGATAACCTTTTAACTATAAAAGGCATGGCTGCAAACAATATGGGCCCAGATCAGACAGCTCCTGAAGGAGTAGTTTGATAAACTTTTAACTTTAAAGGCATGGTTGCAACCAATATGGGCCCAGATCAGACAGCTCCTGTAGGAGTAGTTTGATTAAATTTTAACTTTAAAAGTTATGCTTGCAACAAATATGGGCCCAGATCAGACAGCTCCTGTAGGAGTAGTTTGATAACCTTTTTACTTTAAAAGGCATGATTGCAAACAATATATGCCCAGATCAGACAGCTCATGTGGGAGTAGTGTGATATCCTTTAAACTTTAAAATGCATGGTTGAATGCAATATGGGCCCAGATCAGACAGCTCCTGTAGGAGTAGTTTGATAACATTTTAACTTTAAAAGTTATGGCTGCAAACAATATGGGCCCAGATCAGACAGCTCCTTAAAGAGTAGTTTGATAAAATTTTAACTTCAAAAGGCATGGCTGCAAACAATATGGGCCCACATCAGACAGCTCCTGTAGGAGAAGTTTGAAAACCTTTTAACTTTAAAAGTAATGGTTGCAAACAATATGAACCCATATCAGACAGCTCCTGTAGGAGTAGTTTGATCATCTTTTAACTTTAAAAGGCATGGCTGCATCAATATGAGACCAGATCAGACAGCTCCTGTAGGAGTAGTTTGATAATCTTTTAACTTTAAATAATATGGCTGAAAACAATATGGGCCAGATCATACAGCTCCTGTAGGAGTAGTTTGACAAACTTTTAACTTTAAAAGTAAAGGTTGCAAACTATATGGGCCCAGATCAGACAGCTCATGAAGGAGTAGTTTGATAACCTTTTAAATTTAAAAGTTATGGCTGTAAACAATATGGGCCCAGATCTGACAGCTCCTTTAGGACTAGTTTGATAACCTTTTAACTTTAAAAGATATTGCTGCAAACAATATGGGCCCAGATCAGTCAGCTCCTTAAGGAGTAGTTTGTTAACCTTTTAACTTTTAAAGTAATGGCTGCAAACAATATGGGCCCAGATCAGACAGCTCATGTAGGAGTAATTTGATAACCTTTTAACTTTAAATGTTATGGTTGCAAACAATATGGGCCCAGATCAGACAGCTCCTGTAGGAGTAGATTGATAACCTTTTATTGTAAAAGGCATTGCTGCAAGCAATATGGGCCCAGATCCGGATCAGACAACTCCTATAGGAGTAGTTTCATAGCCTTTTAACTTTAAAAGACAAATAAAAATCAAAAATGAGTTAAAAAAATAAAAAAATGAAAAAAAAAGGCTGCAAAATAAAATAAGATAAAATAAAATCAAAATCAAAATCAAAAAAAGGCTGCAAACAATATTGGCCCAGATTAGACAGCTCCTGTAGTAGTTTGATAACATTTTAACTTTAAAAGTTATGGTTGCAAACAATATGGGCCCAGATCAGAGAGCTCCTATAGGAGTAGTTTGATAACATTTTAACTTTAAAAGGCATGGTTGCAAACAAAATGGGCCCAGATCAGACAGCTCCTGTAGGAGTAGTTTGATAACATTTTAACTTTAAAAGTTATGGCTACAAACAATATGGGCCCAGATCAGACAGCTCCTGTAGGAGTAGTTTGATAACCTTTTAATTTTAAAAGAAATGGCTGCAAACAATATGGGCCCAGATCAGACAGCTCCTGTAGGAGTAGTTTGATAAGAAGTTAAGGCTGCAAACAATATGGGCCCAGATCAGACAGCTCCTGTAGGAGTAGTTTGATAACATTTTAACTGTAAAGGCATGGTTACAAACAATATGGGGCCAGATCAGACAGCTCCTGTAGTAGTAGTTTGATAACCTTTTAATTTTAAAAGTTATGGCTGCAAACAATATGGGCCCAGATCAGACAGCTCCTGTAGGAGTAGTTTGATAACCTTTTATAATTAAAAGGCATGGTTGAAAACAATATGGGCCCAGATCAGACAGCTCCTGTAGGAGTGGTTTGATAATCTTTTAACTTTAAAAGTTTAGGATGCAAACAATATGGGCCCAGATCAGACAGCTCCTTTAGGAGACGTTTGATAACCTTTAAACTTTAAAATGCATGGTTGAATACAATATGGGCCCAGATCAGACAGCTCCTGTAGGAGTAGTTTGATAAACTTTTAACTTCAAAAGGCAAGGCTGCAAACAATATGGGCCCAGATCAGACAGCTCCTGTAGGAGAAGTTTGATAACCTTTTAACTTTAAAAATAACGGTTGCAAACAATATGGGCTCAGATCACACAGCTCCTGTAGGAGTAGTTTTGATAAACTTTTAACTTGAAAAGGTATGGTTGCAAACAATATGGGCCCAGATCAGACAGCTCCTGTAGGGGTAGTTTGATAACATTTTTACTTTAAAAGGCATGATTGCAAATAATATGGACCCAGATCAGACAGCTCCTGTAGGAGTAGTGTGATAACCTTTAAACTTTAAAATGCATGGTTGAATACAATATGGGCCCAGATCAGACAGCTCCTGTAGGAGCAGTTTGATAACATTTTAACTTTAAAAGTTATGGCTGCAAACAATATGGGCCCAGATCAGACAACTCCTTAAAGAGTAGTTTGATAAACTTTTAACTTCAAAAGGCATGGCTGCAAACAATATGGGCCCAGATCAGACACCTCCTGTAGGAGAAGTTTGAAAACCTTTTACCTTTAAAAGTAATGGTTGCAAACAACATGGGCTCAGATAAGACAGCTCCTCTAGGAGTAGTTTGATAAACTTTTAACTTTAAAAGGCAAGGTTGCAAACAATATGGGCCCAGATCAGACAGCTCCTGTAGGAGTAGTTTGATAAACTTTTTACTTTGAAAGGCATGGTTGCAAACAATATGGGCCCAGATCAGACAGCTCCAGTAGGAGTAGTTTGATAACTATTTAACTTTAAAAGGCATGGTTGAATACAATATGGGCCAAGATCAGACAGATCCTGCAGGAGTTGTTTGATAACCTCTTAACTTTAAAAATTATCGTTGCAAACAATATGGTCCTAGATCAGACAGCTCCTGTAGGAGAAGTTTGATAACCTTTTCACTTTAAAATTATGGCTGCAAACAATATGGGCCCAGATCAGACAGATCCTGTAGGAGTAGTTTGATAATATCTTAACTTTAAAAGGCATGGTTGCAAACAATATGGGCCCAGATCAGACAGCTCTTGTAGGAGTAGTTTCATAACATTTTAACTTTAAAAGGCATGGTTGCAAACAATATGGGCCCAGATCAGACAGCTCCTGTAGGTGTAGATGAATAACCTTTTAACTTTAAAAGTTATGGCTGCAAAGAATATGGGCCCAGATCAGACAGCTCCTGTATGAGTTGTTTGATAAAAAGTTATGGCTGTAAACAATATGGGCCCAGATCAGACAGCTCCTGTAGTAGTAGTTTGATAACATTTTAACTTTAAAAGGCATGGTTTTAAACAATATGGGCCGAGATCAGACAGCTCCTGTAGGAGTAGTTTGATATTTTTTGAACTTTAAAAGTTTAAAAGGCATGGTTGAAAACAATATGGACCCAGATCAGACAGCTCCTTAAGAAGTAGTTTGATACTCTTTTAACTTTAAATGTCATTACTGCAAACAATATGGGCCCAGATCAGACAGCTCCTGTAGGAGTAATTTGATAACTTTTATCTTTAAAAGGCATGGTTGAAAACAATATGGGCCCAGATCAGACAGCTGCTTAAGAAGTAGTTTGATACTCTTTTAACTTTAAAAGTCATGGCTGCAAACAATATGGGCCCAGATCAGACAGCTCCTGTATGAGTAGTTTGATAACCTTTTAACTTTAAAAGTAACGGCTGCAAACAATATGGGCTCAGATCAGACAGATCCTTTAGGAGTAGTTTGATAACCTTTTAACTTTAAAAAGCATGGTTGCAAACAATATGGGCCCAGATCAGACAGCTCCTGTAGGAGTAGTTTGATAACCTTTTTACTTTAAAAGGCATGGTTGCAAACAATATGGGCCCAGATCAGACAGCTCCTGTAGGAGTAGTTTGATAACATTTTAACTTTAAAAGTTATGGCTGCAATAATATGGACCCAGATCAGACAGCTCCTTAAGGAGTAGTTTGATAACCATTTAACATTTAAAGGCATGGCTGCAAACAATATGGGCCAAGATCAGACAGCTCCTGTAGGTGTAGTTTGATAACCTTTTAACTTTAAAAGTAATGGTTGCAAACAATATGGGCTCAGATCAGACAGCTACTGTAGGAGTAGTTTGATAACTTTTATCTTTAAAAGGCATGGTTGCAAACAATATTGGCCCAAATTAGACAGCTCCCGTAGGAGTAGTTTGATAACCTTTTAACTTTAAAAGTAGAAGTAAAACAAAGATCAGGAATCGATACAAATAACTTACTCCACCCATCAAAGACACCAAAGGGAAAGAAACACAAACATAAAGCGACCAGACCATAATGGAAACCTAAACAAAGGAAGTCCATAAGGACAGTCACTTTCCCACAAAATGGCCATATGGCCATCCAAAATAAAAAGACACAAGTGATACACACAGTAAGTAACAAACAACAACATAAAAAATCGCCACAGAAGAATGGTTGAATACAATATGGGCCCAGATGAGACAGCTCCTGTAGGAGTAGCTTGATAACCTTTTAACTTTAAAAGTTATGGTTGCAAACAATATGGGCCAAGATCAGACAGCTCCTGTAGGAGTAGTTTGAAAACCTTTTAACTTTAAAAGTTATGGCTGCAAACAATATGGGCCTAGATCAGACAGCTCCTGTATGAGTCGTTTGATAACCTTTTAACTTAAAATGGCATGGTGGCAAATAATATGGGCCCAGATCAGACAGCTCCTGTAGGAGTAGTTAGATAACCTTTTAACTTTAAAAGTTATGGCTGCAAACAATATTGTCCCAGATCAGACAGCTCCTGTATGAGTAGTTTGATAACCTTTTAACTTTAAATGGCATGGTGGCAAACGATATGGGCCCAGATCAGACAGCTCCTGTAGGAGTAGTTTGAAAAAAGTTATGGCTGCAAACAATATGGGCCCAGATCCGACAGCTCCTGTAGGAGAAGTTTGATAACATTTTGACTTTAAAAGGCATGGTTGAAAACAATATGGGCCTAGATCAGACAGCTCCTGTAGTAGTGGTTTTATAACCTTTTAACTTTAAAAGACATGGCTGCAAACAATATGGGCCCAGATCAGACAGTTCCTGTAGGAGTAGTTTGATAACCTTTTAACTTTAAAAGTTATGGCTGCAAACAATATGGGCCCAGATCAGACAGCTCCTGTAGGAGTAGTTTGATTACCTTTTAATTTTAAAAGACATGGCTGCAAACAATATGGGCCCAGATCAGACAGCTCCTGTAGGAGTAGCTTGATAACCTTTTAACTTTAAAAGTTATGGCTGCAAACAATATGGGCCCAGATCAGACAGCTCCTGTAGGAGTAGTTTGATAAAAAGTTATGGCTGCAAACAATATGGGCCCAGATCAGACAGCTCCTGTAGGAGTAGTTTGATAACCTTTTAACTTTAAAATGCATGGTTGCAAACAATATGGCCCAGATCAGACAGCTCCTGTAGGAGTAGTTTGATAACCTTTCAACTTAAAAAAAGGCACGGTTGCAAACAATATGGGCTCAGATGAGACAGCTCCTGTAGGAGTAGTTTGGTAACCTTTTAACTTTAAAAGGCATGGTCGCAAACAATATGGCCCAGATCAGACAGCTCCTTAAAGAGTTGTTTGCTGACATATTTACTTTCAAAGTAATGGTTGCAAACAATATGGGCGCAGATCAGACAGATCCTGTAGGAGTAGTTTGATAACCTTTTAACATTAAAAGGCATGGTTGAATACAATATGGGCCCAGATCAGACAGCTCCTGTAGGAGTAGTTTGATAACCTTTTAACTTTAAAAGTTATGCTTGCAAACATTATGGGCCTAGATCAGACAGCTCCTGTAGGAGTAGTTTGATAACCTTTTAACTTTAAAAGTTTAGGCTGCAAACAATATGGGCCCAGATCAGACACCTCCTGCAGGAGTAGTTTGATAACATTTTAACTTTAAATGGCATGGCGGCAAACACTATCGGACAGATCAGACAGCTTGTGTAGGAGTAGTTTGATAACCGTTTAACTTTAAAAGTTATGGTTGCAAACAATATGGGCCCAGATAAGACAGCTCCTGTAGGAGTAGTTTGATAACCTTTTAACTTTCAATGACATTGGCTGAAAACAATATGGGCCCAGATCAGACAGCTCCTGTAGGTGTAGTTTGATAACCATTTAACTTAAAAAGTTAGGGCTGCAAACAATATGGGCCCAGATCAGACACCTCCTGTAGGAGTAGTTTGATAACATTTTAACTTTAAAAGGCATGGTTGCAAACAATATGGGCCCAGATCAGACAGCTCCTGTAGGAGTAGTTTGATAACATTTTAACTTTAAAAGGCATGGTTTCAAACAATATGGGCCCAGATCAGACAGCTCCTGTAGGAGTAGTTTGATATTTTTTGAACTTTAAAAGATATGGCTGCAAACAATATATGCCCAGATCAGACAGCTTCTGTAGGAGTAATTTGATAACCTTTTAACTTTAAAAGTAACGGCTGCAAACAATAAAAGCTCAGATCAGACAGCTCCTGTAGGAGTAGTTTGATAACCTTTTAACTTTAAAAAGCATGTTTGCAAACAATATGGGCCCAGATCAGACAGCTCCTTTATGAGTAGTTTGATAACCTTTTAACTTTAAAAGTAACGGCTGCAAACAATAAGGGCTCAGACCAGACAGCTCCTGAAGGAGTAGTTTGATAACCTTTTAACTTTAAAAAGCATGGTTGCAAACAATATGGGCCCAGATCAGACAGCTCCTGTAGTAGTAGTTTGATAACCTTTTTACTTTAAAAGGCATGGTTGCAAACAATATGGGCCCAGATCAGACAGCTCCTGTAGGAGTAGTTTGATAACCTTTTGACTTTAAAAGGCATGGTTGAATACAATATGGGCCCAGATCAGATAGCTCCTGTAGGAGTAGTTTGATAACCTTTTAACTTTAAAAAGCATGGTTGCAAACAATATGGGCCTTGATCAGACAGCTCCTGTAGGAGTAGTTTGATAACCTTATTACTTTAAAAGGCATGGTTGCAAACAATATGGGCCCAGATCAGACAGCTCTTGTAGGAGTTGTTTGATAACCTTTTTACTTTAAAAGGCATGGTTGAATACAATATGGGCCCAGATCAGACAGCTCCTGTAGGAGTAGTTTGATAACCTTTTAACTTTTAAAAGCATGGTTGCAAACAATATGGGCCCAAATCAGACAGCTCCTGTAGGAGTAGTTTTATAACCTTTTTACTTTAAAAGGCATGGTTGAATACAATATGGGCCCAGATCAGACAGCTCCGGTAGGAGTAGTTTGATAACATTTTAACTTTAAAAGTTATGGCTGCAAACAATATGGACCCAGATCAGACAGCTCCTTAAGGAGTATTTTGATAACCTTTTAACTTTTATAGGCATGGATGCAAACAATATGGGCCAAGATCAGACAGCTCCTGTAGGAGTAGTTTGATAACCGTTTAACTTTAAAAGTAATGGTTGCAAACAATATGGGCTCAGATCAGACAGCTACTGTAGGAGTAGTTTGATAACTTTTATCTTTAAAAGGCATGGTTACAAACAATATTGGCCCAGATCAGACATCTCCTGTAGGAGTAGTTTGATAACCTTTTAACTTTAAAAGTAGAAGTAAAACAAAGATCAGGAATCGATACAAATAACTTACTCCACCCATCAAAGACACCAAAGGGAAAGAAACACAAACATTAAGCGATCAGACCATAATGGAAACCTAAACAAAGGAAGTCCATAAGGACCGTCACTTTCCCACAAAATGTCCATATGGCCAAAAAATCGCCACAGAAGAATGGTTGAATACAATATGGGCCCAGATCAGACAGCTCCTGTAGGAGTAGTTTGATAACCTTTTAACTTTAAAAGTTATGGTTGCAAACAATATGGGCTAAGATCAGACAGCTCCTGTAGGAGTAGTTTGATAACCATTTAACTTTAAATGTTATGGCTGCAATCAATATGGGCCCAGATCAGACAGCTCCTGTATGAGTAGTTTGATCACCTTTTAACTTTAAATGGCATGGCGGCGATTAATATGGGCCCAGATCAGACAGTTCCTGTAGGAGTAGTTAGATAACCTTTTAACTCTAAAAGTTATGGCTGCAAACAATATGGGCCCAGATCAGACAGCTCCTGCATGAGTAGTTTGATAACCTTTTAACTTTAAATGGCATGGTGGCAAACAATATGGGCCCAGAACAGACAGCTCCTGTAGGAGCAGTTTGGTAACCTTTTAACTTTAAAAGGCATGGCTGCAAACAATATGGGCCCAGATCAGACAGCTCCTGTAGGAGAAGTTGAATAATCTTATAACTAAAAAAGTTATGGCTTCAAACAATATCGGCCCAGATCAGACAGCTCCTGTACGAGTAGTTTGATAACCTTTTAACTTTAAAAGTTATGGCTGCAAACAATATGGGCCCAGATCAGACAGCTCCAGTAGGAGTAGTTTGATAACCTTTTCTGTAGCAGTAGTTTGATAACCTTTTAACTTTAAAAGTCATGGCTGCAAACAATACGAGCCCAGTTCAGACAGCTCCTGTAGGAGTAGTTTGATAAAAAGTTATGGCTGCAAATAATATGGGCCCAGATCAGACAGCTCCTTAAGGATTAGTTTGTTAACCTTTTAACTTTAAAAGAAATGGTTGCAAACAATACGGGCTCAGATCAGACAGCTCCTGTAGGAGTAGTTTGATAACCTTTTAACTTTAAAAGGCATGGTTGCAAACAATATGGCCCAGATCAGACAGCTCCTGTAGGAGTAGTTTGATAACCTTTTAACTTTAAAAGGCATGGTTGAATACAATAAGGGCCTAGATCAGACAGCTCCTGTAGGAGTAGTTTGATAACCTTTTAACTTTAAAAGGCATGGTTGCAAACAATATGGCCTAGATCAGACAGCTCCTGTAGGAGTAGTTTGATAACCTTTTAACTTTAAAAGGCATGGTTGCAAACAATATGGCCCAGATCAGACAGCTCCTTAAGGAGTTGTTTGATAACCTTTTAACTTTAAAAGGCATGGTTCCAAACACTATGGGCCCAGATCAGACAGCTCCTGTAGGAGCAATTTGATAACCTTTTAACTTTAAAAGGCATGGTTGAATACAATATGGGCCCAGATCAGACAGCTCCTGTAGGAGTAGTTTGATGACCTTTTAACTTTAAAAGGTATGGTTGCAAACATTATGGGCCTAGATCAGACAGCTCCTGTAGGTGTAGTTTGATAACTTTTTAACTTTAAAAGTTTAGGCTGTTTGATAGTTTGATAACCTTTTAACTTTAAATGGCATGGCGGCATACAATATTGGACAGATCAGACAGCTCTTGTAGGAGTAGTTTGATAACCATTTAACTTTAAAAGTTATGGTTGCATACAATAAGGGCCCAGATAAGACAGCTCCTGTAGGAGTAGTTTGTTAACCTTTTAACTTTAAATGACATTGGCTGAAACTTTAAAAGTTTAGGCTGCAAACAATATGGACCCAGATCAAACAGTTCCTGTAGGAGTAGTTTGATAACCTTTTAACTTTAAATGGAATGTCGACATACAATATCGGACAGATCAGACAACTCTTGTAGGAGTAGTTTGATAACCGTTTAACTTTAAAAGTTATGGTTGCAAACAATATGGGCCCAGATCAGACAGCTCCTGTAGGTGTAGTTTGATAACCTTTTAACTTAAAAAGTTAGGGCTGCAAACAATATGGGCCCAGATCAGACACCTCCTGTAGGAGTAGTTTGATAACATTTTAACTTTAAAAGGCATGGTTGCAAACAATATGGGCCCAGATCAGACAGCTCCTGTAGGAGTAGTTTGATAACATTTTAACTTTAAAAGGCATGGTTTCAAATAATATGGGCCCAGATCAGACAGCTACTGTAGGAGTAGTTTGATATTTTTGAACTTTAAAAGTTATGGCTGCAAACAATATAGGCCCAGATCAGACAGCTCCTGTAGGAGTAATTTGATAACTTTTATCTTTAAAAGGCATGGTTGAAAGCAATATGGACCCAGATCAGACAGCTCCTTAAGAAGTAGTTTGATTATCTTTTAACTTTAAAAGTCATGGCTGCAAACAATATGGGCCCAGATCAGACAGCTCCTGTAGGAGTAGTTTGATAACCTTTTAACTTTAAAAGTAACGGCTGCAAACAATATGGGTCCAGATCAGACAGCTCCTGTAGGATAATCTGATAAGTTTTATCTTTAAAAAGCATGGTTGAAAACAATATGGGCCCAGAACAGACAGCTCCTGTAGGAGTAGTTTGACAACCTTTAAACTTTAAAAGTAACGGCTGCAAACAATATGGTCTCAGATCAGACAGCTCCTGTAGGAGTAGTTTGATAACCTTTTAACTTTAAAAAAGTATGGTTGCAAACAATATGGGCCCAGATCAGACAGCTCCTGTAGGAGTAGTTTGATAACCTTTTAACTTTAAAAGTAATGGTTGCAAACAATATGGGGTCAGATCAGACAGCTCCTGTAGGAGTAGTTTGATAACCTTTTAACTTTAAAAGGCATGGTTGCAAACAATATGGGCCCAGATCAGACAGCTCCCGTAGGAGTAGTTTGATAACCTTTTAACTATAAAACGCATGGTTGCAGACAATATGGGCCCAGATCTGACAGCTCCTGTAGGAGTAGTTTGATAAGCTTTTAATATAAAAAGGCATGGTTGAATACAATATGGGCCGAGATCAGACAGCTCCTGTAGGAGCAGTTAGATAACATTTTAACTTTAAAAGGTATGGCAGCAAACAATATGGGCCCGGATCAGACAGCTCCTGTAGGAGTAGTTTGATAATCATTTCACTTTAAAAGGCAAGGTTGCAAACATTATTGGCCCAGATCAGTCAGCTCCTGTAGGAGAAGTTTGATAACCTTTTAACTTTAAGAGTAATGGTTGCAGCAATATGGGACCAGATCAGACAGCTCCTGTAGGAGTAGGTTAATAACCTTTTAATTTTAAAAGGCATGGTTGCAAACAATGTAGGCTCAGATCTAACAGCTCCTTTAGGAGTAGATTGATAACCTTTTAACTTTAAAAGTTATGGTTGCAAACAATATGGGCCGAGATTAGACAGCTCCTATAGGAGTAGTTTGTTAACCTTTTAATTTTAAAAGGCATGGCTGCAAACAATATGGGCCCAGATCAGACAGCTCCTGTAGGAGTAGTTTGTTAACCTTTTAACTTTAAAAGTCATGGTTGCAAATAATATGGGCCGAGATCAGACAGCTCCTGTAGGAGTAGTTTGATAACCTTTTAACATTACAAGTTATGGTTGAAAACAATATAGGTCCAGAGCAGACAGCTCTTGTAGGCTTAGTTTGATAACCTTTTAAATTTAAAAGTCATGGCTGCAAACAATATTTTCCCAGATCAGACATCTCCTGTAGGAGTAGTTTGTTAACCTTTTAGCTTGAAAAGGCAAGGTTGCAAACAATATGGGCCCAGATCACACAGCTCCTGTAGTAGCAGTTTGATAACCTTTTAACTTTGAAAGGCATGGCTGCAAACAATAAGGGCCCAGATGAGACAGCTCCTGTAGGAGTAGTTTGATAGCCTTTTAACTTTAAAAGTTATTCTTGCAAGCAATATGGGATCAGATCAGACAGCTCCTGTAGGAGTAGTTTGATTACCTTTTAACTGTAAGTGTTATGGCTGAAAACAATATGGGCCCATATCAGACAGCTCCTGAAGGAGTAGTTTGATAATCTTTTAACTTTAAAAGGCATGGCTGCAAACAATATGGGCCCAGATCAAACAGCTCCTGCAGGAGTAGTTTGAAAACCTTCTAATTTTTAAGGCATGGCTGCAAACAATATGGGCCCATATGAGACAGCTCCTGTAGAAGTAGTTTGATAACCTTTTAACTTTAAAAGGCATGGCTGCATCAATATGGGACCAGATCAGACAGCTCCTGTAGTAGTAGTTTGATAACCTTTTAACTTTAAAAGTTATGGTTGCAAACAATAAAGGCCCAGATTAGACAGCACCTTTAGGTGTAATTTGATAACCTTTCAACTTTAAAAGGCATGGTTGCAAACAATATGTGTCCATATCAGACTGCTCCTGTAGGAGTAGTTTCATAACATTTTAACTTTGAAAGGCATGGCTGCATACAATATGGGCCCAGATCAGACAGCTCCTATAGAAGTAGTTTGATAACCTTTTATCTTTAAAAGGCATGGTTGCAAACAATATGGCCCAAATGAGACAGCTCCTGTAGGAGTAGTTTGATAACCTTTTAACTGTAAATGTTATGGCTGAAAACAATATGGGCCCAGATCAGACAGCTCCTGTAGGAGTAGTTTGATAATCTTTTAACTTTAAAAGGCATGGCTGCAAACAATATGAGCCCAAATCAGACAGCTCCTGTAGGAGTAGTTTGATAACGTTTTAACTGTAAATGTTATGGCTGAAAACAATATGGGCCCAGATCAGACAGCTCCTGTAGGAGTAGTTTGATAATCTTTTAACTTTAAAAGGCATGGCTGCAAACAATATGAGCCCAAATCAGACAACTCCTGTAGGAGTAGTTTGATAACCTTTTAATTTTAAAAGGCATGGTTGCAAACAATATGGGACCAGATCAGACAGCTCCTGTAGGAGAAGTTTTATAACCTTTTAACTTTAAAAGTAATGGGTGCAAACAATATGGGCTCAGATCAGACAGCTCCTGTAGGAGTAGTTTGATAACCCTTTAGCTTTAAAAGGCATGGTTGCAAACAATATGGCCCAAATGAGACAGCTCCTGTAGGAGTAGTTTGATAACCTTTTCACTTTAAATGTTATGGCTGAAAACAATATGGGCCCAGATCAGACAGCTCCTGTAGGAGTAGTTTGATAATCTTTTAACTTTAAAAGTTATTGCTGCAAACAATATGGGCCCAGATCAGACAGCTCCTTAAGGAGTAGATTGATAACCTTTTAACTTTAAAAGGCATGGCTGCAAACAATATGGGCCCAGATCAGACAGCTCCTTAAGGAGTAGTTTGAAAACCTTTTAACTTTAAAAGGCATGGCTGCAATCAATGTGGGCCCAGATCAGACAGCTCCTGTAGGAGTAGATTAATAACCTTTTAACTTTAAAAGGCATGGTTGCAAACAATATGGGACCAGATCAGACAGCTCCTGTAGGAGAAGTTTGATAACCTTTTAACTTTAAAAGTAATGGGTGCAAACAATATGGGCTCAGATCAGACAGCTCCTGTAGGAGTAGTTTGATAACCTTTTAACTTTAAAAGCATGGTTGCAAACAATATGGGCCCAGATGAGACAGCACCTGTAGGAGTAGTTTCATAACATTTTTAACTTTAAAAGTTATGGCAGCAAACAATATGGGCCCAGATCAGACAGCTCCTTAAGGAGTAGTTTGACAATCTTTTAACTTTAAAAGTCAAGGTTGCAAACAATATGGGCCCAGATCAGACAGCTACCTGTAGGAGAAGTTTGATAACCTTTTAACTTTAAAAGTAATGGTTGCAAACAATATTGGCTCAGATCAGACAGCTCCTGTAGGAGAAGTTTGATAACGTTTTAACTTTAAAAGGCATGGCTGCAAACAATATGAGCCCAAATCAGAAAGCTCCTGTAGGAGTAGTTTGATAACCTTTTAACTTTAAAAGTCATGGTTGCAAACAATATGGGCCCAGATCAGACAGCTCATGAAGGAGTAGTTTGATAACCTTTTAAATTTAAAAGTTATTGCTGCAAACAATATGGGCCCAGATCAGACAGCTCTTATAGGAGTAGTTTGATTACCTTTTAATTTTAAAAGGCATGGCTGCAAATAATATGGGCCCAGATCAGACAGCTCCTGTAGGAGTAGTTTGATAACCTTTAAACTTTAAAAGTAACGGCTACAAACAATATGGGCTCAGATCAGACAGCTCCTGTAGGAGTAGTTTGAAAACCTTTTAACTTTAAAAGTCATGGTTGCAAACAATAAAGGCCAAGATCAAACAGCTCCTGTAAGAGTAGTTTGATGACCTTTTAAATTTAAAAGTTATGGCTGAAAACAATATGGACCCAGATGAGACAGCTCCTGTAGGAGCAGTTTGATAACCTTTTAACTTTGAAAGGCATGGCAGCAAAGAATAAGGGCCCAGTTGAGACAGCTCATATAGGAGTAGTTTGATTGCCTTTTAACTTTAAAAGTTATGCTTGCAAAAAATATAGGCCCAGATCAGACAGCTCCTGTAGGAGTAGTCTGATAACCTTTTAACTTTAAATGTTATGGCTGAAAACAATATGGGCCCAGATCAGACAGCTCCTGCAGGAGTAGTTTGATAATCTTTTAACTTTAAAAGGCATGGCTGCAAACAATATGGGCCCAGACCAGACAGCTCCTGTAGGTGTAGTTTAATAACCTTTTAACTTTAAATGGCATGGCTGCAAACAATATGGGCTGCAAACAATATGGGGCCAGATCAGACAGCTCCTGTAGGAGTAGTTTGATAATCTTTTAACTTTAAAAGTTATTGCTGCAAACAATAAGGGCCCAGATCAGACAGCACTTAAGGAGTAGTTTGATAATCTTTTAACTTTAAAAGGCATGGCTGCAAACATTATGGGCCCAGATCAGACAGCTCCTGTAGGAGTAGTTTGAAAACCTTTTAACTTTAAAAGTTATGGCTGCAAACAATATGGGCCAAGATCAGACAGCTCCTTAAGGAGTAGTTTGATAACCTTTTAACTTTAAAAGGCATGGCTGCAAACAATGTGGGCCCAGATCAGACAGCTCCTGTAGGAGTAGATTGATAACCTTTTAACTTTAAAAGGCATGGTTGCAAACAATATGGGACCAGATCAGACAGCTCCTGTAGGAGAAGTTTAATAACCTTTTAACTTTAAAAGTAATGGGTGCAAACAATATGGGCTCAGATCAGACAGCTCCTGTAGGAGTAGTTTGATAACCTTTTAGCTTTAAAAGGCATGGTTGCAAACAATATGGGCCCAGATGAGACAGCACCTGTAGGAGTAGTTTTATAACATTTTTACTTTAAAAGGCATGGTTGCAAACACTATGGGCCCAGATCAGACAGCTCCTGTAGGAGTAGTTTGATAACCTTTAACTTTAAAAGGCATGATAGCAAACAATATGGGCCCAAATCAGACAGCTCCTGTAGGAGTAGTTTGATAACCTTTTAACTTTAAAAGGCATGGTTGCAAAAAATATGGGCCCAGATCAGACAGCTCCTGTAGGAGTAGTTTGATAACCTTTATACTTTTAAAGGCATGGTTGCTAACACTATGGGCCCAGATCAGACAGCTCCTGTAGGAGTAGTTTGATAACCTTTTAACTTTAAAAGTAATGGGTGCAAACAATATGGGCACAGATCAGACACCTCCTGCAGGAGTAGTTTGATAACCTTTTAACTTTAAAAGGCATGGTTGCAAACAATATGGGCCCAGATCAGACAGCTCATAAAGGAGTAGTTTGATAACCTTTATACTTTTAAAGGCATGGTTGCAAACACTATGGGCCCAGATCAGACAGCTCCTGTAGGAGTAGTTTGATAACCTTTTAACTTTAAAAGTAATGGGTGCAAACAATATGGGCACAAATCAGACACCTCCTGTAGGAGTAGTTTGATAACCTTTTAACTTTAAAAGGCATGGTTGAATACAATATGGGCACAGATCAGACAGCTCCTGTAGGAATAGTTTGATAACATTTAACTTTAAAAGTTATGGCAGCAAACAATATGGGCCCAGATCAGACAGCTCCTTAAGGAGTAGTTTGACAATCTTTTAACTTTAAAAGTCAAGGTTGCAAACAATATGGGCCCAGATCAGACAGCTCCTGTAGGAGAAGTTTGATAACCTTTTAACTTTAAAAGTAATGGTTGAAAACAATATGGGCTCAGATCAGACAGCTCCTGTAGGAGAAGTTTGATAACGTTTTAACTATAAAAGGCATGGCTGCAAACAATATGAGCCAAAATCAGATAGCTCCTGTAGGAGTATTTTGATAACCTTTTAACTATAAATGGCATGGCTGGAAACAATATGGGCCCATATGAGACAGCACCTGTAGAAGTAGTTTGATAACCTTTTTAACTTTAAAAGGCATGGCTGCATCAATATTGTACCAGATCAGACAGCTCCTGTAGGAGTAGTTTGATAACCTTTTAACTTTAAAAGGCAGGGTTGCAAACAATATTGGCCCAGATCAGACAGCTCATAAAGGAGTAGTTTGATAACCTTTTAACTTTAAAAAGCATGGTTGCAAACAATATGGGCCCAGATCAGACAGCTCCTGTAGTAGCAGTTTGATAACCTTTTAACTTTGAAAGGCATGGCTGCAAACAATAAGGGCCCAGATGAGACAGCTCCTGTAGGAGTAGTTTGATAGCCTTTTAACTTTAAAAGTTATTCTTGCAAACAATATGGGCCAAGATCAGACAGCTCCTGTAGGAGTAGTTTGATAACCTTTTAAATTAAATGTTATGGCTGAAAACAATATGGGCCCAGATCAAACAGCTCCTGTAGGAGTAGTTTGAACACCTTCTAATTTTAAAGGCATGGCTGCAAACAATATGGGCCCATATGAGACAGCTCCTGTAGAAGTAGTTTGATAACCTTTTAACTTTAAAAGGCATGGCTGCATCAATATGGGACCAGATCAGACAGCTCCTGTAGTAGTAGTTTGATAACCTTTTAACTTTAAAATTATGTTTGCAAACAAGATGGGCCCAGATCAGACAGCTCCTGTAGGAGTAGTTTGATAACCTTTTAACTGTAAATGTTATGGCTGAAAACAATATGGGCCCAGATCAGACAGCTCCTGTAGGAGTAGTTTGATAATCTTTTAACTTTAAAAGGCATGGCTGCAAACAATATGAGCCCAAATCAGACAGCTCCTGTAGGAGTAGTTTGATAACCTTTTAATTTTAAAGGCATGGCTGCAAACAATATGGGCCCATATGAGACAGCACCTGTAGAAGTAGTTTGATAACCTTTTAACTTTGAAAGGCATGGCTGAATACAATATGGGCCCAGATCAGACAGCTCCTACAGAAGTAGTTTGATAACCTTTTATCTTTAAAAGGCATGGTTGCAAACAATATGGCCCAAATGAGACAGCACCTGTAGAAGTAGTTTGATAACATTTTAACTTTAAAAGTTATGGCTGAAAACAATATGGGTCCAGATCAGACAGCTCCTGTAGGAGTAGTTTGATAATCTTATAACTTTAAAAGTTATTGCTGCAAACAATAAGGGCCCAGATCAGACAACACTTAAGGAGTAGTTTGATAACCTTTTAACTTTAAAAGGCATGGCTGCAAACAATATGGGCCCAGATCAGACAGCTCCTGTAGGAGTAGTTTGAAAACCTTTTAACTTTAAAAGTTATGGCTGCAAACAATATGGGCCAAGATCAGACAGCTCCTTAAGGAGTAGTTTGATAACCTTTTAACTTTAAAAGGCATGGCTGCAAACAATGTGGGCCCAGATCAGACAGCTCCTGTAGGAGTAGATTGATAACCTTTTAACTTTAAAAGGCATGGTTGCAAACAATATGGGACCAGATCAGACAGCTCCTGTAGGAGAAGTTTTATAACCGTTAACTTTAAAAGTAATGGGTGCAAACAATATGGGCTCAGATCAGACAGCTCCTGTAGGAGTAGTTTGATAACCTTTTAGCTTTAAAAGGCATGGTTGCAAACAATATGGACCCAGATGAGACAGCACCTGTAGGAGTAGTTTTATAACATTTTTACTTTTAAAGGCATGGTCGCAAACACTATGGGCCCAGATCAGACAGCTCCTGTAGGAGTAGTTTGATAACCTTTTAACTTTAAAAGGCATGATAGCAAACAATATGGGCCCAGATCAGACAGCTCCTGTAGGAGTAGTTTGATAACCTTTTAACTTTAAAAGGCATGGTTGCAAAAAATATGGGCCCAGATCAGACAGCTCCTGTAGGAGTAGTTTGATAACCTTTATACTTTTAAAGGCATGGTTGCAAACACTATGGGCCCAGATCAGACAGATCCTGTAGGAGTAGTTTGATAACCTTTTAACTTTAAAAGTAATGGGTGCAAACAATATGGGCACAGATCAGACACCTCCTGTAGGAGTAGTTTGATAACCTTTTAACTTTAAAAGGCATGGTTGCAAACAATATGGGCCCAGATCAGACAGCTCATAAAGGAGTAGTTTGATAACCTTTATACTTTTAAAGGCATGGTTGCAAACACTATGGGCCCAGATCAGACAGCTCCTGTAGGAGTAGTTTGATAACCTTTTAACTTTAAAAGTAATGGGTGCAAACAATATGGGCACAGATCAGACACCTCCTGTAGGAGTAGTTTGATAACCTTTTAACTTTAAAAGGCATGGTTGAATACAATATGGGCACAGATCAGACAGCTCCTGTAGGAATAGTTTGATAACATTTAACTTTAAAAGTTATGGCAGCAAACAATATGGGCCCAGATCAGACAGCTCCTTAAGGAATAGTTTGACAATCTTTTAACTTTAAAAGTAATGGTTGAAAACAATATGGGCTCAGATCAGACAGCTCCTGTAGGAGAAGTTTGATAACGTTTTAACTTTAAAAGGCATGGCTGCAAACAATATGATCCAAAATCAGATAGCTCCTGTAGGAGTAGTTTGATAACCTTTTAACTATAAATTGCATGGCTGGAAACAATATGGGCCCATATGAGACAGCACCTGTAGAAGTAGTTTGATAACCTTTTAACTTTAAAAGGCATGGCTGCATCAATATGGTACCAGATCAGACAGCTCCTGTAGGAGTAGTTTGATAACTTTTTAACTTTAAAAGGCAGGGTTGCAAACAATATGGGCCCAGATCAGACAGCTCATAAAGGAGTAGTTTGATAACCTTTTAACTTTAAAAGGCATGGTTGCAAACAAGATGGTCCCAGATCAGACAGCTCCTGTAGGAGTAGTTTGATAACCTTTTAACTTTAAAAGTAATGGGTGCAAACAATATGGGCACAGATCAGACACCTCCTATAGGAGTAGTTTGATAACCTTTTAACTTTAAAAGGCATGGTTGCAAACAATATGGGCCCAGATCAGACACACATAAAGGAGTAGTTTGATAACCTTTATACTTTTAAAGGCATGGTTGCAAACACTATGGGCCCAGATCAGACAGCTCCTGTAGGAGTAGTTTGATAACCTTTTAACTTTAAAAGTAATGGGTGCAAACAATATGGGCACAGATCAGACACCTCCTGTAGGAGTAGTTTGATAACCTTTTAACTTTAAAAGGCATGGTTGAATACAATATGGGCACAGATCAGACAGCTCCTGTAGGAATAGTTTGATAACATTTAACTTTAAAAGTTATGGCAGCAAACAATATGGGCCCAGATCAGACAGCTCCTTAAGGAGTAGTTTGACAATCTTTTAACTTTAAAAGTCAAGGTTGCAAACAATATGGGCCCAGATCAGACAGCTCCTGTAGGAGTAGATTGATAACCTTTTAACTTTAAAAGTAATGGTTGAAAACAATATGGGCTCAGATCAGACAGCTCCTGTAGGAGAAGTTTGATAACGTTTTAACTTTAAAAGGCATGGCTGCAAACAATATGATCCAAAATCAGATAGCTCCTGTAGGAGTAGTTTGATAACCTTTTAACTATAAATTGCATGGCTGGAAACAATATGGGCCCATATGAGACAACACCTGTAGAAGTAGTTTGATAACCTTTTAACTTTAAAAGGCATGGCTGCATCAATATGGTACCAGATCAGACAGCTCCTGTAGGAGTAGTTTGATAACTTTTTAACTTTAAAAGGCAGGGTTGCAAACAATATGGGCCCAGATCAGACAGCTCATAAAGGAGTAGTTTGATAACCTTGTAACTTTAAAAGGCATGGTTGCAAACAAGATGGTCCCAGATCAGACAGCTCCTGTAGGAGTAGATTGATAACCTTTTAACTTTAAAAGTCATGGTTGCAAACAATATGGGCCCAGATCAGACAGCTCATGAAGGAGTAGTCTGATAACCTTTTAAATTTAAAAGTTATTGCTGCAAAAATATGGGCCCAGATCAGACAGCTCTTATAGGAGTAGTTTGATTACCTTTTAATTTTAAAAGGCATGGCTGCAAACAATATGGGCCCAGAACAGACAGCTCCTGTAGGAGTAGTTTGATAACCTTTTAACTTTAAAAGTCATGGTTGCAAACAATAAGGGCCCAGATCAGACAGCTCCTGTAGGTGTAGTTTGATAACCTTTTAACTTTACAAGTTATGGTTGAAAACAATATGGGTCCAGATCAAACAGCTCCTGTAGGAGTAGTTTGATAACCTTTTAAATTTAAAAGTTATGGCTGAAAACAATATGGACCCAGATCAGACAGCTCCTGTAGGAGCAGTTTGATAACCTTTTAACTTTGAAAGGCATGGCTGCAAAGAATAAGGGCCCAGTTGAGACAGCTCATATAGGAGTAGTTTGATTGCCTTTTAACTTTAAAAGTTATGCTTGCAAAAAATATAGCCCCAGATCGGACAGCTCCTGTAGGAGTAGTTTGATAACCTTTTAACTTTAAATGTTATGGCTGAAAACAATATGGGCCCAGATCAGACAGCTCCTGCAGGAGTAGTTTGATAATCTTTTAACTTTAAATGGCATGGCTGCAACTAATATGGGCCCATATGAGACAGCTCCTGTAGAAGAAGCTTGATAACCTTTTAACTTTAAAAGGCAGGGTTGCAAACAATATGGGCCCAGATCTGACAGCTCCTATAGGAGTAGTTTGATAACCTTTTAATTTTTGAAAGGCATGGCTGCAAACAATATGGGCCCAGATCAGACAGCTCCTGTAGGAGTAGTTTGATAACCTTTTAACTTTGAAAGTCACGGTAGCAAACAATATTGGCCCAGATCAGACAGCTCCTGTAGGAGTAGTTTGATAACCTTGTAACTGTAAAAGTTATGGTTGAAAACAATATGGATCCAGATCAGACAGCTCCTGTAGGAGTAGATTAACTTTTAACTTTTAGTGTTATGGTTGTAAACAATAGGGGCCAAGATCAGACAGCTCCTGCAGGAGTAGTTTGATAACCTTTTAAATGTTAAAGGCATTGCTGCAAACAATATGGGCCCAGATCAGACAGCTCCTGTAGGAGTAGTTTGATAACCTTTTAACTATAAATGTTATGGCTGCAAACAATATGGGCCCAGATACGACAGCTCCTGTAGGAGTAGTTTGATAACCTTTTAACTTTAAAAGTAATGGCTGCAAACAATATTGGCCCAGATCAGAAAGCTCCTGTAGGAGTAGTTTGATAACCTTTTTACTTAAAAAGTTATTGCTGCAAACAATAAGGACCCAGATCAGACAGCTCCTGTAGGAGTAGTTTTGATAACCTTTTAACTTTAAAAGTTATGGTTGCAAACAATATGGGCCCAGAACAGACAGCTCCTGTAGGAGTAGTTTGATAACCTTTTAACTTTAAAAGTTAAGGCTACAAACAATATGGGCCCAGATGACACAGCTCCTGTAGGAGTAGTTTGATAACCCTTTAACTTTACAAGTTATGGCTGGAAACAATGTGGGCCACGATCAGACAGCTCCTGTAGGAGTAGTTTGATAAACTTTTAACTTTAAAAGTTATGGTTGCAAACAATATGGGCCCAGATCAAACAGCTCCTGTAGGAGTAGTTTCATAACATTTTAACTTTAAAAGTTAAGGCTACAAACAATATGGGCCCAGATGACACAGCTCCTGTAGGAGTAGTTTGATAACCCTTTAACTTTAAAAGACATGGCTGCAAACACTATGGGCCCAGATCAGACAGCTCCTGTAGAATTAGTTTGATAACCTTTTAATTTTAAAAGTTATGGCTGCAAACATTATGGACCCCGATCAGACAGCTCCTGTAGGAGTAGTTTGATAAAAAGTTATTGCTGCAAACAATTTGGGCCCAGATCAGACAGCTCCTGTAGGAGAAGTTTAATAACCTTTTATCTTTAAAAGGCATGGTTAGAAACAATATGGGCCCAGATCAGACAGATCCGGTAGGAGAAGTTTGATAACCTTTTAACTTTAAAAGTTATGGCTGCAAACAATATGGGCACAGATCAGGCAGCTCCTGAAGGAGTAGTTTTATAACCTTTTAACTTTTAAAGGCATGGCTGCAAACAATGTGGGCCCAGATCAGACAGCTCCTGTAGGAGAAGTTTGATAACCTTTTAACTTTTAAAGTAACGGTTGCAAACAATATGAGCTCAGATCAGACAGCTCCTTTAGGAGTAGTTTGATAACCTTTTACCTTTAAAAGGCATGGTTGCAAACAATATTGGCCCAGATCAGACAGAGACTGTAGGAGTAGTTTGATAGCCTTTATACTTTAAAAGGGATGGTTGAAAACAATATGGGCCCAGATCAGACAGCTCCTGTAGGAGTAGTTTGATAACCTTTTAACTTTAAAAGACATGGTTGAATACAATATGGGCCCAGATCAGACATCTCCTGTAGGAGTAGTTTGATAACATTTTAACTTTAAAAGGCATTTTTGAATACAATATGGGCCCAGATCAGACAGCTCCTATAGGAGTAGTTTGATAACCTTTTAACTTTAAAAGTAATGGTTGCGAACAATATGGGCTCAGATCAGACAGCTCCTGTAGGAGTAGTTTGATAACCTTTTAACTTTAAAAGGCATGGTTGCAAACAATATAGGCCCAGATCAGACAGCTCCTGTAGAAGTAGTTTGATAATCTTTTAACTTAAAAAGACATGGCTGCAAACAATATGGGACCGGAGGATTAGTTTTATAACCTTTTAACTTTAAAAGGCATGGTTGCAAACAATATGGGCCAAGATCAGACAGTTCCTGTAGGAGTAGTTTGATAACCTTTTTACTTTAAAAAGCATGGTTGCAAACAATATAGGCCAAGTTCAGACAGCTCCTGTAGGAGTAGTTTGATAACCTTTTTACTTAAAAAGGCAGGGTTGAATACAATATGGGCCCACATCAGACAGCTCCAGTAGGAGTAATTTGATAACAGTTTAACTACAGGAGCTGTCTGATCTAGGCCCACATTGTTTGCAGCAATAACTTTTAAAGTTAAAAGGTTATCAAACTACTGCTACAGGAGCTGTCTGATCTGGGCCCATATTGTTTTCACCCATGCATTTTACTATTAAAAGGTTATCAAATTATTCCTACAGGAGCTGTCTAATCTGGGACAATATTGTTTGCAGCCATAACTTTTAAAGTTAAAATGATATCAAACTACTCCTACAGGAGCTGTCTAATCTGGGCCCATATGGTTTGAAACAATGCCTTTGAAAGTTCAAATTTTATCAATCTACTCCTACAGGGGCTGTCTGATCTGGGCCTTTATTGTTTGCAGCCATAACTTTTAAAGTTAAAAGGTTATCAAACTACTCCTACAGGAGCTGTCTGATCTGGGCCCGTATTGTTTGCAGCCATAACTTTTAACGTTAAAAGGTTATCTAACTACTCCTACAGGAGCTGTCTGATCTGGGCATATATTGTTTGCAGCCATAACTTTTAAAGTTAAAAGGTTATCAAACTACTCCTACAGGAGCTGTCTGATCTGGACCCATATTGTTTTCAACTATAACTTTTAAAGTTAAAAGGTTATCAAACTACTCCTACAGGAGCTGTTATAAAAGGTTATCAAACTACTGTCTGATCTGGGACCATATTGTTTGCAGTAATGCCTTTTACAATTAAAAGGTTATCAAACTACTCCTACAGGAGCTGTCTGATCTGGGCCCATACTGTTTCCAACCCTAACATTTAAAGTGTAAAGGTATTCAAACTACTCCTACAGAAGCTGTGTGATCTGGTCCCATATTGTTCAGAATCAGAATCAGAATTGTAACTGGTGACACGTCAAATGACATTCATACACCAGGACCTGTAATGTGGGAAGTTAGTCCCTAGCTCTAACCAAAGAGGTAAATTTAGCTACACAATCATCAGCACCTTCAGCTGTCGAAATAATCGAATCGGGAAGGGCATTCCAATCTCTAATGGTTCTGGGGAAGAACGACTCTTTATAAATGTCAGTTCTTGCGCTAAGGGTCTGAAACGCCAACGAATGGTGATTTCTACAGTGTCTAGCTGGGGGAACAAGGTCATCTGTTGGAATGCTGGCAGCACCCTTTAGACCTTTGTATAAAAGGATTAGCCTACTGTCTTTTCTCCTTTTCTTGAGAGACTCCCATTTTAATTTTCCAAGTATTCCAGTCATGCTCCCAGTTTCAAAGCAGTAATTGCCTGTTACAAATCTAGCAGCTCTGTTCTGAACTTTCCCAATTTCATCCTTAAGGACCACTCCACTGGGGTCCCAGATACAACTACCATATTCCAAGATTGGGCGAACAAGACCTTTATATGCAGCCTCTTTTACATCCTGAGGGCACTGATGAAGATTTCTCCTCAGGAAACCAAGCGTTCTATTTGCCTTAGTACACATGTTGCTAATATGAGTATTCCATCTCAAGTTGTGTGAGATTGTCACTCCAAGGTATTTAATGGAGTCCACATTCTCGAGGACCGTTCCCTCTAAGGTGTAAGAAGCCTCAACTTTACTAGATCTCTTCCTAGTTATTTGCATAATATTGCATTTAACTGGCTGAAATCTCATGCCCCATTTACGTGCCCAACATCCTAATCTATCTATGTCAGCCTGAAGTTTCAATGAGTCATCTGTATCTCTAATTTCCCGGTAACAAACACAGTCATCTGCAAACAGTCATATTTCTGAGTCAGTGTCAGTGGAAATATCATTGACGTACAGGGAGAACAAAAGTGGACCAAGAACGGTCCCTTGCGGGACTCCAGACAAAACTGGAGCCCACTCCGAAGCTTCACCATTAACAACAACCCGCTGTTTTCTGTAGCAAAGAAAGGAATCTATCCATTTGAGGGTCTTTCCCCCAATTCCATAACCAAATAACTTAGATTTAAGTAGTTAATGAGGAGGGGTGTCAAAAGCCTTCTCGAAGTCCAGAATAAATATGTCCACCTGTCCCCCTTTGTCCAAGATTTTTGCCCAGTCATTAATAGCTGTGCTTAGCTGAGTTTCACAACTGTGCCTTTTCCTAAATGCATGTTGTCTGTCTGACAAAAGTTTATGTTCGTCCAAGTGGGCCATGATGTTCGAGCAGACTATATGTTCCAGCAATTTACACAGAACACAAGTCAGAGACACAGGGCGATAATTACGGGCAAGAGCCCTATCTCCTTTTTTGAAGAGTGGACAGGTGTTTGCTAAGAGCCATTCTTTGAGGATTTCACCCGTATCAAGAGACTGTTGAAACAAGTGTGCAAAAACTGGACCCACCTCATTTGCTAGTTCCTTCAGGACTCTAGGATGAAGCTCATCAGGTCCTAAGGCCTTACTGGGGTTTAAGCCTTGAAGTAATTTGATCACTCCTGCAGCTGTCACAACAATATTATTCATGAATGGGGCCGATCTTCCAGTCAATGGAACCTCCGTGAACTCAGTTTTATTAAACGCATCATTGAATTGACCAACTAGTTCCTCTGCCCTTTCAGAGTCTGATTCAGCAACCCCGTCCCCTCCTCTTTTATTAAGGGGCGGGATACTTTGCCTGTCTTTCTTCTGGCTATTAATATATCTGTAGAAGTCTCGAGGATTTGCCTTTACATCACCTACCAAGTTATTCACATACAAATCATGCTGATTTTTTATATCAGTCTTGATTTCACGTCTCAAGTTTTCAAATTTTGTCCGGAGTTTACCACTTCCCGTCTTTTTTGCCTTTGCATGAATCTTATTCCTTCTGCGAATTTTCCTTCTTATCTCTGGAGTGATCCAGGGAATAGAAGATACAGACCTACTAGTTTTTGAGGGGATATGATTTTCGGCCGAAGTATGAATGAAATAAGTTATCAAGTCAAAATTCTCCTGTACAGACCGAGCATCTGAATGACCATTTAAGTAATTCTCCTTTGCAAATCTGAGTGCATCCTTCCTCATAGTTTCATAGTCACCTTTCTGATATGAGTACACCTTCCTCCGAGGTTTCTTTATTGGTGGGATGTGAATTTTTAAATATCCGGAGACAACATCGTGGTCACTTAGTTTATCTGGGGAATGAATGTCTTCGAATTGTCCTGGCAAAGTCGTAAGGATCAGATCCAATGTGTTCTTATCACGAGTGCGGAAGTTAACAAATTGTTCAAGACCATGGTCGTTCATAATGTCAATTAATATTTGTCCTTCCGACTGACTCAGCATTGTGCCTTGTTTGCTGAGCCTGTCGGGCCAAGCAATGTCTCTGTAGTTGAGGTCACCTAGAACATGTACAGCCGGGAGTTTTTTACCCTTATGCTGCAACTTAATGCAATCCAGTTGATCTTTAAACAACTGAAAGTTTTCGATTGTACCATTTGGTGGTCGATACCAACTTGCTACGAAGTGGGAAGTTTTATTTGCAAAAACCTTAACCCAGACCGATTCGGTGTCATTTTCAAGTTCCATGAACGGCATGTGAGGGATGTCTCTATGAATGAGCAACATCACCCCACCGCCATGAGAGTTCCTATCTTTTCTGTACACACAGTACTGACAATTTTTAGGGAAAAGCCCAGATGTAGTAATTGAACTGTCAATCTTTGTTTCCTGAATAGCAACAATATGAGGTTGAGATGTATCGAGGAAAGCTAAAAGTTCAAGAATTTTACCTCTAATTCAATTTATGTTTATACTGCAAAGTTTCAAACCTTTCACAAAATTTGACTTAGTTTCATCAGCAGTCGAAGAATTGCCTCTCTTATCCTCTGACAGAGGTTCAAACCTGTTTGGCTTACACAGTTCCACATATTCATCAAAGAAGGAGTCTGAAAAGTTACAGACCTCACATTTTGGACATATCCAGTGGCAGCTTGAATTTACCAATGTGAATTGTTTGCAGCCATTACTTTTAAAGTTAAAAGGTTATCAAACTACTCCTACAGGAGCTGTCTGACAGGGGCCATATTGTTTGCAGCCATAACTTTTAAAGTTAAAATGTTATCAAACTACTCCTACAGGAGCTGTCTGATTTGAGCCCATATTGTTTTCAACATGCCTTTTGAAGTTAAAAGGTTATCAAACTACTCCTACAGGAGCTGTCTGATCTGGGCCCATATTGTTTGCAACCATAACTTTTAAAGATAAAAGGTTACCAAACTACTCCTACTTGAGTTGTCTGAGCTGGGCCCATATTGTTTGCAACCATAACTTTTAAAGTTAAAAGGTTATCTCACTACTCCTACAGTAGCTGTCTGATCTGGGCCCATATTGTTTGCAACCATAACTTTTAAAGTTAAAAGGTTATCAAACTACTCCTACAGGAGCTGTCTGTTCTGGGCCCATATTGTTTGCAGCCATAACATTTAAAGTTAAAAGGTTATCAAACTACTCCTACTGGAGCTGTCTGACCTGGGCCCATATTGTTTGCAGCCATAACTTTGAAAGTTAAAAGGTTATAAAACTACTCCTACATGAGTTGTCTGTTCTGAGCCCATATTGTTTACAGCGTTATTTTAAAGTTCAAAGGTTCTCAAACTTCTCCTACAGGAGCTGTCTGATCTGGGCCCACATTGTTTGCAGCCATAACTTTTAAAATTAAAAGGTTATCAAACTACTCCTACAGGAGCTGTCTGATCTGGGCCCATATTGTTTGCAGCCATGCCTTTTACAATTAAAAGGTTATCAAACTATTTCTACAGGAGCTGTCTAATCTGGGCCCATATTGTTTGCAGCCATAACTTTTAAAGTTAAAAGGATATCAAACTACTCCTACAGGAGCTGTCTGATCTGGGCCCATTTGGTTTGAAACCATGCTTTTGAAAGTTCAAATTTAATCAAACTACTCCTACAGGGGCTGTCTGATCTGGGCCTTTATTGTTTGCAGCCATAACTTTTGAAGTTAAAAGGTTATCAAACTACTCCTACAGGAGCTGTCTAATCTGAGCCCATATTGTTTGCAACCATTACTTTTAAAGTTAAAAGGTTATCAAACTACTCCTACAGGAGCTGTCTGATCTGGGCCCATATTGTTTGCAACCATGCCTTTTAAAGTTAAAAGGTTATCAAACTACTCTTACAGGAGCTGTCTGATCTGAGCTCACATTGTTTCTAAACGTGCCTTTTAAAGATAAAAGGTTATTAAGCTACTCGTACAGGAGCTGTCTGATCTGGGCCCATATTGTTTGCAGCCATAACTTTTAAAGTTAAAAGGTTATCAAACTACTCCTTCAGGAGCTGTCTGATCTGCGCCAATATTGTTTGCAGCAATAAAGTTAAATGGTTATCAAACTAGTCCTACCGGAGATGTCTGATCTGGGCCAATATTGTTTCTAACCGTGCCTTTTAAAGATAAAAGGTTATTAAACTACTCGTACAGGAGCTGTCTGATCTGGGCCCATATTGTTTGCAGCCATAACTTTTTATCAAACTTCTCCTACAGGAGCTGTCTGATCGGGCCAATATTGTTTGCAGCCATAACTTTTAAAGTTAAAAGGTTATCAAACTTCTCAAACATGAGCTGTCTGATCTGGGCCCATAGTGTTTGCAGCCATGTCTTTTAAAGTTAAAAGGTTATCAAACTACTCCTACAGGAGCTGTCGGATCTGGGCCCATATTGTTTGTAGCCATAACTTTTAAAGTTACAATGTTATGAAACTACTCCTACAGGAGCTGTCTTATCTGGGCCCATATTGTTTGCAACCATGCCTTTTGAAGTTAAAATGTTATCAAACTACTCCTACAGGAGCTGTCTGACCTGGGCCCATATTGTTTTCAACCATGCCTTTTGAAGTTAAAAGGTTATCAAACTACTCCTACAGGAAATGTCTGATCTGGGCCTATATTGTTAGCAACCATAACTTTTAAAGATAAAAGGTTACCAAACTACTCCTACAGGAGCTGTCTGAGCTGGGCTCGTATTGTTTGCAGCCATAATTTTTAAAGTTAAAAGGTTATCACACTACTCCTACTGGAGCTGTCTGATCGGGGCCCATATTGTTTGCAACCATATCTTTAATAGTTAAAAGATTATCAAACTACTCCTACAGGAGCTGTCTGATCTGGGCGCATATTGTTTGCAACCATGCCTTTAAAGTAAAAAGGTTATCAAACTACTCCTACAGGAGCTGTCTGATCTGGGCCATATTGTTTACAACCATGCCTTTTAAAGATAAAAGGTTATCAAACTACACCTGCAGGAGCTATCTGATCTTGGCCCATATTGTTTGCAGCCATAACTTTTAAAGTTAAAAGGTTATAAAACTACTCTTAGAGGAGCTGTCTGATCTTGGCCCATATTGTTTGCAACCATAACTTTTAAAGTTAAAAGGTCATCAAACTACTCCTACGGGAGCTGTCTGAACTTGGCCCATATTGTTTGCAACCATGCCTTTTAAAGTAAAAAGGTTATCAAACTACTCCCACAGGAGCTGTCTGATCTGGGCCTAAATTGTTTGCAACCATGCCTTTTAAAGTTAAAAGGTTATCAAACTACTCCTACAGGAGCTGTTTAATCTGAGCCCATATTGTTTGCAACCATTACTTTTAAAGTTAAAAGGTTATCAAACTACTCCTACAGGAGCTGTCCGATCTGGGCCCATATTGTTTGCAACCATGCCTTTTAAAGTTAAAAGGTTATCAAACTACTCTTACAGGAGCTGTCTGATCTGAGCTCATATTGTTTCTAACCGTGCCTTGTAAAGATAAAAGGTTATTAAACTACTCGTACAGGAGCTGTCTGATCTGGGCCCATAATGTTTGCAGCCATAACTTTTAAAGTTAAAAGGTTATCAAACTACTCCTTCAGGAGCTGTCTGGTCTGTGCCCATATTGTTTGCAGCCATAACTTTTAAGGTTAAATGGTTATCAAACTACTCCTACAGGAGATGTCTGATCTGCGCCCATATTGTTTCTAACCGTGCCTTTTAAAGATAAAAGGTTATCAAACTACTCGTACAGGAACTGTCTGATCTTGGCCCATATTGTTTGTAGCCATAACTTTTAAAGTTAAAATGTTATGAAACTACTCCTACAGGAGCTGTCTTATCTGGGCCCATATTGTTTGCAACCATGCCTTTTGAAGTTAAAATGTAATCAAACTACTCCTACAGGAGCTGTCTGATCTGGGCCCATATTGTTTTCAACAATGCCTTTTGAAGTTAAAAGGTTATAAAACTACTCCTACAGTAGCTGTCTGATCTGGGCCCATATTGTTAGCAACCATAACTTTTAAAGATAAAAGGTTACCAAACTACTCCTACAGGAGCTGTCTGAGCTGGGCCCATATTGTTTGCAGCCATAATTTTTAAAGTTAAAATGTTATCACACTACTCCTACAGGAGCTGTCTGATCGGGGCCCATATTGTTTGCAACCATAACTTTTATAGTTAAAAGGTTATCAAACTACTCCTACAGGAGCTGTCTGATCTGGGTCCATATTGTTTGCAACCATGCCTTTAAAGTAAAAAGGTTATCAAACTACTCCTACAGGAGCTGTCTGATCTGGGCCCATATTGTTTGTAGCCATAACTTTTAAAGTTAAAATGTTATGAAACTACTCCTACAGGAGCTGTCTTATCTGGGCCCATATTATTTGCAACCATAACTTTTAAAGTTAAAAGGTTATCAAACTACTCCTACAGGAGCTGTCATATCGTGGCCCCTATTGTTTGCAGTCATAACTTTTAAAGTTAAAAGGTTATCAAACTACTCCTACAGGAGATGTCTGTTCTGGGCCCATATTGTTTGCAGCCATAACTTTTAAAGTTAAAAGGTTATCAAACTACTCCTACACGATCTGTCTGATCTGGGCCCATATTGTTTGTAGCCATAACTTTTAAAGTTAAAATGTTATGAAACTACTCCTACAGGAGCTGTCTTATCTGGGCCCATATTATTTGCAACCATAACTTTTAAAGTTAAAAGGTTATCAAACTACTCCTACAGGAGCTGTCATATCGTGGCCCCTATTGTTTGCAGTCATAACTTTTAAAGTTAAAAGGTTATCAAACTACTCCTACAGGAGCTGTCTGCTCTGGGCCCATATTGTTTGCAGCCATAACTTTTAAAGTTAAAAGTTTATCAAACTACTCTTACAGGAGCTGTCTGATCTGGGCCCATATTGTTTGCAGCCATGCCTTTTAAAGTTAAAAGGTTATCAAACTGCTGTCTGATCTGGGCCCATATTGTTTGCAGCAATGCCTTTTACAATTAAAAGGTTATCAAACTACTCCTACAGGAGCTGTCTGATCTGGGCCCATATTGTTTGCAACCTTAACATTTAAAGTTAAAAGGTATTCAAACTACTCCTACAGAAGCTGTGTGGTCTCGGCACATATTGTTTGCAGCCATTACTTTTAACGTTAAAAGGTTATCAAACTACTCCTACAGGAGCTGTCTGATCTGGGGCCATATTGTTTGCAGCCATAACTTTTAAAGTTAAAATGTTATCAAACTACTCCTACAGGAGCTGTCTGACCTGGGCCCATATTGTTTGCAGTCATGCCTTTTAAAATAAAAAGGTTATCAAACTACTCCTATAGGATCTGTCTGATCTGGGTCCATATTGTTTGCAACCATTACTTTTAAAGTTAAAAGGTTATCAAACTATTCCTTCATGAGCTGTCTGATCTTGGCCCATATTGTTTGCAACCTTGCCTTTTAAAGTTAAAAGGTTATCAAACTACTCCTACAGGAGCTGTCTCATCTGGGCCCATATTGTTTTCAACCTTGCGCTTAAAAGTTTAAAGGTTATCAAACTACTCCTACAGTAGCTGTCTGATCTGGGCCCATATTATTTGTAACCATGCCTTTTAAACTTAAAAGGTTAACAAACTACTCCTTCAGGAGCTGTCTGATCTGGGCCCATATTGTTTGCAACCATAACTTTTGAAGTTAAAAGGTTGTAAAACTACTCCTACAGGAGCTGTCAGATCGCGGCCCATATTGTTTCCAGCCATAACTTTTATAGTTAAAAGGTTATCAAACTACTCCTACTGGAGCTGTCTGACCTGGGCCCATATTGTTTGCAGCCATAACTTTTAAAGTTAAAAGGTTATCAAACTACTCCTACAGAAGCTGTCTGATCTGGGCCCTTATTGTTTTCAGTCGATGTCATTTAAAGTTAAAAGTTTATCAAACTTCTCCTACAGGAGCTGTCTGATCTGGGCCCACATTGTTTGCAGCCATAGCTTTTAAAGTTAAAAGGTTATCAAACTACTCCTACAGGAGCTGTCTGATCTGGGCCCATTTTGTTTGCAACCATGCCTTTTAAAGTTCAGGTGTTATCAAAATACTCCTACAGGAGCTGTCTGATCTGGACCCATATTGTTTGCAGCCATAACTTTTTATCAAACTACTCCTACAGGAGCTGTCTGATCTGGGCCCATATTGTTTGCAGCCATAACTTTTAAAGTTAAAAGGTTATCAAACTACTCCTACAGGAGCTGTCTGATCTGGGCCCATATTGTTTGCAGTCTTGTCTTCCTAAGTTAAAATGTTATCAAACTACTCCTACAGGAGCTGTCTGATCTGGGCCCATATTGTTTGCAGCCATAACATTTAAAGTTCAAATGTTATCAAACTACTCCTACAGACATGTCTGATCTGGGCCCATATTGTTTGCAGCCATAACTTTTAAAGGTTAACGGTTATAAAACTATTCGTACAGGAGCTGCCTGATCTGGGCCCATATTGTTTGCAACCATAACTTTAAAGTTAAAAGGTTATAAAACTACTTCTACAGGAGCTGTCTGATCTGGGCCCATATTGTTTGCAGCCATAACTTCTAAAGTTAAAAGGTTATCAAAATACTCATACTGGAGCTGTCTGACCTTGGCCCATATTGTTTGCAACCATAACTTTTAAAGTTAAAAGGTTATCAAACTACTCGTACAGAAGCTGTCTGATCTTGGCCAATATTGTTTGTAGCATTGTTTTTTTCTACTTCTACAGGAGCTGTCTGATCTGGGCCCATATTTTTTGCAGCCATAACTTTTAAAGTTAAAATCTTATCAAACTACTCCTACAGGAGCTGTCTGATCTTGGCCCATATTGTTTGTAACCATGCCTTTTAAAGTTAAAATGTTATCAAACTACTCCTGCAGGAGCTGTCTGATCTGGGCCCATATTGTTTGCAACAATGCCTTTTAAAGTTAAAAGGTTATTAAAATACTCCTACAGGAGCTGTCTGATCTTGGCCCATATTGTTTGCAACCATTACTTTCAAAGTTAAAAGGTTATCAAACTACTCATACAGGAGCTGTCTGATCTGGGCCCATATTGTTTGCAGCCATTACTTTTAAAGTTAAAAGGTTATCACACTACTCCTACAGGAGTTGTCTGATCTGGCCCCACATTGTTTGCAGCCATAACTTTTAAAGTTAAAACGTTATCAAACTATTCCTACAGGAGCTGTCTGATCGGGGTCCATGTTTTTCGCAGCCATAACTTTTAAAGTTAAAAGATTATCAAACTACTCCTACAAGAGTTGTCTTGGCCAATATTGTTCGCAGCCATGTCTTTTAAAGTTAAAAGGTTATCAAACTACTCCTACAGGAGCTGTCTGATCTGGGCCCATATTTTTGCAGCCATAACTTTTAAAGTTAAAATGTTATCAAACTACTCCTACAGGAGCTGTCTGATCTTGGCCCATATTGTTTGTAACCATGCCTTTAAAAGTTCAAATGTTATCAAACTACTCCTGCAGGAGCTGTCTGATCTGGGCCCATATTGTTTGCAACAATGCCTTTTAAAGTTAAAAGGTTATTAAAAAAACTCCTACAGGAGCTGTCTGATCTTGGCCCATATTGTTTGCAACCATTACTTTTAAAGTTAAAAGGTTATCAAACTACTCATACAGGAGCTGTCTGATCAGGGCCCATATTGTTTACAGCCATAACTTTCAAAGTTAAAAGTTTATCAAACTATTCCTACAGGAGCTGTCTGATGGGTGCCCATGTTGTTTGCAGCCATAACTTTTAAAGTTAAAAGATTATCAAACTACTCCTACAAGAGTTGTCTTGGCCAATATTGTTCGCAGCCATGTCTTTTAAAGTTAAAAGGTTATCAAACTACTCCTACAGAAGCTGTCTGATCTGGGCCCATATTGTTTGCAGCAATAACTTTTAAAGTTAAAATGTTATCAAACTACTCCTACAGGAGCTGTCTGATATGGTCCCATATTGTTTGCAGCCATAACTTATAAAGTTAAAAGGCTATCAAACTATTCCTACAGGAGCTGTCTGATCTGGGCCCATATTGTTTACAGACTTGTCTTATAAAGTTAGGAGGTTATCAAACTACTCCTACAGGTGCTGTCTGATCTGGGCCCATATTGTTTGCAGCCATAACGTTTAAAGTTAAAATGTTATTAAACTACTCCTACAGAAGCTGTCTGATCTGGGATCATATTGTTTGCAACCATGCCTTTTAAAGTTAAAAAGTTATCAAACTACTCCTTCAGGAGCTGTCTGATCTGGGCCCATATTGTTTGCAACCATAACTTTTAAAGTTAAAAGGTTATCAAAATTACTCCTACAGGAGCTGTCCGATCTGGGCCCATATTGTTTGCAGCCATTACTTTTTAAAGTTGAAGGTTATCAAACTACTCCTACGGGAGCTGTCTGATCTGGGCCCATATTGTTTTCAGCCATAACTTTTAAAGTTAAAAGGTTATCAAACTACTCCTACCGGAGCTGTCCGATCTTGGCCCATATTGTTTGAAGCCATACCTTTTAAAGTTAAAAGGTTAATAAACTACTCCTACAGGAGCTGTCTGATCTGGGCCCATATTGTTTGCAGCCATAACTTTTAAAGTTAAAAGGTTATCAAACTATTCCTACAGGAGCTGTCTGATCTGGGCACATACTGTTGTCACCCTTATCTTTTTAAGTTAAAATGTTATCAAACTACTCCTACAGGAGCTGTCTGATCTGGGCCCATATTGTTTGCAGCCATAACTTTTAAAGTTAAAAGGTTTATAAAACTACTCCTACATGAGGAGTAGTTTGATAACCTTTTAACTTTAAAGATTTTGGTTGCAAACAATTTGGGCCCAGACCAGACAGGTTCTGTAGGAGTAGTTTGATAACCTTTTAACTTTTAAAGGCATGGTTGCAAACAATATGGGCCCAGGTCAGACAGCTCCTGCAGGAGTAGTTTGATAACCTTTTAACTTTAAAAGTTATGGCTGCAAATAATTTGGGCCCAGATCAGACAGCTCCTGCAGGAGTAGTTTAATAACATTTTAACTTAAAAGACAAGGCTGCAAACAATATGGACCCAGATCAGACAGCTCCTGTAGGAGTAGTTTGATAAAAAGTTATGGCTGCAAACAATATGGGCCCAGATCAGACAGCTCCTGTAGGAGTAGTTTGATAACCTTTTAACTTTAAAGATTTTGGTTGCAAACAATATGGGCCCAGATCAGACAGGTTCTGTAGGAGTAGTTTGATAACCTTTTAACTTTAAAAGGCATGGTTGCAAACAATGTGGGCCTAGATCAGACAGCTCCTGTAGGAGTAGTTTGATAACCTTTTCACTTTAAAAGTTATGGCTGCAAACAATATGGGCCCCGATCAAACACCTCCTGTAGGAGTAGTTTGATAACCTTTTAACTTTAAAAGACAAGGCTGCAAACAATATGGGCCCAGATCAGATAGCTCCTGTAGTAGTAGTTTGATAACCTTTTAACTTTAAAAGTTATGGCTGCAAATAATATGGTCCCAGATCAGACAGCTCCTTTAGGAGTAGTTTAATAACATTTTAACTTAAAAAGACAAGGCTGCAAACAATATGGGCCCAGATAAGACAGCTCCTGTAGGAGTAGTTTGATAAAAAGTTATGGCTGCAAACAATATGGGCCCAGTTCAGACAGCTCCTGTAGGAGTAGTTTGATAAAAAGTTATGGCTGCAAACAATATGGGCCCAGATCAGACAGCTCCTGTAGGAGTAGTTTGATAACATTTGAACTTTAAAAGGCATGGTTGCAAACAATATGGGCCCAGATCAGACAGCTCCTGTAGGAGTAGTTTGATAACCTTTTAACTCTCAGTTATAGCTGAAAACAATATTGGCCCTGATCAGAAGGAGAAGTTTGATAAAAAGTTATGGCTGCAAACAATATGGGCCCAGGTCAGACAGCTCCAGTAGGTGTACTTTGATAACCTTTTAACTTTAAAAGTTATAGCTGCAAACAATATGGGTCCAGATCAGACAACTCCTGTAGGAGTAGTTTTATAACCTTTTAACTTAAAAAGTTATGGTTGCAAATAATATGGGCCCAGATCAGACAACTCCTGAAGGAATAGTGTGATAACCTTTTAACTTTAAAAGATATGGCTGTAAACAATATGGATCAGACAGCTCCTGTAGGAGTAGTTAGATTGTCTTTTAACTTCAAAAGTTATGGTTGCAGACAATATGGGCCCAGATCGGACAGCTCCTGTAGGAGAAGTAGGATAACCTTTTAACTTTAAAAGGCATGGTTGCAAAAAATATGGACCTAGATCAGACAGCTCCTGTAGGAGTAGTTTGATAACATTTTAACTTTAAAAGTTATGGCTGCAAACAATATGTGCCCAGATCAGACAGCCCCTGTAGGAGTAGTTTGATAACCCTCAACTTTAAAAGACAAGGCTGCAAACAATATGGGCCCAGATCAGACAGGTTCTGTAGGAGTAGTTTGATAACTTTTAACTTTAAAAGGCATGGTTGAAAACAAAATGGGCCCAGATCAGACAGCTCCTGTAGGAGTAACTTGATAACCTTTTAAATTAAAAAGTTATGGCTGCAAACAACATGGGCCCAGGTAAGACAGCTCCTTAAGGAGTAGTTTGATAACCTTTTAACTTTAAAAGGCATGGCTACCAAACAATATGGGCCCAGATCAGACAGCTCCTGTAGGAGAAGTTTGATTACCTTTTAACTTTAAAATTAATGGTTGCAAACAATATGGGCTCAGATCAGACAGCTCCTGTAGGAGTAGTTTGATAACCTTTTAACTTTAAAAGGCATGGTTGCAAACAATATGGGCCCAGATCAGACGGCTCCTGTAGGAGTAGTTCGATAACCTTTTAACTTTAAAAGTTATGGCTGCAAACAATATTGGCCCAGATCAGACAGCTCCTTAAGGGTTAGTTTGATTACCTTTTAATTTGAAAGGCATGGTTGCAAACAATATGGGCTCAAATCAGACAGCTCCTGTAGGAGTAGTTTGATAACCTTTTAACTTTAAAAGGCATGGTTGCAAACAATATGGGCCCAGATCAGACAGCTCCAGTAGGTGTAGTTTGATAACATCTTAAGTTTAAAAGGCATGGTTGCAAACAATATGGGCCCAGATCAGACAGCTCCTATAGGATAATTTTGATAACTTTTTAACTTTAAAACGCAAGAATAAAAACAATAAGGGCCCACATCAGACAGCTCCTTTAGGAGTAGTTTGATAACCTTTTAACTTTAAAAGTTATGGTTGCAAACAATATGGGCCAAGATCAGACAGCTCCTGTAGGAGAAGTTTGATAACCTTTTAACTTTAAAAGGCATAGTTGAAAATAATATGGGACCAGATCAGATAGCTCCTGCAGGAGAAATTTTATAACCTTTTATATTTAAAAGTTATGGCTGAAAACAATATGGGCCCAGATGAGACAGCTCCTGTAGGAGTAGTTTGATAACCTTTTAACTATAAAAGGCATGGCTGCAAACAATATGGGCCCAGATCAGACAGCTCCTGTAGGAGTAGTTTGATAAACTTTTAACTTTAAAGGCATGGTTGCAAACAATATGGGCCCAGATCAGACAGCTCCCGTAGGAGTAGTTTGATTACCTTTCAACTTTAAAAGTTATGCTTGCAAACAATATGGGCCCAGATCAGACAGCTCCTGTAGGAGTAGTTTGATAACCTTTTTACTTTAAAAGGCATGATTGCAAACAATATGGGCCCAGATCAGACATCTCCTGTAGGAGTAGTATGATAACCTTTAAACTTTAAAATGCATGGTTGAATACAATATGGGCCCAGATCAGACAGCTCCTGTAGGAGTAGTTTCATAACATTTTAACTTTAAAAGTTATGGCTGCAAACAATATGGGCCCAGATCAGACAGCTCCTTAAAGAGTAGTTTGATAAACTTTTAACTTCAAAAGGCAAGGCTGCAAACAATATGGGCCCAGATCAGACAGCTCCTGAAGGAGAAGTTTGAAAACCTTTTAACTTTAAAAGTAATGGTTGCAAACAATATGAACCCAGATCAGACAGCTCCTGTAGGAGTAGTTTGATCATCTTTTAACTTTAAAAGGCATGGCTGCAAACAATTTGGGCTCAGATCAGACAGCTCCTGTAGGAGTAGTTTGATAATCTTTTAACTTTAAATGGCATGGTTGCAAACAATATGGGCCCATATATGACAGCTCCTGTAGAAGTAGTTTGATAACCTTTTAACTTTAAAAGGCATGGCTGCATCAATATGGGAGCAGATCAGACATCTCCTGTAGGAGTTGTTTGATAACTTTTTAACTTTAAAAGACAAGGCTGCAAACAATATGGGCCCATATCAGACAGCTCCTGTAGGAGTAGTTTGATAACCTTTTAACTTTAAATAATATGGCTGAAAACAATATGGGCCAGATCATACAGCTCCTGTAGGAGTAGTTTGATAAACTTTTAACTTTAAAAGTAAAGGTTGCAAACTATATGGGCCCAGATCAGACAGCTCATGAAGGAGTAGTTTGATAACCTTTTAAATTTAAAAGTTATTGTTGAAAACAATATGGGTCCAGATCAGACAGCATCTGTAGGACTAGTTTGATAACCGTTTAACTTTAAAAGTTATGGCTGCAAACAATATGGGCCCAGATCAGTCAGCTCCTTAAGGAGTAGTTTGTTAACCTTTTAACTTTAAAAGTAATGGCTGCAAACAATAACGGCCCAGATCAGACAGCTCATGTAGGAGTAATTTGATAACCTTTTAACTCTAAATGTTATGGTTGCAAACAATATGGGCCCAGATCAGACAGCTCCTGTAGGAGTAGATTGATAACCTTTTATTGTAAAAGGCATTGCTGCAAGCAATATGGGCCCAGATCAGGATCAGACAACTCCTATAGGAGTAGTTTCATAGCCTTTTAACTTTAAAAGACAAATAAAAATCAAAATTGAGTTAAAAAAAAATTAAAAAAATGAAAAAAAGGCTGCAAAATAAAATAAAATAAAATAAAATCAAAATCAAAATCAAAAAAAGGCTGCAAACAATATGGGCCCAGATTAGACAGCTCCTGTAGCAGTTTGATAACCTTTTAACTTTAAAAGTTACGGTTGCAAACAATATGGGCCCAGATCAGAGAGCTCCTATAGGAGTAGTTTGATAACATTTTAACTTTAAAAAGGCAAGGTTGCAAACAAAATGGGCCCAGATCAGACAGCTCCTGTAGGAGTAGTTTGATAACATTTTAACTTTAAAAGTTATGGCTACAAACAATATGGGCCCAGATCAGACAGCTCCTGTAGGAGTAGTTTGATAACCTTTTAACTTTAAAAGACATGGCTGCAAACAATATGGGCCCAGATCAGACAGCTCCTGTAGGAGTAGTTTGATAAGAAGTTATGGCTGCAAACAATATGGGCCCAGATCAGACAGCTTCTGTAGGAGTAGTTTGATAACATTTTAACTTTAAAGGCATGGTTACAGACAATATGGGGCCAGATCAGACAGCTCCTGTAGCAGTTTGATAACCTTTTAACTTTAAAAGTTATGGCTGCAAACAATATGGGCCCAGATCAGACAGCTCCTGTAGGAGTAGTTTGATAACCTTTTATAACTAAAAGGCATGGTTGAAAACAAGATGGGCCCAGATCAGACAGCTCCTGTAGGAGTAGTTTGATAATCTTTTAACTTTAAAAGTTTATGATGCAAACAATATGGGCCCAGATCAGACAGCTTCTTTAGGAGACCTTTGATAACCTTTTAACTTAAAAGGCAAGGCTGCAAACAATATGGGCCCAGATCAGAGAGCTCCTGTAGGAGTAGTTTGATAACCTTTTAACTTTAAAAATAACGGTTGCAAACAATATGGGCTCAGATCACACAGCTCCTGTAGGAGTTGTTTGATAAACTTTTAACTTTAAAAGGTATGGTTGCAAACAATATGGGCCCAGATCAGACAGCTCCTGTAGGAGTAGTTTGATAACCTTTTTACTTTAAAAGGCATGATTGCAAATAATATGGGCCCAGATCAGACAGCTCCTGAAGGAGTAGTGTGATAACATTTAAACTTTAAAATGCATGGTTGAATACAATATGGGTCCAGATCAGACAGCTCCTGTAGGAGTTGTTTGATAACATTTTAACTTTAAAAGTTATGGCTGCAAACAATATGGGCCCAGATCAGACAGCTCCTTAAAGAGTAGTTTGATAAACTTTCAACTTCAAAAGGCATGGCTGCAAACAATATGGGCCCAGATCAGACACTTCCTGTAGGAGAAGTTTGAAAACCTTTTAACTTTAAAAGTAATGGTTGCAAACAATATGGGCTCAGATAAGACAGCTCCTCTAGGAGTAGTTTGATAAACTTTTAACTTTAAAAGGCAAGGTTGCAAACAATATGGGCCCAGATCAGACAGCTCCTGTAGGAGTAGTTTGATAAACTTTTTACTTTGAAAGGCATGGTTGCAAACAATATGGGCCCAGATCAGACAGCTCCAGTAGGAGTAGTTTGATAACTTTTTAACTTTAAAAGGCATGGTTGAATACAATATGGGCCCAGATCAGACAGCTCCTGCAGGAGTTGTTTGATAACCTCTTAACTTTAAAAAATATCGTTGCAAACAATATGGTCCTAGATCAGACAGCTCCTGTAGGAGTAGTTTGATAACCTTTTCACTTTAAAAATTATGGCTGCAAACAATATGGGCCCAGATCAGACAGATCCTGTTTGAGTAGTGTGATAATATCTTAACTTTAAAAGGCATGGTTGCAAACAATATGGGCCCAGATCAGACAGCTCTTGTAGGAGTAGTTTCATAACATTTTAACTTTAAAAGTTATGGCTACAAACAATATGGGCTCAGATCAGACAGCTCCTGTAGGAGCAGTTGAATAACCTTTTAACTTTAAAAGTTATGGCTGCAAAGTATATGGGCCCAGATCAGACAGCTCCTGTATGAGTAGTTTGATAAAAAGTTATGGCTGCAAACAATATGGGCCCAGATCGGACAGCTCCTGTAGTAGTAGTTTGATAACATTTTAACTTTAAAAGGCATGGTTTCAAACAATATGGGCCGAGATCAGACAGCTCCTGTAGGAGTAGTTTGATATTTTTTGAACTTTAAAAGTTTAAAAGGCATGGTTGAAAACAATATGGACCCAGATCAGACAGCTCCTTAGGAAGTATTTTGATATTCTTTTAACTTTAAATGTCATTACTGCAAACAATATGGGCCCAGATCAGACAGCTCCTGCAGGAGTAATTTGATAACTTTTATCTTAAAAAGGCATGGTTTAAAACAATATGGGCCCAGATCAGACAGCTGCTTAAGAAGTAGTTTGATACTCTTTTAACTTTAAAAGTCATGGCTGCAAACAACATGGGCCCAGATCAGACAGCTCCTGTAGGAGTAGTTTGATAACCTTTTAACTTTAAAAGTAACGGCTGCAAACAATATTCGCTCAGATCAGACAGCTCCTTTAGGAGTAGTTTGATAACCTTTTAACTTTAAAAAGCATGGTTGCAAACAATATGGGCCCAGATCAGACAGCTCCTGTAGGAGTAGTTTGATAACCTTTTTACTTTAAAAGGCATGGTTGCAAACACAATGGGCCCAGATCAGACAGCTCCTGTAGGAGTAGTTTGATAACCTTTTAACTTTAAAAGGCATGGTTGAATACAATATGGGCCCAGATCAGACAGCTCCTGTAGGAGTAGTTTGATAACATTTTAACTTTAAAAGTTATGGCTGCAATAATATGGACCCAGATCAGACAGCTCCTTAAGGAGTAGTTTGATAACCATTTAACATTTAAAGGCATGGCTGCAAACAATATGGGCCAAGATCAGACAGCTCCTGTAGGAGTAGTTTGATAACCTTTTAACTTTAAAAGTAATGGTTGCAAACAATATGGGCTCAGATCACACAGCTACTGTAGGAGTAGTTTGATAACTTTTATCTTTAAAAGGCATGGTTGCAAACAATATTGGCCCAAATTAGACAGCTCCTGTAGGAGTAGTTTGATAACCTTTTAACTTTAAAACTAGAAGTAAAACAAAGATCAGGAATCGATACAAATAACTTACTCCACCAATCAAAGACACCAAAGGGAAAGAAACACAAACATTAAGCGACCAGACCATAATGGAAACCTAAACAAAAAAGTCCATAAGGACAGTCACTTTCCCACAAAATGGCCATATGGCCATCCAAAATAAAAAGACACAAGTGATACACACAGTAAGTAACAAACAACAACATAAAAAATCGCCACAGAAGAATGGTTGAATACAATATGGGCCCAGATCAGACAGCTCCTGTAGGAGTAGTTTGATAACCTTTTAACTTTAAAAGTTATGGTTGCAAACAATATGGGCCAAGATCAGAAAGCTCCTGTAGGAATAGTTTGATAACTTTTAACTTTTAAAGTTATGGCTGCAAAAAATATGGGCCAAGATCAGACAGCTCCTGAAGGGGTAGTTTGATAAACTTTTAACTTTAAAAGGCATGGTTGCAAACAATATGGGCCCAGATCAGACAGCTGCTGTAGGAGTAGTTTGATAACCTTTTAAATTAAAAAGTTATGGCTGAAAACAATATGGGCCCAGATGAGACAGCTCCTGTAGGAGTAGTTTGACAACCTTTTAACTTTGAAAGGCAAAGCTTCAAACAATATGGGCCCAGATCAGACAGCTCCTGTAGGAGCAGTTTCATAAACTTTTAACTTTAAAAGTTATGGCTGCAAACAATATGGGCCCCGATCAGACAGCTCCTGTAGGAGTAGTTTGATAACCGTTTAAATTTAAATGGCATAGTTGCAAACAATATGGGCGCAAATCAGACAGCTCCTGCAGGAGTAATTTGATAACCTTTTAACTTTAAAAGTTATGCTTGCAAACAATATGTGGCCAGATCAGACAGCTCCTGTAGGAATAGTTTGATAACCTTTTAACTTTAAATGTTATGGATGAAAACAATATGGGCCCAGATCAGACAGCTCCTGTAGGAGCAGTTTGATAATCTTTGAACTTTAAAAGGCATGGCTGCAAACAATATGGGCCCAGATCAGACAGCTCCTGCAGGAGTAGTTTGATAACCTTTTAACTTTAAATGGCATGGCTGCAAACAATATTGGCCCATATGAGACAGCACCTGTAGAAGTAGTTTGATAAACTTTTAACTTTAAAAGGCATGGCTGCATCAATATGGGACCAGATCAGACAGCTCCTGTAGGAGTACTTTGATAACCTTTGAACCTTTAAAAGGCATGGTTGCAAACAATATGGATCAAGATCAGACAGTTCCTGTAGGAATAGTTTGAAAACCTTTTAACTTTAAAAGTTATGGCTGCAAACAATATGGGCCAAGATCAGACAGCTCCTGTATGAGTAGTTTGATAACCTTTTAACTTTAAATGTTATGGATGAAAACAATATGGGCACAGATCAGACAGCTCCTGTAGGAGCAGTTTGATAATCTTTGAACTTTAAAAGGCATGGCTGCAAACAATATGGGCCCAGATCAGAAAGCTCATGTAGGCGTAATTTGATAACCTTTTAACTATAAATGGCATGGCTGCAAACAATATTGGCCCATATGAGACAGCACCTGTAGAAGTAGTTTGATAAACTTTTAACTTTAAAAGTCATGGCTGCATCAATATGGGACCAGATCAGACAGCTCCTGTAGGAGTAGTTTGATAACATTTGAACCTTTAAAAGGCATGGTTGCAAACAATATGGGACCAGATCAGACAGCTCCTGTAGGAGTAGTTTGATAACCTTTTAACTTTAAAAGACATGGCTGCATCAATATGGGCCCAGATCAGACAGCTCCTGTAGGAGTAGTTTGATAACATTTGAACCTTTAAAAGACATGGCTGCATCAATATGGGACCAGATCAGACAGCTCATGTAGGCGTAGTTTGATAACATTTGAACCTTTAAAAGGCATGGTTGCAAACAATATGGGACCAGATCAGACAGCTCCTGTAGGAGTAGTTTGATAACCTTTGAACCTTTAAAAGGCATGGTTGCAAACAATATGGGACCAGATCAGACAGCTCATGAAGGAGTAGTTTGATAACCTTTTAACTTTAAAAGTTATGGTTGCAAACAATATGGGCCCAGATCAAACAGCTCCTGCAGGAGTAGTTTAATAAGCTTTTAAATTTAAGTGGCATGATTGCAAACAATATGGGCCCAGATCAGACAGCTCCTGTAGGAGTAGTTTGATAACCTTTTAACTTTAAAAGTTATTGTTGCAAACAATATGGGCCAAGATCAGACAGCTCCTCTAGGAATAGTTTGTTAACCTTTTAACTTTAAAAGTTATGGATGCAAACAATATGGGCCAAGATCAGACAGCACCTCTAGGAATAGTTTGATAACCTTTTAAATTTAAAAGGCATGGTTGCAAACAATATGGGCCTAGATCAGACAGCTGCAATATGTAGGAGTAGTTCGATAACCTTTTAAATTTAAAAGTTATGGCTGAAAACAATATGGGCCCAGATGAGACAGCTCCTGTAGGAGTAGTTTGATTACCTTTTAACTTTAAAAGGCATGGCTGCAAACAATATGGACCCAGATCAGACAGCTCCTGTAGGAGTAGTTTGATAACCTTTGAACTTTAAAAGGCATGGTTGCAAACAATATGGGCCAAGATCAGACAGCTCATGACGGAGTAGTTTGATAACCTTTGAACTTTAAAAGTTATTGTTGCAAACAATATGGGCCCAGATCAGAAGGCCCCTGTAGGAGTAGTATGAAAACATTTTAACTTTAAAAGTTATTGCTGCAAACAATATGGGCCCAGATCAGACAGCTCCTGTAGGAGTAGTTTGATAACCTTTTAACTTTAAAAGTTATGGTTGCAAACAATATGGGCCCAGATCAGTAAGCTCCTGCAGGAGTAGTTTGATAAACTTTCAACTTTAAAAGTTATTGTTGCAAACAATATGGGCCAAGATCAGACAGCTCCTCTAGGAATAGTTTGTTAACCTTTTAACTTTAAAAGTTATGGTTGCAAACAATATGGGCCCAGATCAGACAGCTCCTGTAGGAGTAGTTTGATAACCTTTTAACTTTAAGTGGCATGATTGCAAACAATATGGGCCCAGATCAGACAGCTCCTGTAGGAGTAGTTTGATAACCTTTTAACTTTAAAAGTTATTGTTGCAAACAATATGGGCCAAGATCAGACAGCTCCTCTAGGAATAGTTTGTTAACCTTTTAACTTTAAAAGTTATGGTTGCAAACAATATGGGCCCAGATCAGACAGCTCCTGTAGGAGTAGTTTGATAACCTTTCAACTTTAAAAGGCATGGTTGAAAACAATATGGGCCCAGATCAGACAGCTCCTGTAGGAGAAGTTTGATTGATTACCTTTTAACTTTGAAAGTAATGGTTGCAACCAATATGGGCTCAGATCAGACAGCTCCTGTAGGAGTAGTTTGATAACCTTTTAAAGTTGGCATGGTTGTAAACAATATAGGCCCAGATCAGATAGCTCCTGTAGGAGTAGTTTGATAACCTTTTAACTTTAAAAGTTATGGTTGCAAACAATATGGATCAAGATCAGACAGCTCCTGTAGGAATAGTTTGAAAACCTTTTAACTTTAAAATTTATGGCTGCAAACAATATGGGCCAAGATCAGATAGCTCCTGTAGGAGTAGTTTGATAACCTTTTATCTTTAAAAGGCATGGTTGCAAACAATACGGGCCCAGATCAGACAGCTGCTGTAGGAGTAGTTTGATAACCTTTTAGATTTAAAAGATTTGGCTGAAAACAATATGGGCCCAGATGAGACAGATCCTGTAGGAGTAGTTTGATAACCATTTAACTTTAAAAGGCATGGCTGCAAACAATATGGTCCCAGATCAGACAGCTCCTGTAGGAGTAGGTTGATAACCTTTTAACTTTAAATGGCATGGTTGCAAACAATATAGGCCCAGAACAGACAGCTCCTGTAGGAGTAGTTTGATAACTTTTTAACTTTAAAAGTTATGCTTTGCAAACAATATGGGCCCAGATCAGACAGCTCCTGTAGGAGTAGTTTGATAACCTTTTAACTTTAAAAGTTATGGTTGCAAACAATATGGGCCAAGATCAAACAGCTCCTGCAGGAGTAGTTTAATATCCTTTTAACTTTAAGCGGCATGATTGCAAACAATATGGGCCCAGATCAGACAGCTCCTGTAGGAGTAGTTTGATAACATTTTAACTTTAAAAGTTATTGTTGCAAACAATATGGGCCAAGATCAGACAGCACCTCTAGGAATAGTTTGATAACCTTTTAACTTTAAAAGTTATGGCTGCAAACAATATGGGCCAAGATCAGACAGCTCCTGTAGGAGTAGTTTGATAACCTTTTAACTTTAAAAGTTATGGTTGCAAACAATATGGGCCAAGATCAGACAGCGACTGTAGGAGTAGTTTTATAACCTTTTAAATTTAAAAGGCATGGTTGCAAACAATATGGGCCTAGATCAGACAGCTGCAATATGTAGGAGTAGTTCGATAACCTTTTAAATTTAAAAGTTATGGCTGAAAACAATATGGGCCCAGATGAGACAGCTCCTGTAGGAGTAGTTTGATTACCTTTTAACTTTAAAAGGCATGGCTGCAAACAATATGGACCCAGATCAGACAGCTCCTGTAGGAGTAGTTTGATAACCTTTGAACTTTAAAAGGCATGGTTGCAAACAATATGGGCCAAGATCAGACAGCTCATGACGGAGTAGTTTGATAACCTTTGAACTTTAAGAGATATGGCTGCAAACAATATGGGCCCAGATCAGAAGGCCCCTGTAGGAGTAGTATGAAAACATTTTAACTTTAAAAGTTATTGCTGCAAACAATATGGGCCCAGATCAGACAGCTCCTGTAGGAGTAGTTTGATAACCTTTTAACTTTAAAAGTTATGGTTGCAAACAATATGGGCCCAGATCAGTAAGCTCCTGCAGGAGTAGTTTGATAAACTTTCAACTTTAAAAGTTATTGTTGCAAACAATATGGGCCAAGATCAGACAGCTCCTCTAGGAATAGTTTGTTAACCTTTTAACTTTAAAAGTTATGGTTGCAAACAATATGGGCCCAGATCAGACAGCTCCTGTAGGAGTAGTTTGATAACCTTTTAACTTTAAGTGGCATGATTGCAAACAATGTGGGCCCAGATCAGACAGCTCCTGTAGGAGTAGTTTGATAACCTTTTAACTTTAAAAGTTATTGTTGCAAACAATATGGGCCAAGATCAGACAGCTCCTCTAGGAATAGTTTGTTAACCTTTTAACTTTAAAAGTTATGGTTGCAAACAATATGGGCCCAGATCAGACAGCTCCTGTAGGAGTAGTTTTATAACCTTTCAACTTTAAAAGGCATGGTTGAAAACAATATGGGCCCAGATCAGACAGCTCCTGTAGGAGAAGTTTGATTGATTACCTTTTAACTTTGAAAGTAATGGTTGCAACCAATATGGGCTCAGATCAGACAGCTCCTGTAGGAGTAGTTTGATAACCTTTTAAAGTTGGCATGGTTGTAAACAATATAGGCCCAGATCAGATAGCTCCTGTAGGAGTAGTTTGATAACCTTTTAACTTTAAAAGTTATGGTTGCAAACAATATGGATCAAGATCAGACAGCTCCTGTAGGAATAGTTTGAAAACCTTTTAACTTTAAAATTTATGGCTGCAAACAATATGGGCCAAGATCAGATAGCTCCTGTAGGAGTAGTTTGATAACCTTTTATCTTTAAAAGGCATGGTTGCAAACAATACGGGCCCAGATCAGACAGCTGCTGTAGGAGTAGTTTGATAACCTTTTAGATTTAAAAGATTTGGCTGAAAACAATATGGGCCCAGATGAGACAGATCCTGTAGGAGTAGTTTGATAACCATTTAACTTTAAAAGGCATGGCTGCAAACAATATGGTCCCAGATCAGACAGCTCCTGTAGGAGTAGGTTGATAACCTTTTAACTTTAAATGGCATGGTTGCAAACAATATAGGCCCAGAACAGACAGCTCCTGTAGGAGTAGTTTGATAACTTTTTAACTTTAAAAGTTATGCTTTACAAACAATATGGGCCCAGATCAGACAGCTCCTGTAGGAGTAGTTTGATAACCTTTTAACTTTAAAAGTTATGGTTGCAAACAATATGGGCCAAGATCAAACAGCTCCTGCAGGAGTAGTTTAATATCCTTTTAACTTTAAGCGGCATGATTGCAAACAATATGGGCCCAGATCAGACAGCTCCTGTAGGAGTAGTTTGATAACCTTTTAACTTTAAAAGTTATGGTTGCAAACAATATGGGCCAAGATCAGACAGCACCTCTAGGAATAGTTTGATAACCTTTTAACTTTAAAAGTTATGGCTGCAAACAATATGGGCCAAGATCAGACAGCTCCTGTAGGAGTAGTTTGATAACCTTTTAACTTTAAAAGTTATGGTTGCAAACAATATGGGCCCAGATCAAACAGCCCCTGCAGGAGTAGTTTAATATCCTTTTAACTTTAAGTGGCATGATTGCAAACAATATGGGCCCAGATCAGACAGCTCCTGTAGGAGTAGTTTGATAACCTTTTAACTTTAAAAGTTATTGTTGCAAACAATATGGGCCAAGATCAGACAGCACCTCTAGGAATAGTTTGATAACCTTTTAACTTTAAAAGTTATGGCTGCAAACATTATGGGCCAAAATCAGACAGCGCGTGTAGAGTAGTTTTATAACCTTTTAAATTTAAAAGGCATGGTTGCAAACAATATGGGCCAAGATCAGACAGCTGCTGTAGGAGTAGTTCGATAACCTTATAAATTTAAATGTTATGGCTGAAAACAATATGGGCCCAGATGAGACAGCTCCTGTAGGAGTAGTTTGATTACCTTTTAACTTTAAAAGGCATGGCTGCAAACAATATGGACCCAGATCAGACAGCTCCTGTAGGAGTAGTTTGATAACCTTTGAACTTTAAAAGGCATGGTTGCAAACAATATGGGCCCAGATCAGACAGCTCATGAAGGAGTAGTTTGATAACCTTTGAACTTTAAAAGATATGGCTGCAAACAATATGGGCCCAGATCAGAAGGCCGCTGTAGGAGTAGTATGAAAACCTTTTAACTTTAAAAGTTATGGTTGCAAACAATATGGGCCCAGATCAGACAGCTCCTGTAGGAGTAGTTTGATAACCTTCTAACTTTAAAAGGCATGGTTGAAAACAATATGGGCCCAGATCAGACAGCTCCTGTAGGAGAAGTTTGATTGATTACCTTTTACCTTTGAAAGTAATGGTTGCAACCAATATGGGCTCAGATCAGACAGCTCCTGTAGGAGTAGTTTGATAACCTTTTAAAGTTGACATGGTTGTAAACAATATAGGCCCAGATCAGACAGCTCCTGTAAGAGTAGTTTGATAACCTTTTAACTTTAAAAGTTATGGTTGCAAACAATATGGATCAAGATCAGACAGCTCCTGTAGGAATAGTTTGAAAACCTTTTAACTTTTAAAGTTATGGCTGCAAACAATATGGGCCAAGATCAGACAGCTCCTGTAGGAGTAGTTTGATAACCTTTTATCTTTAAAAGTTTTGGCTGAAAACAATATGGGCGCAGATGAGACAGCTCCTGTAGGAGTAGTTTGATAACCATTTAACTTTAAATGGCATGGTTGCAAACAATATAGGCCCAGAACAGACAGCTCCTGTAGGAGTAGTTTGATAACTTTTTAACTTTAAAAGTTATGCTTTGCAAACAATATGGGCCCAGATCAGACAGCTCCTGTAGGAGTAGTTTGATAACCTTTTAACTTTAAATGTTATGGCTGAAAACAAAATGGGCCCAGATCAGACAGCTCCTGTAGGAGCAGTTTGATAAATTGTAACTTTAAAAGGCATGGCTGAAAACAATATGGGCCCAGATGAGACAGCACCTGTAGAAGTAGTTTGATAACCTTTTAACTTTAAAAGGCATGGCTGCATCTGTATGGGACCAGATCAGACAGCTCCTGTAGGAGAAGTTTGATAACCTTTGAACTTTAAAAGGCATGGTTGCAAACAATATGGGCCGAGATCAGACAGCTCATGAAGGAGTAGTTTGATAACCTTTTAACTTTAAAAGTTATGGCTGCAAACAATATGGGCCCATATCTAACAGCTCCTGTAGGAGTAGTTTGATAACCTTTTAACTTTAAAGATTATGGTTGCAAGCAATATGGCCCCAGATCAGACAGCTCCTGTAGAAGTAGTTTGATAACCTTTTAACTTTAAATGGCATGGTTGCAAGCAATATAGGCTTAGATCTGACAGCTCCTGTAGGAGTAGTTTGATAACCTTTCAACTTTAAAAGTTATGCTTGCAAACAATATGGGCCGAGATCAGACTGCTCCTGTAGGAGTACTTTGATAACCTTTTAACTTTAAATGTTATGGCTGAAAACAATATGGGCCCAGATCACACAGCTCCTGAAGGAGTAGTTTGATAATCTTTTAACTTTAAAAGATATGGCTGCAAACAATATTGGCCCAGATCAGACAGCTCCTGTAGGAGTAGTTTGATAACCTTTTAACTTTAAAAGTCATGGTTGCAAACAATATGGGCCCAGATCAGAAGCTCCTGTAGGAATAGTTCGATAACTTTTAAATTTTAAAGTTATGGCTGCAAACAATATGGGCCAAGATCAGACAGCTCCTGAAGGAGTAGTTTGATAACCTTTTAACTTTAAAAGGCATGGCTGCAAACAATATGGGCCCAGATCAGACAGCTGCTGTAGGAGTAGTTTGATAACCTTTTAAATTTTAAAGTTATGGCTGAAAACAATATGGGCCAAGATCAGACAGCTCCTGTAGGAGTAGTTTGACAACCTTTTAACTTTGAAAGGCAAAGCTTCAAACAATATGGGCCCAGATCAGACAGTTCTTGTAGGAGTAGTTTCATAAACTTTAACTTTAAAAGTTATGGCTGCAAACAATATGGGCCCAGATCAGACAGCTCCTGTAGGAGTAGTTTGATAACCGTTTAAATTTAAATGGCATATTTGCAAACAATATAGGCCCAAATCAGACAGCTCCTACAGGAGTAGTTTGATAACCTTTTAACTTTAAAAGTTATGCTTGCAAACAATATGTGCCCAGATCAGACAGCTCCTGTAGGAGTAGTTTGATAACCTTTTAACTTAAAATGTTATGGATGAAAACAATATGGGCCCAGATCAGACAGCACCTGTAGGAGCAGTTTGATAATCTTTTAACTTTAAAAGGCATGGCTGCAAACAATATGGGCCCAGATCAGACAGCTCATGTAGGCGTAGTTTGATAACCTTTTAACTTAAAATGGCATGGCTGCAAACAATATTGGCCCATATGAGACAGCACCTGTAGAAGTAGTTTGATAACCTTTTAACTTTAAAAGGCATGGCTGCATCAATATGGGACCAGATCAGAGAGCTCCTGTAGGAGTAGTTTGATAACCTTTGAACCTTTAAAAGGCATGGTTGCAAACAATATGGACCTAGATCAGACAGCTCATGAAGGAGTAGTTTGATAACCTTTTAACTTTAAAAGTTATGGCTGCAAACAATATGGGCCCAGATCTAACAGCTCCTTTAGGACTAGTTTGATAACCTTTGAACTTTAAAAGGCATGGTTGCAAACAAAATGGGCCCAGATCAGACAGCTCATGAAGGAGTAGTTTGATAACCTTTTAACTTTAAATGGCATGGCTGCAAACAATATTGGCCCATATGAGACAGCACCTGTAGAAGTAGTTTGATAACCTTTTAACTTTTAAAGTTATGGCTGCATCAATATGGGACCAGATCAGAGAGCTCCTGTAGGAGTAGTTTGATAACATTTGAACCTTTAAAAGGCATGGTTGCAAACAATATGGATCAAGATCAGACAGTTCCTGTAGGAATAGTTTGAAAACCTTTTAACTTTAAAAGTTATGGCTGCAAACAATATGGGCCAAGATCAGACAGCTCCTGTACGAGTAGTTTGATAACCTTTTATCTTTAAAAGGCATGGTTGCAAACAATATGGGCCCAGATGAGACAGCTCCTGTAGGAGTAGTTTGATAACCATTTAACTTTAAAAGGCATGGCTGCAAACAATATGGTCCCAGATCAGACAGCTCCTGTAGGAGTAGTTTGATAACCTTTTAACTATAAATGGCATGGTTGCAAACAATATAGGCCCAGATCAGACAGCTCCTGTAGGAGTAGTTTGATAACTTTTTAACTTTAAAAGTTATGCTTTGCAAACAATATGGGCCCAGATCAGACAGCTCCTGTAGGAGTAGTTTGATAACCTTTTAACTTTAAATGTTATGGCTGAAAACAATATGGACCCAGATCAGACAGCTCCTGTAGGAGCAGTTTGATAAACTTTTAACTTTAAAAGGCATGGCTGCAAACAATATGGGCCCAGATGAGACAGCACCTGTAGAAGTAGTTTGATAACCTCTTAACATTAAAAAGCATGGCTGCATCAATATGGGACCAGATCAGACAGCTCCTGTAGGAGTACTTTGATAACCTTTGAACTTTAAAAGGCATGGTTGCAAACAATATGGGCCGAGATCAGACAGCTCATCAAGGAGTAGTTTGATAACCTTTTAACTTTAAAAGTAATGGCTGCAAAGATTATGGGCCCATATCTAAAAGCTCCTTTAGGAGTAGTTTGATAACCTTTTAACTTTAAAAGTTATGGTGGCAAACAATATGGGCCCAGATCAGACAGCTCCTGTAGGAGTAGATTGATAACCTTTTAACATTAAATGGCATGGTTGCAAGCAATATAGGCCCAGATCAGACAGCTCCTGTAGGAGTAGTTTGATTACCTTTTACTTTTAAAAGGCATGGCTGCAAACAATATGGGCCCAGATCCAACATTCTGTAGGAGTAGTTTGATAACCTTTGAACTTTAAAAGGCATGGTTGCAAACAATATGGGCCCAGATCAGACAGCTCATGAAGGAGTAGTTTGATAACCTTTGAACTTTAAAAGATATGGCTGCAAAAAATGTGGGCCCAGATCAGAATGCCCCTGTAGGAGTAGTATGATAACCTTTTAACTTTAAAAGTTATGGCTGCAAACAATATGGGCCCAGATCAGACAGCTCCTGTAGGAGTAGTTTGATAACCTTTTAACTTTAAAAGTTATGGTTGCAAACAATATGGGCCCAGATCAGACAGCTCCTGTAGGAGTAGTTTGATAAACTTTCAACTTTAAAAGGCATGGTTGAAAACAATATTGGCCCAGATCAGACAGCTCCTGTAGGAGAAGTTTGATTGATTACTTTTTAACTTTGAAAGTAATGGTTGCAACCAATATGGGCTCAGATCAGGCAGCTCCTGTAGGAGTAGTTTGATAACCTTTTAAAGTTGGCATGGTTTTAAACAATAAAGGCCCAGATCAGACAGCTCCTGTAGGACTAGTTTGATAACCTTTTAAATTTAAAAGGTTTGGCTGAAAACAATATGGGCCCAGATCAGACAGCTCCTGTAGGAGTAGTTTGATAACCATTTAACTTTAAAAGGCATGGCTGCAAACAATATGGTCCCAGATCAGACAGCTCCTGTAGGAGTAGTTTGATAACCTTTTAAATTTAAATGGCATGGTTGCAAACAATATAGGCCCAGATCAGACAGCTCCTGTAGGAGTAGTTTGAAAACTTTTTTAACTTTAAAAGTTATGCTTTGCAAACAATATGGGCCCAGATCAGACAGCTACTGTAGGAGTAGTTTGATAGCCTTTTAACTTTAAATGTTATGGCTGAAAACAATATGGGCCCAGATCAGACAGCTCCTGTAGGAGCAGTTTGATAAACTTTTAACTTTAAAAGGCATGGCTGCAAACAATATGGGCCCAGATGATACAGCACCTGTAGAAGTAGTTTGATAACCTCTTAACTTTAAAAGGCATGGCTGCATCAATATGGGACCAGATCAGACAGCTCCTGTAGGAGTACTTTGATAACCTTTGAACTTTAAAAGGCATGGTTGCGAACAATATGGGCCGAGATCAGACAGCTCATGAAGAGTAGTTTGATAACCTTTTAACTTTAAAAGTAATGGCTGCAAACAATATGGGCCCATATCTAACAGCTCCTTTAGGAGTAGTTTGATAACCTTTTAACTTTACAAGTTATGGTGGCAAACAATATGGGCCCAGATCAGACAGCTCCTGTAGGAGTAGATTGATAACCTTTTAACTTTAAATGGCATGGTTGCAAGCAATATAGGCCCAGATCAGACAGCTCCTGTAGGAGTAGTTTGATTACCTTTTACTTTTAAAAGGCATGGCTGCAAACAATATGGGCCCAGATCAGACAGCTCCTGTAGGAGTAGTTTGATAACCTTTGAACTTTAAAAGATATGGCTGCAAACAATATGGGCCCAGATCAGAAAGCCCCTGTAGGAGTAGTATGATAACCTTTTAACTTTAAAAGTTATGGCTGCAAACAATATGGGCCCAGATCAGACAGCTCCTGTAGGAGTAGTTTGATAACCTTTTAACTTTAAAAGTTATGGTTGCAAACAATATGGGCCCAGATCAGTAAGCTCCTGCAGGAGTAGTTTGATAAACTTTCAACTTTAAAAGGCATGGTTGAAAACAATATGGGCCCAGATCAGACAGCTCCTGTAGGAGAAGTTTGATTGATTACCTTTTAACTTTGAAAGTTATGGTTGCAACCAATATGGGCTCAGATCAGACAGCTCCTGTAGGAGTAGTTTGATAACCTTTTAAAGTTGGCATGGTTTTAAACAATATAGGCCCAGATCAGACAGCTCCTGTAGGAGTAGTTTGATAATATTTTAACTTTAAAAGTTATGGTTGCAAACAATATGGATCAAGATCAGACAGCTCCTGTAGGAATAGTTTGAAAACCTTTTAACTTTAAAAGTTATGGCTGCAAACAATATGGGCCAAGATCAGACAGCTCCTGTAGGAGTAGTTTGATAACCTTTTATCTTTAAAAGGCATGGTTGCAAACAATATGGGCCCAGATCAGACAGCTGCTGTAGGAGTAGTTTGATAACCTTTTAAATTTAAAAGGTATGGCTGAAAACAATATGGGCCCAGATGGGACAGCTCCTGTAGGAGTAGTTTGATAACCATTTAACTTTAAAAGGCATGGCTGCAAACAATATGGTCCCAGATCAGACAGCTCCTGTAAGAGTAGTTTGATAACTTTTTAACTTTAAAAGTTATGCTTTGCAAACAATATGGGCCCAGATCAGACAGCTCCTGTAGGAGTAGTTTGATAACCTTTTAACTTTAAATGTTATGGCTGAAAACAATATGGGCCCAGATCAGACAGCTCCTGTAGGAGCAGTTTGATAAACTTTTAACTTTAAAAGGCATGGCTGCAAACAATATGGGCCCAGATGAGACAGCACCTGTAGAAGTAGTTTGTTAACCTCTTAATTTTAAAAGGCATGGCTGCATCAATACGGGACCAGATCAGACAGCTCCTGTAGGAGTACTTTGATAACCTTTGAACTTTAAAAGGCATGGTTGCAAACAATATGGGCCGAGATCAGACAGCTCATGAAGGAGTAGTTTGAAAACCTTTTAACTTTAAAAGTAATGGCTGCAAACTATATGGGCCCATATCTAACAGCTCCTTTAGGAGTAGTTTGATAACCTTTTAACTTTAAAAGTTATGGTGGCAAACAATATGGGCCCAAATCAGACAGCTCCTGTAGGAGAAGATTGATAACCTTTTAACTTTTTAAATGGCATGGTTGCAAGCAATATAGGCCCAGATCAGACAGCTCCTGTAGGAGTAGTTTGATAACCTTTTAACTTTAAAAGTTATGCTTGCAAACAATATGGGCCGAGATCAGACAGCTCCTGTAGGAGTAGTTTGATAATCTTTTAACTTTAAATGTTATGGCTGAAAACAATATGGGCCCAGATCACACAGCTCCTGTAGGAGTAGTTTGATAATCTGTTAACTTTAAAAGATATGGCTGCAAACAATATTGGCCCAGATCAGACAGCTCCTGTAGGAGTAGTTTGATAACCTTTTAACTTTAAAAGTTATGGTGGCAAACAATATGGGCCCAAATCAGACAGCTCCTGAAGGAGTAGATTGATAACCTTTTTACTTTAAATGGCATGGTTGCAAGCAATATAGGCCCAGATCAGACAGCTCCTGTAGGAGTAGTTTGATAACCTTTTAACTTTAAAAGTTATGCTTGCAAACAATATGGGCCGAGATCAGACAGCTCCTGTAGGAGTAGTTTGATAATCTTTTAACTTTAAATGTTATGGCTGAAAACAATATGGGCCCAGATCACACAGCTCCTGTAGGAGTAGTTTGATAATCTGTTAACTTTAAAAGATATGGCTGCAAACAATATTGGCCCAGATCAGACAGCTCCTGTAGGAGTAGTTTGATAACCTTTTAACTTTACAAATTATGGTTGAAAACAATATGGGTCCAGATCAGAAAGCTCCTGTAGGAGTAGTTTTAGAACCTTTTAACTTTAGAAGTTATGGCTGAAAACAATATGGGCCCAGATGAGACAGCTCCTGTTGGAGCAGTTTGATAATCTTTTAACTTTAAAAGGCATGGCTGCAAATAATAAGGGCCCAGATGAGACAGCTGCTGTCGGAGTAGTTTGGTAACCTTTTAACATTAAAAGTTTTGCTTCAAACAACATGGGCCCAGTTCAGACAACTCCTGTAGGAGTAGTTTGATAACCTTTTAACTTTAAATGTAATGGCTGCAAAAAATATGGGCCCAGATCAGACGGCTCCTGTAGGAGCAGTTTGATAACATTTTAACTTTAAATGGCATGGCTGCAAAAGTATGGGCCCATATGAGACAGCTACTGCAGAAGTAGTTTGATAACCTTTTACGTTTAAAAGGCATGGCTGCATCAATATGGGACCAGATCAGAAAGCTCCTGAAGGAGTAGTTTGATAACCTTTTAACTTTAAAAGACATGGTTGCAAACAATATGGGCCCAGATCAGACAGCTCATGAAGGAGTAGTTTGATAACCTACTAACTTTAAAAGTTATGGCTGCAAACAATATGGCCCAGATCTGACAGCTCCTCTAGGAGCAGTTTGATAACCTTTTAACTTTAAAAGTAATGGTTGCAACCAATATGGGCCCAGATCAGACAACTCCTATAGGAGTAGTTTGATAACCTTTTAATTGTAAAGGGCATAGCTGCAAACAATATGGGCCTACATCAGAAAGCTCATGTAGGATTAGTTTGATTGATAACCTTTTAACTTTAAAAGTTATGGTTGCAAACAATATGGGCCCAGATCAGACAGCTCTTGTAGGAGTAGTTTGATAACCTTTTAACCTTTAAATGTCATTGGCTGAAAACAATATGGGGCCAGATCAGACATCTCCTGTAGAAGTAGTTTGATAACATTTGAAATTTAAAAGGCATGGCTGCAAACAATATGGGCCCAGATCAGACAGCTCATGTAGGAGTAGTTTGATAACCTTTTAACTTTAAAAGTTATGCTTGCAAACAATATGGGCCAAGATCAGACAGCTTCTGTTGGAGTAGTTAGATAACCTTTTAACTTTAAATGGCATGATGGCAAACAATATGCGCCCAGATCAGACAGCTTCTGTAGGAGTAGTTTGATAACCTTTTAACTTTCAAAGTTATGGTTGCAAACAATATGGGCCCAGATCAGACAGCTCCTGTAGGAGTAGTTTGATAACCTTTTAACTTTAAATGTCATTGGCTGAAAACAATACGGGCCCAGATCAAATAGCTCCTGTAGGTGTAGTTTGATAACATTTTATGTTTAAAAGGCATGGCTGCAAACAATAAGGGCCCAGATCAGACAGCTCCCGTAGGAGTAGTTTTATAACCTTTTAACTTTAAATTGCATGGCTTTAAACAATATGGGCCCAGATTAGACAGCTCCTGTAGAAGTAGTTTGATAACATTTTAACTTTAAAAGTTATGGTTGCAAATAATATCGGCCCAGATCAGACAGCTCCTATAGAAGTCGTTTGATAACCTTTTAATTTTAAAAGGCATGGCTGCAAACAATATGGGCCCAGATCAGACAGCTCCTGTAGGAATAGTTTGATAACCTTTTAACTTTAAAAGTCATGGTTGCAAACAATATGGGCCCAGATCAGATAGATCCTGTAGGGGTAGTTTGATAACCTTTTAACTTTACAAGTTATTGTTGAAAACAATATGGGTCCAGATCAGACAGCTCCTGTAGGAGTAGTTTGATAACCATTTAACTTTAAAAGTTATGGCTGCAAACAATATGGGCCCAGATCCGACAGCTCCTGTAGGAGTAGTTTGATAACCTTTTAAATTTAAAAGTTATGGCTGAAAACAATATGGGCCCAGATGAGATAGCTCCTGTAGGAGCAGTTGATAACGTTTTAACTTTAAAGTTATGCTTGCAAACAATATAGGCCCAGATCAGACAGCTCCTGTAGGAGTAGTTTGAAAACCTTTTAACTTTAAATGTCATTGGCTGAAAACAATATGGGCCCAGACAGCTCCTGTAGAAGTAGTTTGATAACCTTTTAATTTTAAAAGGCATTGCTGCAAGCAATATAGGCCCAGATCAGACAGCTCATGTAGGAGTAGTTAAATAAACATTTTAATTTAAATGGCATGGCTGCAAACAATATGGGCCCAGATCAGACAGCTCCTGTAGGAGTAGTTTGATAACCTTTTAACTTTAAATGTCATTGGCTGAAAACAATATGGGCCCAGATCAGACAGCTCATGTAGGAGTAGTTTTATAAACTTTTTACTTTAAATGGCATGGCTGCAAACAATATGGGCCCAGATCAGACAGCTCATGTAGAAGTAGTTTGATAACCTTTTAACTTAAAAAGTTATGCTTGCAAACAATATGGGCCCAGATCAGACAGATCCTGTAGGAGTAGGTTGATCACCTTTCAACTTTAAATGGCATGGCTTTAAACAATATGGGCCCAGATTAGACAGCTCCTGTAGAAGCAGTTTGATAACATTTTAACTTTAAAAATTATGGTTGCAAACAATATGGGCCCAGATCAGACAGCTCATGTAGGAGTAGTTTAATAAACATTTTAATTTAAATGGCATGGCTGCAAACAATATGGGCCCAGATCAGACAGCTCCTGTAGGAGTAGTTTGATAACCTTTTAACTTTAAATGTCATTGGCTGAAAACAATATGGGCCAAGATCAGACAGCTCATGTAGGAGTAGTTTTATAAACTTTTTACTTTAAATGGCATGGCTGCAAACAATATGGGCCAAGATCAGACAGCTTCTGTAGGAGTAGTTTGATAACCTTTTAACTTTAAATGGCATGATGGCAAACAATATGGGCCCAGAACAGACAGCTTCTATGGAGTAGTTTGATAACCTTTTAAATTTAAAAGTTATGGTTGCAAACAATATGGTCCCAGATCAGACAGCTCCTGTAGGAGTAGTTTGATAACCTTTTAACTTTAAATGTCATTGGCTGAAAACAATATGGGCCGAGATCAAATAGCTCCTGCAGGTGTAGTTCGGCCCCCGCCTATAGGGGCTTGAAGAAATATATGGGCTGCATGATGCTTCCACGCAGAGCCTAATCCTGCCCGCACACTAGTACTGGTAAACCGCATAGAGGATCTAAGCCTGTCCAGGAACCGCGGTGCGAGGTGGACCGTCCATGCTAATAAACCCTATTGGTATCAATGGGCGACAGGGCTTGAGATGTCATTTCATCTCAATGTCGGGTAAAAGTCCCACATAATTGGAAGCAACGTCTCCAAAATGACCTTTACAGTGTTGACGGGGACGTTAAACCTCAAATCAAACAAAACTGTAGGTGTAGTTTGATAACCTTTCAACTTAAAAAGTTATGCTTGCAAACAATATGGGCCCAGATCAGACAGATCCTGTAGGAGTAGGTTGATAACCTTTTAACTTTAAATGGCATGGCTTTAAACAATATGGGCCCAGATTAGACAGCTCCTGTAGAAGTAGTTTGATAACATTTGATACTTTAAATGGCATGGCTGCAAACAATATGGGCCCAGATCAGACAGCTCATGTAGAAGTAGTTTGATAACCTTTTAACTTAAAAAGTTATGCTTGCAAACAATATGGGCCCAGATCAGACAGATCCTGTAGGAGTAGGTTGATAACCTTTCAACTTTAAATGGCATGGCTTTAAACAATATGGGCCCAGATTAGACAGCTCCTGTAAAAGCAGTTTGACAACATTGTAACTTTAAAAATTATGGTTGCAAACAATATGGGCCCAGATCAGACAGCTCCTATAGGAGTAGTTTGATTACCTTTTAATTTTAAAAGGCATGGCTGCAAACAATATTGGCCCAGATCAGACAGCTCCTGCAGGAATAGTTTGATTAACTTTTAGCTTTAAAAGTCATGGTTGCAAACAATATGGTACCAGATCAGATAGCTCCTTTAGAGGTAGTTTGATAACCTTTTAACTTTTCAAGTTATGGTTGAAAACAATATGGGTCCAGATCAGACAGCTCCTGTAGGAGTAGTTTGATAACCTTTTAACTTTAAAAGTTATGGCTGCAAACAATATGGGCCCAGATCAGACAGCTCCTGTAGGAGTAGTTTGATAACCTTTTAACTTTAAATGGCATGGCTTTAAACAATATGGCCCAGATTAGACAGCTCCTGCAGAAGTAGTTTGGTAAGATTTTAACTTTAAAATGGGCCCAGATCAGACAGCTCCTGTAGGAATAAATTGATAACCTTTTAACTTTAGAAGTCATGGTTGCAACCAATATGGCCCCAGAGCAGATAGCTCCTGTAGGGGTAGTTTGATAACCTTTTAACTTTACAAGTTATGGTTGAAAACAATATGGGCCCAGATCAGACAGATCCTATAGGAGTTGTTTGATAACCTTTTAATTTTAAAAGGCATGGTTGCAAACAATATGGGCCCAGATCAGACGGCTCCTGTAGGAATAAATTGATAACCTTTTAACTTTAAAGGTCATGGTTGCAAACAAAATGGGCCCAGAGCAGATAGCTCCTGTAGGGGTAGTTTGATAACCTTTTAACTTTACCAGTTATGGTTGAAAACAATATGGGTCCAGATCAGACAGCTCCTGTAGGAGTAGTTTGATAACCTTTTAATTTTAAATAGCATGGCTTTAAACAATATGGGCCCAGATTAGACAGCTCCTGTAGAAGTAGTTTGGTAACATTTTAACTTTAAAAGTTATGGTTGCAAACAATATGGGCCCAGATCAGACAGATCCTATAGGAGTAATTTGATAACCTTTTAATTTTAAAAGGCATGGTTGCAAACAATATGGGCCCAGATCAGACAGCTCCTGTCGGAATAAATTGATAACCTTTCAACTTTAAAAGTCATGGTTGCAAACAATATGGGCCCAGAGCAGATAGCTCCTGTAGGGGTAGTTTGATTACCTTTTAACTTTACAAGTTATGGTTGAAAACAATATGGGTCCAGATCAGACAGCTCCTGTAGGAGTAGTTTGATAACCTTTTAACTTTAAATGGCATGGCTTTAAACAATATGGGCCCAGATTAGACAGCTCATGTAGAAGTAGTTTGGTAACATTTTCACTTTAAAAGTTATGGTTGCAAACAATATGGGCCCAGATCAGACAGATCCTACAGGAGTAGTTTGATAACCTTTTAATTTTAAAAGGCATGGTTGCAAACAATATGGGCCCAGATCAAAAAGCTCCTATAGCTGTAGTTTGTTAAACCTTTTAACTTTAAAAGTCATGGTTGCAAACAATATGGGCCCAGAGCAGATAGCTCCTGTAGGGGTAGTTTGATAACCTTTTAACTTTACAAGTTATGGTTGAAAACAATATGGGCCCAGATCAGACAGATCCTATAGGAGTAGTTTGATAACCTTTTAATTTTAAATGGCATGGCTTTAAACAATATGGGCCCAGATTAGACAGCTCCTGTAGAAGTAGTTTGGTAACATTTTAACTTTAAAAGTTATGGTTGCAAACAATATGGGCCCAGATCAGACAGATCCTATAGGAGTAGTTTGATAACCTTTTAATTTTAAAAGGCATGGTTGCAAACAATATGGGCCCAGATCAGACAGCTCCTGTAGGAATACATTTTAACTTTAAAAGTCATGGTTGCAAACAATATGGGCCCAGGGCAGATAGCTCCTGTAGGGGTAGTTTGATAACCTTTTAACTTTTCAAGTTATGGTTGAAAACAATATGAGTCCAGATCAGACAGCTCCTGTAGGAGTAGTTTGATAACCTTTTAACTTTAAAAGTTATGGCTGCAAACAATATGGGCCCAGATCCGACTGCTCCTGTAGAAGTAGTTTGATAACCTTTTAAATTTAAAAGTTATGGTTGAAAAAAAAATTGGGCCCAGATGAGACATCTCCTGTAGGGGCAGTTTGATAACGTTTTACTTTTAAAAGGCATGGTTGCAAACAATAAGGGCCCAGATGAGACAGCTCCTGTAGGAGTAGTTTGATAACCTTTTAACTTTAAAAGTTATGCTTGCAAACAATTTGGGCCCAGATCAGACAGCTCCTGTAGGAGTAGTTTGAAAACCTTTTAACTTTAAATGGCATGATGGCAAACAATATGGGCCCATATCAGACAGCTTCTGTATGAGTAGTTTGATAACCTTTTAACTTTAAAAATATGGTTGCAAACAATATGGGCCCAGATCAGACAGCTCCTGTAGGAGTAGTTTGACAACCTTTTAACTTTAAATGTCATGTGCTGAAAACAATATGGGCCCAGATCAAATAGCTCCTGCAGGTGTAGTATGATAACCTTTTAACTTTAAAAGGCATGGCTGCAAACAATATGGGCCCAGATCAGACAGCTCCTGTAGGAGTAGTTTGATAACCTTTTAACTTTAAATGGCATGGCTTTTAACAATATGGGCCCAGATTAGACAGCTCCTGTAGGAGTAGTTTGGTGACATTTTAACTTTAAAAGTTATGGTTGCAAACAATATGGGCCCAGATCAGACAGATCCTATAGGAGTAGTTTGATAACCTTTCAACTTTAAAAGGCATGGCTGCAAAACAATATGGGCCCAGATTAGACAGCTCCTGTAGGAATAGTTTGATAACCTTTTACCTTTAAAAGTTATTGTTGAAAACAATATGGGTCCAGATCAGACAGCTCCTGTAGGAGTAGTTTGATAACCTTTTAACTTTAAAAGTTATGGCTGCAAACAATATGGGCCCAGGTCTTACAACTCCTGTAGGAGTAGTTTGATAACCTTTTGAATTTAAAAGTTATGGCTGAAAACAATATGGGCCCAGATGAGACAGCTCCTGTAGGAGCGGTTTGATAACGTTTTAACTTTAAAAGGCATGGTTGCAAACAAAAAGGGCCCAGCTGAGACAGCTCCTGTAGGAGTAGTTTGAAAACCTTTTAACTTTAAAGGTTATGGTTGCAAACAATATGGGCCCAGATCAGACAGCTCCTGTAGGAGTAGTTTGATAACCTTTTAACTTTAAATATAATGGCTGAAAACAATATGGGCCCAGATCAGACATGCTGTAGGAGTAGTTTGATAATCTTTTAACTTTAAAAGGCATGGCTGCAAACAATATGGGCCCAGATCAGACAGCTTCTGTAGGAGCAGTTTGATAACCTTTTAACTTGAAATGGCATAGCTGCAAACAATATTGGCCCATATGAGACAGCTCCTGTAGAAGTAGTTTGATAACCTTTCAACTTTTAAAGGCGTGGCTGCATCAATATGGGACCAGATCAGACAGCTCCTGTGGGAGTAGTTTGATAACCTTTTAACTTTAAATGGCATGGCTTGAAACAATATGGGCCCAGATTAGACAGCTCCTGTAGAAGTAGTTTGGTAACATTTTAACTTTAAAAGTTATGGTTGCAAACAATATGGGCCGAGATCAGACAGCTCCTGTAGAAGTAGTTTGATAACCTTTTAAGTTTAAAAGGCATGGTTGAATACAATATGGGCCCAGATCAGACAGCTCCTGTAGGAGTAGTTTGATAACCTTTTAACTTTAAAAGTTATGCTTGCAAACAATATGGGCAAAGATCAGACAGCTTCTGTAGGAGTAGTTAGATAACCTTTTAACTTTAAATGGCATGATGGCAAACAATGTGGGCCCAGATCAGACAGCTTCTGTAGGAGTAGTTTGATAACCTTTTAACTTTAAAAGTTATGGTTGCAAACAATATGGGCCCAGATCAGACAGCTCCTGTAGGAGTAGTTTGATAACCTTTTAACTTTAAATGTCATTGGCTGAAAACAATACGGGCCCCGATCAAATAGCTCCTGTAGGTGTAGTTTGATAACCTTTTAACTTTAAAAGGCATGGCTGCAAACAATATGGGCCCAGATCAGACAGCTCCTGTAGGAGACGTTTTATAACCTTTTAACTTTAAATGGCATGGTTTTAAACAATATGGGCCCAGATTAAACAGCTCCTGTAGAAGTAGTTTGACAACATTTTAACTTTAAAAGTTATGGTTGCAAACAATATGGGCCCAGATCAGACAGCTCCTATAGGAGTCGTTTGATAACCTTTCAATTTTTAAAAGGCATGGCTGCAAACAATATGGGCCCAGATCAGAGAGCTCCTGTAGGAATAGTTTGATAACCTTTTAACTTTAAAAGTCATGGTTGCGAACAATATGGGCCGAGATCAGATAGCTCCTGTAAGAGTAGTTTGATAACCTTTTTACTTTACAAGTTATGGTTGAAAACAATATGGGTCCAGATCAGACAGCTCCTGTAGGAGTAGTTTGATAACAATTTAACTTTAAAAGTTATGGCTGCAAACAATATGGGCCCAGATCCGACAGCGCCTGTAGGAGTAGTTTGATAACCTTTTAAATTTAAAAGTTATGGCTGAAAAACAATATGGGCCCAGATGAGACAGCTCCTGTAGGAGCTGTTTGATAACGTTTTAACTTTTAAAGTTATGCTTGTAAACAATATGGGCCCAGATCTGACAGCTCCTGTAGGAGTAGTTTGATAACCTTTTAACTTTAAATGTCATTGGCTGAAATCAATATGGGCCCAGATCAGACAGCTCCTGTAGAAGTAGTTTGATAACCTTTTAACTTTAAAAGGCATTGCTGCAAGCAATATGGGCCCAGATCAGACAGCTCATGTAGGAGTAGTTTAATAAACTTTTTACTTTAAATAGCATGGCTGCAAACAATATGGGCCCAGATCAGACAGCTCCTGTAGTAGTTTGATAACCTTTTAACTTTAAATGTCATTGGCTGAAAACAATATGGGCCCAGATCAGACAGATCCTGTAGGAGTAGTTTGATAACCTTTTAACTTTAAAAGGCATTGCTGCAAGCAATATGGGCCCAGATCAGACAGCTCATGTAGGAGTAGTTTGATAACCTTTTAACTTTAAATGGCATGATGGCAAACAATATGGGCCCAGAACAGACAGCTTCTGTAGGAGTAGTTTGATAACCTTTTAACTTTAAAAGTTATGGTTGCAAACAATATGGGCCCAGATCAGGCAGCTCCTGTAGGAGTAGTTTGATAACCTTTTAACTTTAAATGTCATTGGCTGAAAACAATATGGGCCCAGATCAAATAGCTCCTGTAGGTGTAGTTTGATAACGTTTTAACTTTAAAAGGCATGGCTGCAAACAATATGGGCCCAGATCAGACAGCTCCTGTAGGAGTAGTTTGATAACCTTTTAATTTTTGAAAGGCATGACGGCAAACAATATGGGCCCAGATCAGACAGCTCTTGCAGGAGTAGTTTGGTAACCTTTTAACTTTAAAAGTCATGGTTGCAAACAATTTAGGCCCAGATCAGACAGATCCTGTAGGAGTAGTTTGATAACCTTTTAACTTTAAAAGTTACGTTTGAAAACAATATGGGTCCAGATAAGACAGCTCCTGTAGGAGTAACTTGATAATGTTCTAACTTTAAAAGTTATGGCTGCAAACAATATGGGCCCAGATCAGACAGCTCCTGTAGGAGTAGTTTGATAACCAAATTAATGGCTGCAAACAATATAGGCCCAGATCAGACATCTCCTGTAGGAGTAGTTTGATAACCTTTCAACTTTAAATGTTATGGTTGCAAACAATATGGGCCAAGATCAGATACCTCCTGTAGGAGTAGTTTGATAACCTTTTTAATTGTAAAAGGCATTTCTTGCAAACAATATGGGCCCAGATCAGACGGCTCCTGTAGGAGTAGTTTGATAACCTTTTAACTTTAAAAGATATGTCTGCAAACAATATTGGCCCAGATCAGACAGATCCTGTAGGAATAGTTTGATAACCTTTTAACTTTAAAATATATGGCTGCAAACAATATGGGCCCAGATCAGACAGCTCCTGTAGGAGTAGTTTGATAACCTTTTAACTTTAAAAATTATAGCTGCAAACAATATGGGTGCAGATCAGACCGCTCCTGTAGGAGTAGTTTGATAACCTTTTAACTTTAAAAGCTATGGCTGCAAAAAATTTGGGCCCAGATCCGACAGCTCCTGTAAGAGTAGTTTGATAACCTTTTAAATTTAAAAGTTATGGCTGAAAACAATATGGGCCCAGATGAGACAGCTCCTGTAGGAGCAGTTTGGTAACGTTTTAACTTTAAAAGGCATGGTTGCAAACAATAAGGGCCCAGATAAGACAGCTCCTGTAGGAGTAGTTTGATAACCTTTTAACTTTACATGTCATTGGCTGAAAACAATATGGGCCCAGATCAGACAGCTCCTGTAGGAGTAGTTTGATAACCTTTTAACTTTAAATATAATGGCTGAAAACAATATTGGCCCAGATCAGACAGCTCCTGTAGGAGTAGTTTGATAACCTTTGAACTTTAAAAGGCATGGCTGCAAACAATATGGGCCCAGATCAGACAGCTCCTGTAGGAGTAGTTTGAATACCTATTAACTTTAAATGTTATGGTTGCAAACAATATGGGCCAAGATCAGATACCTCCTGTAGGAGTAGTTTGATAACCTTTTAATTGTAATAGGCATTGCTGATAACAATATGGGCCCAGATCAGACAGCTCCTGTAGGAGTAGTTTGATAACCTTTTAACTTTAAAAGATATGTCTGCAAACAATATTGGCCCAGATCAGACAGATCCTGTAGGAGTAGTTTGATAACCTTTTAACTTTAAAATGTATGGCTGCAAACAATATGGGCCCAGATCAGACAGCTCCTGTAGGAGTAGTTTGATAACCTTTTAACTTTAAAAGTTATGGCTGCAAACAATATGGGCGCAGATCAGACAGCTCCTGTAGGAGTAGTTTGATAACCTTTCAACTTAAAAAGTTATGGTTGCAAACAATATGGGCCCAGAACAGACAGCTCCTGTAGGAATAGTTTGATAACCTTTTAACTTTAAAAGCTATGGCTGCAAACAATATGGGCCACGATCAGACAGCTCCTGTAGGAGTAGTTTGATAACCTTTTAACTTTAAAAGTTATGGTTGCAAACAATATGGGCCCAGATCAGACAGCTCCTGTAGGAGTAGTTTCATAACATTTTAACTTTAAAAGTTATTGCTACAAACAATATGGGCCCAGATCAGACAGCTCCTGTAGGATTAGTTTGATATCATTTTTACTTTAAAAGACCTGGCTGAAAACACTATGGGCTCAGATCAGAAAGCTCCTGTAGGAAAAGTTTGATAACCTTTTAACTTTTAAAGTTATGGCTGCAAACAATATGGGCCCCGATCAGACAGCCCTGTAGGAGTAGTTTGATAAAAAGTTATGGCTGCAAACAATATGGGCCCAGATCAGACAGGTCCTGTAGGAGTAGTTTGATATCCTTTTATCTTTAAAAGGCATGGTTAAAAACAGTATGGGCCCAGATCAGACAGCTCCTGTAGGAGTAGTTTGATAACCTTTTAACTTTAAATGGCATGGCTTTAAACAATATGTGCCCAGATTAGACAGCTTCTGTAGAAGTAGTATGATAACATTTTATCTTTAAAAGTTATGGTTGTAAACAATATGGGCCCAGATCAGACAGCTCCTATAGGAGTAGTTTGATAACCTTTGAACTTTAAAAGGCATGGCTGCAAAACAATATGGGCCCAGATCAGACAGCTCCTGTAGGAATAGTTTGATAACCTTTTAACTTTAAAAGTCATGGTTGCAAACAATATGGGCCAAGATCAGATAGCTCCTGTAGGGGTAGTTTGATAACCTTTTAACTTTACAAGTTATGGTTGAAAACAATATGGGTCCAGATCAGACAGCTTCTGTAGGAGTAGTTTGATAACCTTTTAATTTTAAAAGTTATGGCTGCAAACAATATGGGCCCAGATCCGACAGTTCCTGTAAGAGTAGTTTGATAACCTTTTAAATTTAAAAGTTATGGCTGAAAACAATATAGGCGCAGATCAGACAGCTCCTGTTGGAGTAGTTTGATAACCTTTTAACTTAAAAAGTTATGGTTGCAAACAATATGGGCCCAGAACAGACAGCTCCTGTAGGAGTAGTTTGATAACCTTTTAACATTAAAAGTTATGCTTGCAAATAGTATTGGCCCAGATCAGACAGCTCCTGTAGGAGTAGTTTGATAACCTTTTAACTTTAAATATAATGGCTGAAAACAATATGCGCCCAGATCAGACAGCTCCTGTAGGAGTAGTTTGATAACCTTTTAACTTTAAAAGGCATGGCTGCAAACAATATGGGCCCAGATCAGACAGCTTCTGTAGGAGCAGTTTGATAACCTTTTAACTTTAAATGGCATGGCTGCAAACAATATCGGCCCATATGAGACAGCTCCTGTAGAAGCAAGTTAATAATCTTTTAACTTTAAAAGCATGGCTGCATCAATATGGGACCAGATCAGACAGCTCCTGTAGGAGTAGTTTGATAACCTTTTAACTTCAAAAGGCATGGTTGCAAACAATATGGGCCCAGATCAGACAGCTCATGAAGGAGTAGTTTGATAACCTTTTAACTTTAAAAGTTATGGCTGCAAATATTATGGGCCCAGATCAGACAGCTCCTGTAGGAGTAGTTTGATATCCTTTTAATTTTAAAAGGCATGGCTGCAAACAATATGGGCCCAGATCAGTAGGAGTAGTTTGATAACCTTTTAAATTTAAAAGTCATGGTTGCAAACAATTTGGGCCCAGATCAGACAGCTCCTGTAGGAGTAGTCTGATAACCTTTTAACTTTAAAATTTACGGTTGAAAACAATATTGGTCCAGATCAGACAGCTCCTGTAAAAGTAGCTTGATAACCTTTCAACTTCAAAGTTATGGCTGTAAACAATATGTGCCCAGATCAGACAGCTTCTGTAGGAGTAGTTTGATAACCAAATTAATGGCTGAAAACAATATAGGCCCAGATCAGACAGCTCCTGTAGGAGTAGTTTGAATACCTTTTAACTTTAAAAGTTATGCTTGCAAACAATATGGGCCAAGATCTGACACCTCCTGTAGGAGTAGTTTGATAACCTTTTAATTGTAAAAGGCATTGCTGCAAACAATATGGGCCCAGATCAGACAGCTCCTGTAGGAGTAGTTTGATAATCTTTTAACTATAAAAGATATGTCTGCAAACAATATTGGCCCAGATCAGACAGCTCCTGTAGGAGTAGTTTGATAACCTTTTAACTTTAAAAGTTATGGCTACAAACAAAATGGGCGCAGATCAGACAGCTCCTGTTGGAGTAGTTTGATAACCTTTTAACTTAAAAAGTTATGGTTGCAAACAATATGGGCCCAGAACAGACAGCTCCTGTAGGAGTAGTTTGATAACCTTTTAACTTTAAAAGTTATGGCTGCAAACAATATGGGCCACGATCAGACAGCTCCTGTAGGAGTAGATTGATAGCCTTTTAGGATAGACATGAAGCTGAACTGAAATGGATTAAATTTTTACAGACCCCTTTTCCACTGGGATTTAATGACAACATTTATCATGAGGGTAATATTTCCAGAATGCCGGACTTTGATATTTTCTCGCTCCTGGAATGTCAAAAACGCAGAACTAGATCTCACGGCACCAGGAAAAATGGTAACTTTAAACGTAAATCACGTGCGTTTAAACGAAACAATACTAGACTGAAGTGACTGTCAATTATATTATTAAATCATGGACGCCACTCTATGCTTTCATTTTTAAGTTCATTACCCGTTTCTGTTTTACGTCTTCTGGACACCGAGGCGAATAAATTCTACGATGGTTCTCATCAGTTATATGATGCTGCTCTCTTAACTAGAGGCTATACTAAGCATACTCTCCGTCCTTACATTGATTCTGAAATTAATCATAAACGCCATTTCTTCAAAATATCCTTCATTAATAAGGGTATGGATTTTATAGATTTGCCCAGTATCTTCCGTGAGAGATCGGTGCTTTCTTCCATTCCTGCTTATTTTCAAAATACTGAAATACCTATAATTTGCTATAAATATAACAAACCTGTAAGATCTATCATTTTTAATTTCAATAAACTTGTTTCAGATCCTGATATTGATACTAATACTCCTGATGCATGTGATTGTAAAAACTCAAAGTATTGCTATCCTGCTGCTGGTCATGTAATTACTGGCAATTTGAAAATTATTCCTGATTCTAGGATAAGAAATATAATTTCTAAAGGACCGAAATATCGGTTTCCTTCTAAAATTGATTTCAGTAAATGTAGAGATGAAATCGCTGCTTCCTTGAATGAATTCGGTAATCGATGGTGTAAGCGAGAGTATGTTGAGCATAAAGCTCTTAAGGACTGGAAACTTAGCATTTTAAAATTAGTGAATAAACGCATTTCTTTTTATTCTCAAAATACTAACTTATTACCTCCTAAGCCCAAGACATCTTTACGTCATCTTAAACTAGGTATTCAAGAATTTCATAAGAAGTATGTTTTGGCCCCTGCAGACAAGGCCGCTAACAACGTCGTCGTTGTGTGACGGCTCCACTATGTTAACACGCTTAAGCAGGAGCTTGGTGGTACTAAGGCCTATGAACTCCAGCCTTTAGCTGAAGAGAGGGCTATAGTAGATAAACATGTTTGTCTTTCAGCCACCAAGTTTGCTGTGTGTGTTAACGAAGGCCAAGACAAGCTTCCTACGCTATACTGGTTACCAAAACTTCATAAAAGACCTTACAAAGCACGGTTTATTGCAAATTCTAGCTCTTGCACTACCACTGAACTTTCTAAATTATTAACTTCCTGCCTTACTGCTATTAAAACGCATGTAATTAAATATTGTGATAAAGTCTTTGAAAGATCAGGAAGAAATCTGTTTTGGTCTATAAAAAATTCGAATGAGGTTTTAAATAAATTGAAATCCAGACATTTTCGTGCTTAAAGTCTGTCTACTTACGATTTTTCCACTCTTTACACTACACTTCCTCATAATCTTATAAAAGAAAAGCTTAATGATTTAATTTAATGGGCTTTTCACAGAGAAGATTCTCTCTATCTTGCATGTAATGTCAGAAATGCATTTTTCACTCCTAAAGAGCATAAGAATTATACACTTTGGTCATGTCAGAAAGTGTGTGAAGCCCTCACCTTTCTACTTGACAATATTTATATTAGATTCGGTACTAAGTTATTTAGACAAATTGTGGGTATTCTGATGGGTACGAATTGCGCACCTCTTGTGGCTGATCTGTTCTTGTATTGTTATGAAAGAGACGTCATGTTGTCGCTTTCCATTGATAACCAATCTGAAATTATTGAAGCTTGTAGCTCCACTTCTAGATATTTAGATGATTTATTAAATATTGATAATACCTATTTCGATGGTTTGATCAGTCAGATTTACCCCCCAGAACTTCAGTTAAATAAAGCAAATTCTTCTGATACCGAGGCCCCGTTTTTGAATTTACATCTATCTATTGTAGATGGATTTGTTTCGTGCAAAATTTATGATAAACGCGATGACTTTGATTTTGAGATTGTAAATTTTCCTTTTTTGGATGGTGATGTTCCTCGTGCGCCAACCTATGGCGTTTATATTTCGCAATTAATTCGATTTGCTAGAGTGTGTAGTCATGTAACTGACTTCAACACTCGTTATAAATTATTAACGGCTAAACTCCTTAATCAGGGTTATCGGTACCATAAACTACGCAAAGCCTTTTCAAAATTTTATAGACGCTATTCTGATTTAATTTCAAAATTCAATGTTGGACTCAGATCTCTTCTGCAACAAGGTCTATCGGAACCCGAATTTTATGGTGACTTGGTATATAAATTCAGAAAAATATATAAACGCAATGACTTCAGCACCCAATTTCGTAAAATCATTCTTCGATATAAAAAGATTGGGTACAACATGGATGTTATACGACAGACTGCATGCATGGTAGTTAACCTAATCACGGTTGGCAACTTTGCTTCCCTCTTTACTTGCACGCCGGTGGGTCAGGCCTCAGATTCTATGACGGCTCCAAGTTATGGTTGCAAACAATATGGGCCCAGATCAGACAGCTCCTGTAGGAGTAGTTTCATTACATTTTAACTTTAAAAGTTATGGCTACAAACAATATGGGCCCAGATCAGACAGCTCCTGAAGGATTAGTTTGATAACATTTTAACTTTAAAAGACATGGCTGCAAACACTATGGGCTCAGATCAGAAAGCTCCTGTAGGAGAAGTTTTATAACCTTTTAACTTTAAAAGTTATGGCTGCAAACAATATGGGTCCCGATCAGACAGCCCCTGTAGGAGTAGTTTGATAAAATGTTATGGCTGCAAACAATATGGGCCCAGATCAGACAGCTCCTGTAGGAGTAGTTTGATAACCTTTTATCTTTTAAAGGCATGGTTAAAAACACTATGGGCCCAGATCAGACAGCTCCTGTAGGAGTAGTTGATAACCTTTTAACTTTAAAAGTTATGGCTGCAAACAATATGGGCACAGATCAGACAGCTCCTGAAGGAGTAGTTTGATAACCTTTTAACTTAAAAAGGCATAGCTGCAAACAATATGGGCCCAGATCAGACAGCTCATGTAGGAGAAGTTTGATAACCTTTTAAATTTAAAAGTTACGGTTGCAAACAATATGGGCCCAGATCAGACAGCTCCTGTTGGAGTAGTTTGATAACCTTTTAACTTTAGAAGGCATGGTTGAATACAATATGGGCCCAGATCAGACAGCTCCTGTAGGAGTAGTTTGATAACATTTTAACTTTAAAAGTTATGGCTGCAAACAATATGGGCCCAGATCAGACAGCTCCTTAAGGAGTAGTTTGATAACCTTTTAACAAATGCGCCTCTACGCGAAGTAGTGTATGTGTGAAGACGCTTTCAGTGCCGGGGCGTTCTTCGTTTGTTTGTTTGATTTGAGGTTTAACGTCCCCGTCAACACTGTATAGGTCACTTTGAAGACGTTGCTTCCAATTTTGTGGGACTTTTACCCGACATTGAGATGAAATGACATCTCAAGCCCTTTCGCCCAATGAAACAAAAAGGGTTTATAAGCATGCACGGTTCGACTTGCACCGCTTTGCCTGGGCAAGCTTAGTTCCTCTAAGTGGTTTACCAGTGCTCGTGTGCGGTCAGTTTCAGCTCTGCGTGGAAGCATCATGCAGCCCATCTATTTTCTTCAAGACTCGGTGGGCTCTTCGGTTGTTTGTTTGTTTGTTTGTTTGTTTTCTGCTCTATACCATCTTTCCTAGTTCTAATACCTCATCGCTTGGCAACGGCTTCAGATGGACGGTTGCGTGATCACTCGGCAGTCGACTCATCGGCTGCTGACGGTTATTGTCGGGGAGGGGTGGGGTAGGGGCTTCACTTAGTAGCTTATAAAGTCTAAGCTTGTATCGGAACAGTGAAGGTAACTGACCGACCCAACATGAGCTTAGGTGTTGACTGGTCCGTAAAACAACAAACATGGTCAGATATATACTTGTGTAGCAAGTTTCAATGTCCTGCACAAAAAACTGTAAGAGGAGTTGCGGAGACACGAACACTTCTGCTACACATATGACCAAAATGTTTGTCGTCCAAGGGGACATAATTTTGCAATCAGAATCCTGTTTGCTTTATGCATATTTTCAATGCATGTCTGAACTGTGTGCCCTACATCAAACAATGTACGAGGAGTTGCGGAGACAAGAACAATACTACAAAGTGTGGCGTACAGAGGACAATTATGTGGCCCTCCTCACTTCTTGGCGGGGCATAAAAACAGAGCAACCGGAGGAGAAAACCCATCCCAGCGTCACGTTCTCACATGTAGCCGACCTAATGATGAAGAGCCAGCGCTCTTACCCATTAGGCCACGGAGGCCCGAAGAAAATAAGTTAATTCAGCTGTTCATTTCACACAGAAATGATCCTTTATATTTTATTTTATTTTATTTTATTTTATTTGGACATGCAGGTCCAGGCCACGGTCTAGGCAATCAGTGCACGCCAAGGTGAGTCTGGATCTGGAAAGGAATCATGTGTTGAGTTTGACAGACGGTGACGACCCGGTCAAAAGCCGAACAACACGGCGTTTGATGATGTTCAGGGAACAGTATAAGAAATCATTGCTGTCACTATATAACCTTTAACCCTTTTTGCACCAAATGGAATATTCCCGCTTCCTGCATATAACAGGAGTCCATTTCAAAATTTAGAGGTCTCACGTTGTGATTTCTTCGAAATCTCTTTGTAAACTGGCTGAATGTTTTGCAAATAGTGTAGACCCTGATCAGACGCCGCGTTCTGTTGCGTCTGATCTGGGCCTGTACTGTTTGCCAACTACCACAAAAATGGAAGCCTGGTCTCCAAAATGACCTTTACAGTGTGGACGGGGACGTTAAACCTCAAACAAACAAAACAAAACGTCAAGATGACTATAGAAGCGTAAGTGAATTTCGCCAATAATCGAATTTCGCCAATTGTACATAAGATCGGTATTTTCGTGTGCGTGACGTCACAGGACATTACCAACTCGGGGAATCCTGAGGTCAAATTTACCGCTATCTGTCACTCATGTCAAACTGAGAAGAAATGCCAATCCGAGAGGTAATACATAATTTCCTACCTGTAGCGAAGTATTTCCCGCCATTTTGCTATGCGATTTCGTATCTCACATATTTATTTTATTTCTCACGAGATTTGTAAGCTGCCAAAACAATCGCCGGCGTCTGTTTACATTTTGACCTTTCTAGTATGGAACTGACATATCCGTATTTTAGTATTGGGGCTCTCAAAAGGGAAATTATTGATTAAACTATTTGGGGGTTCTTATCGATGTTTAATGGAACACTGTAAATTTTCACAAGAGTTTTGAATGTAGGAGTGTATTTAATTATTTGCTCTTAATTGAACCTTTCCACCTTTGGCCAAAATAATAAATATGTGTCAAAGTATGTACTTTCTTCTCTTCTTTTACTTTTTAGCTCGTCTGTTTTTTTGAAAAAAAAAAAAACGTTCGAGCTATTGTCATCACTCCGGCGTCTTCGTTGTCGTCTTGCGTCGTCCTTAACCGAAAACCTTAACCTTGACCATATTTCCAAAAGTATTTGGCCTACCTTCATGAAACTTCATACACATACTCACCATCACAAGAGCTACATTCCCTACAAGTTTTATAACTCCATCTTGCAATTTGATTGCTCTTGTTTGACTTAGAACTTTGGTTTTCTAAAAGAAACTGCAGACGAGCGTTGGCACCCGCATGCGGTGCTCTTGTTTAAGTTACCTCCTGCATAGGGAACACCTGGTATTTGGGGCTCGAATTTTACTCCAAACTTTTAATGACAACAAAGATGGTGGAATTCCATTGATATTAACATGATGATAATTTTTACATAATTTGACAAAAATGAATAGTTATCTGTTACATTCTGTTTGTCTTGCAAACCAAAGTTGCTCATATCACTCATGAAACACATTTCTATTCTGATAAAGTTGATAGCGGATAATTTTAGCCACTTGGGTGCCCCTTTCATCAGGCCCCGATCAGACAGCTCCTGTAGGAGTAGTTTAATAAAAGGTTATGGCTGCAAACAATATGGGCCCAGATCAGACAGCTCCTGTATGAGTAGTTTGATAACCTTTTATCTTTAAAAGGCATGGTTAAAAACACTATGGGCCCAGATCAGACAGCTCCTGTAGGAGTAGTTGATAACCTTTTAACTTTAAAAGTTATGGCTGCAAACAATATGGGAACAGATCAGACAGCTCCTGAAGGAGTAGTTTGATAACCTTTTAACTTAAAAAGGCATGGCTGCAAACAATATGGGCCCAGATCAGACAGCTCCTGTAGGAGAAGTTTGATAACCTTTTAAATTTAAAAGTTACGGTTGCAAACAATATGGGCCCAGATCAGACAGCTCCTGTTGGAGTAGTTTGATAACCTTTTAACTTTAGAAGGCATGGTTGAATACAATATGGGCACAGATCAGACAGCTCCTGTAGGAGTAGTTTGATAACATTTTAACTTTAAAAGTTATGGCTGCAAACAATATGGGCCCAGATCAGACAGCTCCTTAAGGAGTAGTTTGATAACCTTTTAACAAATGCGCCTCTACGCGAAGTAGTGTATGTGTGAAGACGCTTTCAGTGCCGGGGCGTTCTTCGTTTGTTTGTTTGATTTGAGGTTTAACGTCCCCGTCAACACTGTATAGGTCACTTTGAAGACGTTGCTTTCAATTTTGTGGGACTTTTACCCGACATTGAGATGAAATGACATCTCAAGCCCTTTCGCCCAATGAAACAAAAAGGGTTTATAAGCATGCACGGTCCGACTTGCACCGCTTTGCCTGTGCAAGCTTAGTTCCTCTAAGCGGTTTACCAGTGCTCGTGTGCGGTCAGTTTCAGCTCTGCGTGGAAGCATCATGCAGCCCATCTATTTTCTTCAAGACTCGGTGGGCTCTTCGGTTGTTTGTTTGTTTGTTTGTTTGTTTTCTGCTCTATACCATCTTTCCTAGTTCTAATACCTCATCGCTTGGCAACGGCTTCAGATGGACGGTTGCGTGATCACTCGGCAGTCGACTCATCGGCTGCTGACACTTATTGTCGGGGAGGGGTGGGGTAGGGGCTTCACTTAGTAGCTTATAAGGTCTAAGCTTGTATCGGAACAGTGAAGGTAACTGACCGACCCAACATGACCTTAGGTGTTGACTGGTCCGTAAAACAACAAACATGGTCAGATATATACTTGTGTAGCAAGTTTCAATGTCCTGCACAAAAAACTGTAAGAGGAGTTGCGGAGACACGAACACTTCTGCTACACATATGACCAAAATGTTTGTCGTCCAAGGGGACATAATTTTGCAATCAGAATCCTGTTTGCTTTATGCATATTTTCAATGCATGTCTGAACTGTGTGTCCTACATCAAACAATGTACGAGGAGTTGCGGAGACAAGAACAACTCTACAAAGTGTGGCGTACAGAGGACAACTATGTGGCCCTCCTCACTTCTTGGCGGGGCATAAAAACAGAGCAACCGGAGGAGAAAACCCATCCCAACTTCACGTTCTCACATGTAGCCGACCTAATGATGAAGAGCCAGCGCTCTTACCCATTAGGCCACGGAGGCCCGAAGAAAATAAGTTAATTCAGCTGTTCATTTCACACAGAAATGATCCTTTATATTTTATTTTATTTTATTTTATTTTATTTGGACATGCAGGTCCAGGCCACGGTCTAGGCAATCAGTGCACGCCAAGGTGAGTCTGGATCTGGAAAGGAATCATGTGTTGAGTTTGACAGACGGTGACGACCCGGTCAAAAGCCGAACAACACGGCGTTTGATGATGTTCAGGGAACAGTATAAGAAATCATTGCTGTCACTATATAACCTTTAACCCTTTTTGCACCAAATGGAATATTCCCGCTTCCTGCATATAACAGGAGTCCATTTCAAAATTTAGAGGTCTCACGTTGTGATTTCTTCGAAATCTCTTTGTAAACTGGCTGAATGTTTTGCAAATAGTGTAGACCCTGATCAGACGCCGCGTTCTGTTGCGTCTGATCTGGGCCTGTACTGTTTGCCAACTACCACAAAAATGGAAGCCTGGTCTCCAAAATGACCTTTACAGTGTGGACGGGGACGTTAAACCTCAAACAAACAAAACAAAACGTCAAGATGACTATAGAAGCGTAAGTGAATTTCGCCAATAATCGAATTTCGCCAATTGTACATAAGATCGGTATTTTCGTGTGCGTGACGTCACAGGACATTACCAACTCGGGGAATCCTGAGGTCAAATTTACCGCTATCTGTCACTTATGTCAAACTGAGAAGAAATGCCAATCCGAGAGGTAATACATAATTTCCTACCTGTAGCAATGTATTTCCCGCCATTTTGCTATGCGATTTCGTATCTCACATTTTTATTTTATTTCTCACGAGATTTGTAAGCTGCCAAAACAATCGCCGGCGTCTGTTTACATTTTGACCTTTCTAGTATGAAACTGACATATCCGTATTTTAGTATTGGGGCTCTCAAGAGGGAAATTATTGATTAAACTATTTGGGGGTTCTTATCGATGTTTAATGGAACACTGTAAATTTTCACAAGAGTTTTGAATGTAGGAGTGTATTTAATTATTTGCTCTTAATTGAACCGTTCCACCTTTGGCCAAAATAATAAATATGTGTCAAAGTATGTACTTTCTTCTCTTCTTTTACTTTTTAGCTCGTCTGTTTTTTGAAAAAAAAAAAAACTTTCGAGCTATTGTCATCACTCCGGCGTCTTCGTTGTCGTCTGGCGTCGTCCTTAACCGAAAACCTTAACCTTGACCATATAGTATAAATATATTTTATTGCATCATAAATCTAGCAACAGGGTCGGGCCACAAGTTCTGCCAACATTAGTTACGGCCCTCCCCTACAAAACTGTATTACAGTAATAGATACATGCACATGATAGTGGCAAATACAGAGACATTTTGAATACTTCATATGGAGTGATATAACAAATAAACATACATCACATTTTCCAAAGATGATGAGAAAAAGAAAAAATCTTACTTACTGTTCTTACTGTTGTCGACGTCGATATCAGGCATTTCTGCCTCTTCCAGACGCATTTGGATACTGGTTTCTTGTATTTAGTCCGGGAACGTAACATGCTGGTTCAAACTTGAATGGGTGGTGATGCCACCAGCTATTTAGCCTACTTTTGAAGCTGTTCAGGGAGGGTGCTTGCACAACTGATTCTGGTAGACTGTTCCAAATGTCAACGACTCTATTGCTGAAACTGTTTGCTCGAATTCCTAGTCGAGATCTTCGTTTAAATAGTTTAAGTGAATGGCCTCGGGTGGCGGTGTATTCGGATAACGTAAAGAGTTTGCCTTTATCAACCTTATCTATATCATGTAAGATCTTGTAGACTTGGATTACATCAGCTCTCTCGCGTCGATATTCAAGACTTGGCAGACACAAAACACGGAGTCTCTCTTGATATGGCAGGTTGGAAACACTTTTTACTAATTTCGTGGCACGTCTTTGGACATTTTCCAATGCAATTTTGTCTTTTTTGTACAAGGGCGACCATACCGATGAGGCATATTCTAAGTGCGAACGTACTAGAGATTTGTATAGGTTCAAGAATATATCCTTGTCTATATATGTAAATGTCCTAAAGATTAGTCCCAGATTTCGATTTGCAGTTTTGATTTTGGAGCTGATATGTTCAGTGAATTTTAAAGATTTATCTACTATGACCCCAAGGTCTTTTTCAGAGTTAACCTGTTCAATAGGTATCCTTTCTGTTCCCTTTTTCATTGTGTAGATCTGGCCTAGGTCATGATTACCTAGATGCATGTGCTTACATTTTTTGTAGTTATATGTCATGCGCCAGTTGTCTGCCCATTCCATCGATTTATCAAGGGCGTCTTGGAAATGGGTGATTTCTGCCATTGTTGATACTGTGTGGTAAACTTTAGCGTCGTCAGCAAAGAGCTTCTTGAATACATGAATCACTGTTGGTAAGTCATTAATGAACAGCAGGAACAGAATAGGGCCTAGGACGCTACCCTGAGGGATTCCACTTGTTACTTTAGCTGTCGTAGACCTTTTCCCATCCACAATTACCCTCTGTGTTCTATCTGAGAGGAATTCAGATATCCAGGAGTGTATTTGTCCTCGAATACCATAGGCCCATAATTTTTTTAGTAGTCGCCTGTGGGGCACCTTGTCGAAAGCCTTGCAGAAGTCAAGGTAGACAACATCATTATCTCTCCCGCTATCCAGAGCTTCTGTTAAGTCTTCTAAGAATTCAAGCAACTGTGTAGTACAGGATTTCGCACATATGAATCCATGCTGTTCAGTGGAAAAGAATTGATTTTCTGACATATGTTCTACGATTTGATCTCGAATCAGTCTCTCCATGATCTTGCCGGGCACTGAAGTAAGGCTGATAGGACGATAATTTTCAGCCTTTGTTCTTGGTCCATTTTTGTATATCGCAGAGACATGCCCTACTTTCCATATGTTGGGTATTTTGCTTTCTTTTTAAGATTTTGTAAAGACCAGGCGCAAAGGCACTAGTAATGATTCTTTACATTCTTTAATTAGCTTAGGATGGATATTATCTGGGCCTTGGGACTTTCCGGCTTTGATTTTATCTATGGCTTTATTTAAGTTTCTTTCTGTAACTTCAAAGGAGAAAAGTGGTACTGAGAAAGTACGATCTTGAAATTCAGGTAAGTCTCCATTTCCCTCAACTTCGAATACACTCGTGAAGAATGTGTTTAGTAGATCCGCCTTTTCCTGGCTATCGCTGGTTAATGAACCATCAGGTGATTCTAGTTCTCCCAAGCTTGTTTTTGTTTTTGTTTTCGAGCGGACGTAACTCCAGAAGAGCTTATTATCTGTTTTGATTTTGTTTGCTAGGTCTTTTTCATATTCGTACTTGGATTTTCTTAGTTCTGATTTTACTCTGTTTCTTGCAGTTTTATAATTTTCGTAATTGCTATTTGACATTGAGTTTCTGTATTTGGTCCACTTTTTATGCTTTGTTCTAATAGCGTTTAGGCATTTCTGACTTATGTTGGGTCTATTCTTGCAGGTCTCACGAGATATCTTACTCTCTGGTATGTTTATCTGTATTAATCTGGTAAGCTTATCTGTAAGAAACTCCCAGGAATCCGACAAGTTCAGCCCCTGCATATACAGGTTCCAGTCTACCTTATCCAATTCTTTTCTAATAGCAGAGTAATTCCCCTTGAAAAAGTTCAGTTTTTTTAAAGAAGGAGCACTGCAATTTGCATAACAGTTAAAACTGAAATCTAAAATCAGATGGTCACTCCCACCCAGTCCTGAGAGATACGTTAAATTGGAAACCATATTTTCTTCATTTGTGAATACCAAATCCAAAATAGAGGGGGTGTTATTTGATCTGAATCTTGTAGGTTCTTGGACGTGTTGAAAAATGAAACAGTCTCTAGTGCACTCAATAAACTTGAAGGGAATTTGTGTTTCGTTTGCCTCTGTTGTTTGATCTAACCAGTTTATATCTTTTATATTAAAGTCTCCGACAATTAGTAAGTGGCTTGTTCTTAAATTCCTTGCATTTTTTAATATTTCGAACATATGTTCTGTATTTACATCCGAGCTGTTTGGGCTCCTATATATACATCCAAGTAATAAGTTGTCTGCTTTGTTCAGCTTTATCTTACACCAAACTGATGGTGAGAAAAAAAATGTATAAGATGTATAATGAATAATTAAATAAAGAAAAAGAGTGTGATAAAAATAATAAAGTGAAAATGGAATGAGATGTCATGCTGGCCTAAGTGAGCAGCAGCCTAGTTGGCGAACCTTCTAGTATCCTTAATAAATGTTTGTACGGCTGTAAAGATGAGAGTGTTATCTTCTATCGACAGACTAACATCTCCAAATAGGAGAATATTAATATTGAGTGGATGAAAAGCTCTGGTTGATTGGAAAAGAATTACTCTTTCGTTAGTGTAATGTGAACAATGAAAAAAATAATGAGCAGCATCTTCGGCTTCGTCAGAGCAACTACAAGTGAAATTAGGTGATAAGTGATTAATATATAAGTCAAGACGTAAATTACTACAATTATTTCTAATTCTTGCGTGTAAAGCAGACACATATCTGTTACCAGTTCTATAGTGTAATGGGACTTTCGAGTTGTTTTGATGCCTTTTCAGTTGATACCTAAAACTTGCCAGAGACGGTGAATTACGTAATTCGACGTCAAGAGAATTCCATGCTAAAATTGAGGATGGAATACAAGATTTGCGAGAGATTTCAGTCCTGCAGAAAGGAGCGGTAACATCTGCTTGGTTTCGGAGATTGTAAGCATTTGCTTCTCCCACTAAAGGGGGAATTAGATCGGATATATATGTAGGAACGAACCCGTTTATTGATTTATACATAAATACAAGTTTTTGCTGTCTGCGCCGTTCCAAAAGTGACACCCAGCCACATTCTCTGTACAGGTTGTCCAGAGAAACTGATCTGGTTAAGCCTGTAACTATGCGGGCAGCTTCATTCTGAAGTTTTTGAAGCGAATTTATTTCCTCTACAGTACAGCCATCCCACACAACACATGAATATTCGATAATAGGCAACAAGTACGATAAATAAATTTGATTTAATGCAACACGACTAAATGTATATTTCAGTTTCCTCATTATGCCAATAACTTTTGATGCACTGTTTTTAATATTCTCAATATGGGAATGCCATTTACCGTTACTACTGAAGGTTAGACCTAAATGTTTATGATATGTAACAAATTTTACGGGAGTTCCATCAAATATTATATTAGGAAGTGATTCAATATGTTTTAAAGTGAAAATCATTGCTTCTGTTTTAAATGGGTTAAATTTTATCAACCACTGAGATGCCCAATTTACTAACATTCGCAAATCATGATTAATGATACCCTCAATGTCATTTAGAGTAGCTGCAGCGCAGAATAGGGAGCTATCGTCGGCAAATAATCTAGTAAGTCTATGCAGAGAATCAGATATATCATTGATGTAAACTAAAAATAACAGGGGGCCTAGAACAGACCCTTGAGGAACGCCGGCATTTACTCTCCTTAAGGTTGAAGAACTGTTTCTTATAACGACTTTTTGCTTCCTATCATTGAGGTAGTCAGTAATCCAATCCAATAATTCACCGTCTATGCCACTTTGTTTTAATTTAAAAACTAGTCCCTTATGCCACACTCTGTCAAAAGCTTTAGAAACGTCTAAGAAAACCATACATGAAAATTGGTTATTATCAAAAATCTGGCAGATGTGATGATAGATGTCTATAAGTTGAAAGGTTGTTGAATGATTGGGTAAAAAACCAGATTGGTATTTATAAAGTAAATTATTTTCATGTAAAAAGTTAATGTGTTTAAAAGCTATTCTTTCTTGTAGTTTGCCAACATTACTTAAGAGAGAAACAGGTCGAAATGTCGAAGGATCGGAATTATCTCCCTTTTTGGGTAAAGGTATAACATTTGAATATTTATAGATCTCTGCAAACTTGCCTTCTCTGAAAGATCTATTAAAGAGTGTACACAGAGGCACAGATACTTCATTTGCTACAGATTTTAGCATTTTGGTACTAATACCATCTGGCCCTGTAGCCTTGTTCGGATTTAAAATTTCAATCAAAGATGCTACCTCTTGTGGTGTACATGCAATGCTTGATAACCGACTTTGGCATTTATATTCAAAATCAGGCAAGTCGACGTTTTCATCATTGACTGTGGAGATAGATGTAAAATATTCGTTTAATATTTCTGCTTTATCTTCTGATGAAAAACAAAAGTCGTTTTGCCCAGTAACTGGGAATGAATTTAGAGGTGGAATTGAAGCGGAGCTGGAATTGCTTTTAACAAAGTGGCGTACCACTTTCCAAAATTGTTTTTTATCATTAGAGTAAAAATCAGAAATAGAAAATTCTAAATTGTTGTAGAATTGCTCTTTTGCGTGTCGCTTTAAATTGTTAACTTTATTACGAAAGAACTTATATCTTGACAGAGTGTTAGCATTACCTGATTTGTTGAATTTCCGTTTTAATCTATCACGTTTTCTAGACACACGTCTTATTTCAGAATCGTACCACGGCTTGTCATCAGGTCTAATAAGTACATTTTTGGATGGAACACAAGAGTTAACAAATTCAAGAAAGGTATCATTAAATTTAGAACAGGCTTCATCTAGAGTACCTTCGCTTAGACATGACCAATCATAATTTGAAATTTTTTGTTTTAAAAGTGTAAAATTAGCCTTTTTATATAAAAATATTAGTCTGTTGAAAGCGCCTTCAGTATCATATTGAAAGGGTAGTGTTATATATGTCGCTTTGTGGTCACTTATATTGGCTGGAATAGTTAAAGAACCAGAATCCAGGAATGGCATGTCGTCTGGAATAATGATTGGGTCAAGAATGGCATGTAGCCTTGTTGGTTCTGTTATAACATTAGTCATCGAGTTAATCAATAAAACATCTTTTAGATTATGATAATTTGGATTCAGTAGATCTTCGTTGAGGTCTCCAACGATTATCAGATTTTTGGAGTGTTCTAGAGCCCTTTCAATATTTAAGTTTAAATTGTTAAAAAACTGTATGTCAGCTGTACAGGGACTATAAAATAAACCAATTAAATATATCTCATTTTTACCTTTACTTCAATCCATAAAGACTCTTCACAAAAAATCTCAAGTTCTGGTTTTCTCACGTGAAGTAAGCTTGAATTGATATATGCTAACACCCCACCTCCATGATTTGTTCTGTCCTTTCTGTAAGGTACACTGAAAATGTTTGAAAGAAAAAGCATCTCTGTTGGAAAGTTGGCATCTAGATGAGTCTCAGAAAAACATAATATATTAAAATCAGAAAAATTATCAAGAATAAAGTCTAATTGTTTCTAATGCTTCTAATATTTAAATGCAAAATTGAAAGATCGTGCACATTTTCGGGTCCTGGATTAGTTTCTATGTCACCAGCTTGAAGTAGTATATTAAGAAGAATGACAAAAAAGCAGTATATATTGCAAAAATTCAAGACCATGAGAGCATTTGCGTGGTGGCAAATACATGAAAATAGCTTGTAAAGTGTCACCATTATTAAAAAAAACTGAATGCATATTTAGAGTGACCTTAAACATTTTCTTGCTGCTAGTGATGCCGTGGTGAAACAAACCAAACGAGACCCTCCACTGGTCAAGGGAAATACCCATTATCAACCATAATGATCAGACATTTTGTCATTAGATCTCAGTGGTATGTCCCACAACTGCATCTGACACCGGGACAGCATGACAGTGATATGTGGAAATAAAATGAGATACATATAATATAGATGAATACATGTATTAATGGAGCATTTGTAGAAAAACATGTGTATGAAGGTAAACTTTGGAAGAAACAGATAAAATTGGTAATAAGTTGTGAACTTAGCTACCATTAGGAAAACACGTCCATGTCAAACAGTAGTGTCCAACATGGTTATTGAACTGACTAATGGTGGGTTAAACTGTAATCCCCTTTCCCAATCCTGCCCCTGACACAGACCGTGGGTGACCGCAAGAACCGCCTCAGTAAGGCGGCTTGAACGAGCATCCACAATCCATGCTTTTCAAGCGAAAAAAAAAGAAAATAATGTATACCCCTATAAAGACCATTTTTACGTGTGTATGTAAAAGTGGGATTTAAGAGGGTCATAATTACATAGACGTGTTTTCGTAATGTTATTAATCGGAGCGTGATAGCTCAGTGGTTAGTGCACTTGCCTCTGATGCTAGAGGTCCCGGGTTCGATCCCCGGCAGCGGCGATAAAATTTCGGTGTCCGAACACGCTCCATTGGCATCATTTGCAGGGATGAATGTCATAAAGTGCATCGTCCTTCGGATCGGGACGTTAACTGGAGGCCCCCTGTGCAGGGAGAACCACCCCCTGTGCAGGTTAAAGAACCCTACCATAATTACATGATTACTGTGTAGGCTTTCATCCTGCAAAACTGGAGTGTATATAATATACACCTGCCTAGAATGTCCGCGAGGGCGTATGGCAGTATATATAGAAAGAAAGAAAGAAAGGTTGATATATCTCGGACAACTTACAAGACATTCATGGTTGAATGCATTGAGCTAACATTGCCTCATTGTTGTATGCAGTGAGCCAACATTACCTCATGTAGGTAGAAGAACACAATGTAATGAATCTGAACAAAAAAAAAACATGTAGTAGACTATGAAATGTAGCACATTCTTTTTATCAAGTTGACATGTGAAACCAGAAGACAAGCCAGCCAGCAGACCGTGAAGATCAAAGTTAAATGTTCTGTATTGCTGCCTGACCCAGGTCTGTAAGGTCCACTTTGCTATTGGCCTGCCTAGCATTAAACTTACCGAATACTGTAGGACTTTGGTATCCCTAACACCTTCGGGACCATTAAATGCTGTTCGAGGTGGTGGTAGTTCGGACAATAGAGAGTTACATATAGGCCAACTGCCTGTCCATGATCTTTATGGTTTACTTAAAACTTTTTATAGATGTATGTTGTGTCTACTCATTAGTATCGCCAGAATGAGGCGATTCTAATGAGTACTCACAACACATATTAAACAAATCTCCATAAATATACCTCAAATCGAATATCTGAAGCTATTAGAACAATTCTATAGGGACCAAAAGTGAGTACGAATTATCCATAGTGAACGAATTATCCATGTTCAAGTTATCAAATCTTTACCTGAGCAACATGTTTAACCCTTATCCTGTTGAATATTCAGTTTAGCCACACCCATTTCTGACAATGAACTAATTAGTTTTCTTGATGTAATTTATACTTTCAAATTCATAAACTGGATGTCAAACAGTGTGGATCCTGATCAGGTCGCTTCTTCAGAAGCCATCTGGTCCGGAACCACACTGTTTTCAAAGATCGGGGTTGTCGTGAACAGCAAGATAAGAGTTGATTGAAAATACAAATAAAGTCACACAAATGTATAGATCCCATAATCTAGTCTTTTCAGATGATACCAAGTTTTATGCGAACAGTGCAGATCTGGTCAGACAGCTTCCCAAGGAGCGGCCTGATCAAGATCTCCACTGTTCGTCTCTTTACCCCCAAAAACTACCTGGAAATTTGGCTGATTTTGGGAAATTTGGCTGATTTATTTATTTTTATTTTTTATCATTATTATTATTATTATTATTATTATTTTGCAAACAGTGTAGGTCCCGATCGGACGCCGCGCTATGTGGCGTCCAATCTGGGTATGCATTGTTTGCCCATTATGGGGTTTCCGGTGCTAAATGGGTTAGGACTTTCTATCACGTTTTTGTAGAAATTTCAATAATAATGTAAAAATATGAGCTTAGTCCCTGGTATTCAAAGTATGAGTAATCAGTGCTGACCATATTTCCAAAAGTATTTGGCCTACCTTCATGAAACTTCATACACATACTCACCATCAAAAGAGCTACATTCCCTACAAGTTTTATAACTCCATCTTGCAATTTGATTGCTCTTGTTTGACTTAGAACTTTGGTTTTCTAAAAGAAACTGCAGTATTGGGGGCTCGAATTTTACTCCAAACTTTTAATGACAACAAAGATGGTGGAATTCCATTGATATTAACATGATGATAATTTTTACATAATTTGACAAAAATGAATAGTTATCTGTTACATCCTGTTTGTCTTGCAAACCAAAGTTGCTCATATCGCTCATGAAACACATTTCTATTCTGATAAAGTTGATAGCGGATAATTTTACCCCCTCATCAGGCCCCGATCAGACAGCTCGTGTAGGAGTAGTTTGATAAAAATTTATGGCTGCAAACAATATGGGCCCAGATCAGACAGCTCCTGTAGGAGTAGTTTGATAACCTTTTATCTTTAAAAGGTATGGTTAAAAACACTATGGGCCCAGATCAGACAGCTCCTGTAGGAGTAGTTGATAACCTTTTAACTTTAAAAGTTATGGCTGCAAACAATATGGGCACAGATCAGACAGCTCCTGAAGGAGTAGTTTGATAACCTTTTAACTTAAAAAGGCATGGCTGCAAACAATATGGGCCCAGATCAGAAAGCTCCTGTAGGAGAAGTTTGATAACCTTTTAAATTTAAAAGTTACGGTTGCAAACAATATGGGCCCAGATCAGACAGCTCCTGTTGGAGTAGTCTGGTAACCTTTTAACTTTAGAAGGCATGGTTGAATACAATATGGGCCCAGATCAGACAGTTCCTGTAGGAGTAGTTTGATAACATTTTAACATTTTAACTTTAAAAGTTATGGCTGCAAACAATATGGGCCCAGATCAGACAGCTCCTTAAGGAGTAGTTTGATAACCTTTTAACAAATGCGCCTCTACGCGAAGTAGTGTATGTGTGAAGACGCTTTCAGTGCCGGGGCGTTCTTCGTTTGTTTGTTTGATTTTAGGTTTAACGTCCCCGTCAACACTGTATAGGTCACTTTGAAGACGTTGCTTCCAATTTTGTGGGACTTTTACCCGACATTGAGATGAAATGACATCTCAAGCCCTTTCGCCCAATGAAACAAAAAGGGTTTATAAGCATGCACGGTCCGACTTGCACCGCTTTGCCTGGGCAAGCTTAGTTCCTCTAAGCGGTTTACCAGTGCTCGTGTGCGGTCAGTTTCAGCTCTGCGTGGAAGCATCATGCAGCCCATCTATTTTCTTCAAGACTCGGTGGGCTCTTCGGTTGTTTGTTTGTTTGTTTGTTTTCTGCTCTAAACCATCTTTCCTAGTTCTAATACCTCATCGCTTGGCAACGGCTTCAGATGGACGGTTGCGTGATCACTCGGCAGTCGACTCATCGGCTGCTGACAGTTATTGTCGGGGAGAGGTGGGGTAGGGGCTTCACTTAGTAGCTTATAAGGTCTAAGCTTGTATCGGAACAGTGAAGGTAACTGACCGACCCAACATGACCTTAGGTGTTGACTGGTCCGTAAAACAACAAACATGGTCAGATATATACTTGTGTAGCAAGTTTCAATGTCCTGCACAAAAAACTGTAAGAGGAGTTGCGGAGACACGAACACTTCTGCTACACATATGACCAAAATGTTTGTCGTCCAAGGGGACATAATTTTGCAATCAGAATCCTGTTTGCTTTATGCATATTTTCAATGCATGTCTGAACTGTGTGCCCTACATCAAACAATGTACGAGGAGTTGCGGAGACAAGAACAATACTACAAAGTGTGGCGTACAGAGGACAACTATGTGGCCCTCCTCACTTCTTGGCGGGGCATAAAAACAGAGCAACCGGAGGAGAAAACCCATCCCAACCTCACGTTCTCACATGTAGCCGACCTAATGATGAAGAGCCAGCGCTCTTACCCATTAGGCCACGGAGGCCCGAAGAAAATAAGTTAATTCAGCTGTTCATTTCACACAGAAATGATCCTTTATATTTTATTTTATTTTATTTTATTTTATTTGCACATGCAGGTCCAGGCCACGGTCTAGGCAATCAGTGCACGCCCAGGTGAGTCTGGATCTGGAAAGGAATCATGTGTTGAGTTTGACAGACGGTGACGACCCGGTCAAAAGCCGAACAACACGGCGTTTGATGATGTTCAGGGAACAGTATAAGAAACCATTGCTGTCACTATATAACCTTTAACCATTTTTGCACCAAATGGAATATTCCCGCTTCCTGCATATAACAGGAGTCCATTTCAAAATTTAGAGGTCTCACGTTGTGATTTCTTCGAAATCTCTTTGTAAACTGGCTGAATGTTTTGCAAATAGTGTAGACCCTGATCAGACGCCGCGTTCTGTTGCGTCTGATCTGGGCCTGTACTGTTTGCCAACTACCCGTTTTGGGTTAACGGTACAAAATGGGTTAAAATGCGATTGTTTGTTTTGTTTGATTTGAGGTTTAACGTCTGCGTCAACACTATATAAGTAATTTTGGAGACGTTGCTTCCAATTTTGTGGGACGTTTACCCGACATTGAGATGAAATGACATCTCAAGCCCTGACGCCCAACAATTGGGGTTTATAGGCATGGACGGTCCGATTCGCACCGCTTTGCGTGGGCAGGCTTAGATCCTCTTAGCAGTTTAACATCGGTTTCAGCTCTGCGTGGAAGCATCATGCAGCCCATGCATCTATTTCTTCAAGCCCCGATGGGCGGGCCGTATGCGATTGTTTATGTCGTCTGCTTTATATATAACTTCAAACTTTTCAAACTTTTTTGCGTGTCTACAGGCAGACAGTGTAGATGCTGATCAAACCGCTCCTAGTTCAACATTGCATATGTGTGTGCGAGCGTGTGTGTGCGTGTTTCATAGTATGATGATGTGCAGGTTATTTGGCTGTAATTGTTGGATCGGCCTCCGCCCATAGGGGCTTGACGAAATATATGGGCTGCATGATGCTTCCACGCAGAGCTGAATCCAGTCCGCACACTAGTACTGGTAAACCGCTTAATGGATCTAAACCTGTCCAGGAAACGTGGTGCGAGGCGGACCGTCCATGCTGATAAACCCTATCGGTTTTATTGGGTGACATGGCTTGAGATATCATTTCATCTCAATGTGGAGTAAAAGTCCCAAAAAATTGGTAGCAACGTCTCCAAAATGACCTTTACAGTGTTGACGGGGACGTTAAACCTCAAATCAAACAAAAAACAAGTGTTTTCTACTGGTACACCTCAGCTTAGCAATCGGCTCGAAATAAGTGTAATAATCTTGAAGGTCGTAAAACCAAGAAAGAAGAAGAAAATACTTAATCTCGCAGCCTGAGTAAGCTCAGTATTGCTGCTATCCGTGCGTGCATTCCTCGGGGTTCGTTCATTGTTTAACCAATCTCTAGGTTTACGTCATCGGATAAGCCTTTGTAGTTTGCTTTGTTGGTTGCTTTCTTGGTGTGAATTGTGAATTATGGTCACCTGCCGAGCTACCATACAACTTCGCACACACACACACACACAATCTCTCTTCCCCCCCCCCCCCCCCCCCACCACACACACCCCTCCCCCCCCCCGCGCCGCCCCCAATCGCCCATCGGGGCTTGAAGAAATAAATTGGGCTGCATGCACGCAGAGCTGCAACTGGCCATACATGAGTTCTGGTAAACCGCTTAGAAGGTCAATGTATAGAGGCCTTTTGGTTTCATTGGGCGGCAGGGCTTGAGATGTCATTTCATCTCAATGTCGGGTAAAAGTCCCACAAAATTGGAAGCAACGTCTCCAAAATGACCTTAATAGTGTTGATGGGGACGTTAAACCTCAATTCAAACAAACACACACACACACACGATCATCCCAGCTGGCACAAAACGTTAATGGGACGTCGGATCGACGTGCATGTAACGTCATGACATTACCACAACGCCACACCCACTTCGATGCATTGTCGGCATTTATAGAACGTCACATCTACGTCGGTGCAACGTCGTGCAACGTTGAACCGACGTTGTTTTGACACGTTTGCCTGCTGACTTAGATAAAACCAAGACGATGGACACATTGAGAATCAAGCCACACAGTCTGTGCGGTGTCTTTGCTGCCTCCGCATGTGATTTCACACGCACTGCCTTGTCGGCATCCCATTATGTCTGTGACCACAAAATATGCGATGCATCCCCACTTCGTAGCTTCGCAGAGGCGCATTCAGAACGCGTATCGTATTTGTTATTTTGAATTGAGATTTAAAGACCCAGTCAACACTATTTAGGTCATTGAAATGAAAAGACACAAAAATAACCCCAACAGTGTTTAACCTCACCAGTGTTGACGTGAACGTAAAACCTCAACAAACACATAAGAGTGTTGAAGGGCTGTCCTTTTTTCTTAAGTTGCCCTCGCCTTAATTTTCCAAGTATTCCATGCCAAGTCCTGAGTTTGTTTGTTTTTTTTTTTTTTTTTTTTTTCCTCGTTTATCAATAAAGGACTCGCTGTTCTTCAATGCTAAAGTCCACGTGATTATCACTAATTTGTAGAAAATCCAGGTAACTTATTGACCCCCGCCCATCGGGACTGGTCTGTATGATGCGTCCACGTAGAGCTGAAACTGACAGAACATGAGTACTGGTAAACCGCTTTGAACGTTTAAGTTTGCCCAGGTAAAGCACTGTGAGTCGGACCGGACCGTCCATGGGATGTCATTTACTGTCGGGTAAAAGTCCCACAAAATTGGAAGCAACGTCTCAAAAATGACCTAAATAGTGTTGACGGGGACGTTAAACCCGTTCTTCTGGAATTATGGGCTGGGTTTGGCAATTTCACCCGACGTTGAGATGAAATGACATCTCAAGCCCTGTCGCCCAAAGCAATCAATAGGGTTTATAAGCTATCTATCTATCTTCTTATACTGAGTCGGTCATATCTGGCCATTACCTCAGTTGATTGGGTGGCTAAATTTAGAATTTAGCTGAAAAAAAAAAAAAAAAAAAAAAAAGCATGGACGGTCCAACTCGCACCGCTTTGCCTGGGCAGGCTTAGATGATCCTGAAGCGGTTTACCAGTAGGCCTACTCGTGTGCGGGTCGGATTTAGCTCTGCAGCAGCCCATATATATTTCTTCAAGCCCCGATAGGCGGGTGCCTAGAGTACAGGAAGGTAAAGGCTAAAGGAAATGATAGCCCTTAAGACGCAGAGAAAATTTGAAAATGTCGTCTGCTTAGGCTATGTTGTCTGCATATTTTTTTTTTTTTATTTTGGCAAAATATTTCTGTCGAGACTGTTCAATAAGATAGTATATATATCTTGCTGAAGATTGACCAATCGCTGAACGCGTAATAGACCAAAGTTGGACAGCTTTCACTCATTCCAAAAAGGCTCAAAGATTGAAAGAAGATACACACGTTTTGTGCAAGCTGAAGCACTTGTGTGCTATTTTTGCCTTCCCATGTTCCAGGAAGTTTTCTTTGTTGGAGTTACTGGTTGCTTTGGTAAGAAAACACTGAAATTATGGGTAAATTTGTAGGTCCAATGTGGTCCCCTGCCTTATAAGAAGGTGAATCACACCAAATAAGGTCTTAAAACAAACTTCAATATCTCATCTCTAATATCACAAAGAAAAATGATAGCCTAGGCCGAAGGATGGTTGGCTAGAATCGGATGAACTGAGGTAGGGTATGGAAATTTTTCCGCATCTGCTCCGCCATTTTGCTTTCTAGTGCAAGGGGGTAGCAACTGTTTTTCTCTAATTTGCATGACTTGGCAACTATATTTCATTGTGATTTCAAATTTATCTTTAACCAAATACTTAACTAGAGATACTGTTCATCTGATGATGACGGTAAATTCTTTAAAATGTCTACATTTTACAATCTAATGCAAAATTTAGCTCTCTGGGCGTTACGAACATGCAAGCGTCCACTAACTTGGATTTAAGAGACAACGTGACCTTTCATTCATAAATTTTCGAAGGGTGCTGTAAGCATTCTAAAGCACAACAAGATTTTTAACTTCCACCAATGGGATTTCTGGATTCATTTTAGAGGGATGCGCAGTTATATCCTAATTAACATACAGAATGTAATTGGGCCCTAATTATTATCAAAATTAGATTCATTCCGTGTATGTAGCGTGTCTAATAATAATAATAGGGATCAACTTAAGTTTTTTTAATGGGTGACCAAATTATTAAGACCACAATCCTTCAGCCCAGGCTTTTTTCTTCTCCATGAATTTATCATTAGCCTAAATATAGTGGTCTCGCCCCAGCCCAGGCTTTTTGTATGTTATTTAGGGTGAGACCACATTTTCTGTTCTATATAGGGAGTGAGACCACATTTTTTAGATTTGCCATGAATTTATCATTTTCCTAAATAATGTGGTCTCATCCCTATAAAGAGATGAGACCACATTCCTTCAGCCCAGGATTTTAGTATGTGATTTAAGGTGAGACCACATTTTCTTCTCTATATAGAAGTGAGACCACATTTTTTAGATTTGCCACGAATTTATCATTTTCCTTAATAATGTGGTCTCATCCCTATATAGAGATGAGACCACATTCCTTCAGCCCAGACTTTTATTATGTTATTTGAGGTGAGACCAGATTTTCTTCTCTATATAGGAGTGAGACCACATTTTTTAGATTTGCCATGAATTTATCATTTTCCTGAATAATGTGGTTTCATCCCTATTCAGAGATGAGACCAGTCTTCCAGCAAGCTGTTATTCTGTCATTCTTTCAGCCTGGGCTAAATTGGATATTTTTGCATTTGAGGCCGCATTTTTGTCACTTTATAGACATAGGTCCATTAGAGAGCATTAACGGAATAAATCGCACGAAGTAATATTTTTACACACTCCAAACAGTATCCAAATACCCCCAATGGAGCCTCTTTTTTGTTGTTGTCTTCCTCGTGATTTATTTATTAAAATAAAGATGTAAGATGCAACTAAAGAATGACTCCTAAGTTAATGTTTGAAAAATAATAAAATACAAAATATTAAACAGAAAAATGAACGTTTGTAGAATTTCTTGGCTGAATATAGTTTTAGCATGCGGTATGCAAATGAGTAAGTTACTGTAAGCATTCTCAAAATGATACACCGCCGTCCTTCTTACAATCGACCAAAAACCAGTCGATCCTGACAATCCTGCTGAGGTAAAAAAATCTGTATTCATCGGAAGCTAATAACAATTTACTATAATAAGTGACGGAAAAAATTTGGATGCTCTTATCTCGCGCATTCAGAAGATTTTACAGTCTTCTCTAGAATAGAACGAAGAACAAAAAACATCGTTTTACGTAGTTACGTCCCTTAATTTTCGCGCCTTTATCAGAGGTCGCTTTAATTTTGGCACGTCATTCCACGTCATTGAGGCGCTTTATGTAAACAAGTCACCAAGTGCGTGAAAATGGCTGTCGTTCTACTGAAGTCTAGAAATCACAGTTTTATGATATGAGTTTGCAATGTATGTTGGTAAGAAAGCAATTTTATGACAGTCAAATGATTACTCCTCATAACTGAAGCCGGGTTTTCACTCTCCGTATCTGTGGCACAGTGAACGAAGTCAGAAACTGCTAAAATATATCGCGATCCAGATAGATCAAAATGTGACTGACCCTAGTGGCATTTGAGTTGCCCTGGTGCAAAAAGTACATGGTTTAGAAAAGGATACTAGGTCTCATTATGGAGATAAGATGCCCATGTTTATTTTGATACCAATTTTATCTACTTTGGACCACTATAAAGGTACGAAGACCACATTGGACCTACAAATTAAACTTATGCCAAATTATGTGCGGATGTGAAAACGCTCCACTCAGAATCAGAAGTGTTACTGGTCACATGACATTCGTACACCTCGGGCCTTGAAGAAATAGATGGGCTGCATGATGCTTCCATGTACACGCAGAGTTGAAACGGACTGCACACGAGAACTGGTAAACCGCTTAGAGGATCTAAGCCTGCCCAGGTAAAGCTGTGCGAGTCCATGTGAATGTTGCTACTGGTGATACCCGCCCATAGGGGCTTGAAGGCCTGCTCAGTGGTTAGTGCACTTGCCTCTGATGCTAGAGGTCCAGGGTTCGATCCCCGGCAGCAGCGATAAAATTTCCGTGTCCGAACACGCTCCATGGCATCATTTGCAGGGATGAATATCATGAAGTGCACCATCCTTCGGATCGGGACGTTAACTGGAGGGCCCCTGTGCAGGGAGAACCTGTGCTGTGCAGGTTAAAGATCCCTACCGTAATTACATGATTACTGTGTAGGCTTTCATCCTGCAAAACATAGAAGCCTCCATGGTGCTGTGGAAAGGCTACTCGCCTTGTAAACCAGGGATCGCAGGATCCATCCCGGGCTTCTCCAGACTTTTGGATGAGTCTTTAAACTGAGGTCCCATCTCCGTATGACCTTAGCTGTTGGTTGGGATGTAAAACTAAAACTCACAGTGTGACCGACACAGTATCAGAAGATAGATAGAAAAAATATATGGGCTGCATGATGCTTCCACACAGAGCTGAATCCGGCCAGCACACTAGTACTGGTAAACAGCTTAGAGGGTCTAAGCCTGTCCAGCGAGGGGGACCGTCCATGTTAATAACTCCATGGGTTTCATTGGGTGACAGGGCTTGAGATGTCATTTCATCTCAATGTCGGGTAAAAGTCCCACAAAATTGGAAGCCTGGTCTCCAAAATGACCTTTACAGTGTGGAGGGGGACGTTAAACCTCAAACAAACAAAACAAAACGTCAAGATGACTATAGAAGCGTAAGTGAATTTCGCCAATAATCGAATTTCGCCAATTGTACATAAGATCGGTATTTTCGTGTGCGTGACGTCACAGGACATTACCAACTCGGGGAATCCTGAGGTCAAATTTACCGCTATCTGTCACTTATGTCAAACTGAGAAGAAATGCCAATCCGAGAGGTAATACATAATTTCCTACCTGTAGCAATGTATTTCCCGCCATTTTGCTATGCGATTTCGTATCTCACATTTTTATTTTATTTCTCTTGAGATTTGTAAGCTGCCAAAACAATCGCCGGCGTCTGTTTACATTTTGACCTTTCTAGTATGGAACCGACATATCCGTATTTTAGTATTAGGGCTCTCAAAAGGGAAATTATTGATTAAACTATTTGGGGGTTCTTATCGATGTTTAATGGAACACTGTAAATTTTCACAAGAGTTTTGAATGTAGGAGTGTATTTAATTATTTGCTCTTAATTGAACCTTTCCACCTTTGGCCAAAATAATAAATATGTGTCAAAGTATTCACCTTATTTGCATTATCTGCTGGTTCCTAGTCTGAAGGTTATCAGTGTTGGAAAAACAGGTAACCAGACCCCCCTGACCTTTAAAGGTCAGGGGGGTCTAGTTACCTGTTTTTCCAATATTGACAATGTGCAAGCTGGAAGCCAGCAAATAATGCAAATATGGTGAATGTACTTCTCTTCTTTTACTTTTTAGCTCGTCTGTTTTTTGAAAAAAAAACTTTCGAGCTATTGTCATCACTCTGGAAAACCTTAACCTTGACCATATTTCCAAAAGTATTTGGCCTACCTTCATGAAACTTCATACACATACTCACCATCACAAGAGCTACATTCCCAACAAGTTTTATAACTCCATCTTGCAATTTGATTGCTCTTGTTTGACTTAGAACTTTGGTTTTCTAAAAGAAACTGCAGACGAGTGTTGGCACCCGCATGCGGTGCTCTTGTTTAAGTTACCTCCTGCATAGGGAACACCTGGTATTGGGGGCTCGAATTTTACTCCAAACTTTTAATGACAACAAAGATGGTGGAATTCCATTGATATTAACATGATGATAATTTTTACATAATTTGACAAAAGTGAATAGTTATCTGTTACATTCTGTTTGTCTTGTCATTCCTGGTGTATGAATGTCATTTGACGTGTCACCAGTAACAATTCTGATTCAATTCTGATTCTTGCAAACCAAAGTTGCTCATATCACTCATGAAACACATTTCTATTCTGATAAAGTTGATAGCGGATAATTTTACCCCCTCGGGTGCCCCTTTCATCAGGATTTCAAAAGTTGGTGAATTTCGCTTACTATTTTTCAAGATGGCGGATTTTGAGTGGTCTGAAATAGCGAAGGTTTTGATGATAGACATCGCTATTTTAATGCCGTAAAAGCTTCCCTTGTGTTGGATCAGGTCAGTATTTTTTGATGAAAGGGTTTTCTATCAGATAAATATGGGTTCATGCATACCGCACCAGTGTTTACGGTTACGTTGGCGAAATTTGATTACCCCAGTATATAATGACATTCATACACCAGAAATGTGCCCCCGCCCATCGGGGCTTGAAGAAAGAGTGGGCTGCATGATGCTTCCACGCAGAGCTGAAACAGACCCACACAAGTACTGGTAAACCCCACAGAGGATCTAAACCTGCCCAGGCAAAGCGGTGCAAGTCGGCCCGTCCATGCTTATAAACCCTATTGGTTTCATTGGGCGGCAGGGCTTGAGATGTCTGGTAAAAGTTCCACAAAATTTGAAGCAACGTCTCCAAAATGACCTTTACAGTGTTGACAGGGACGTTAAACATCAAATCAAACAAACACCAGAAATGTGGCCTTATGTCCTGGTGTATATGAAAGTCATTTGATGTGTCCCCAGTAACAATACTGATTCTGATCACTCAGTATACCAAGTTTTGTATCTAGAGTTGAACCCAGCATTGATCTATCGTTCAGCCTCCTCCACCCATGGCAGCTGGGTAACATGTTCTCTGAATTTTTCCTGCTAGCCAGGTGTTATGTATTCTAGCTGTACTTAAGACAGAAAAAATAAATTAAATAAGGCCATCCTTAAAAAATTGTATATTTGCTGTGCTCCTACCCATCATTTGTGAGGTGGGTAGGTAGGTATTTGTTTTTTTGGAGAGGGACTTTAAGTATATGATAGTGTTTTATACATATCTAATACAATACCACATGATGTTTCTACCTGGTATTTAAATTTGGAATAGAGGTAAATGTATAATAAAGAGGCTTTTTTCATTCATGTGAAATGAAGGGGTTAGTATAGATAAAAGTATTAGGAATTCGCTTGTCTGCTGCAGCTATGGCTACAAGATCATATTTGATCTTGTACTTAAAGGATAAGTCAGCTGTCTATACGCCGTTGCCAATTTAGATCCTGGATCATTTTTGTCACACTGGCTCAGGTGCGATGGTAGTCTCGGGTGGCACATTGAGCAGCTTTTGAAAGCCATAAACTGTTCTATTCATGCAGCTATATCAGATTTGTATGGGATCTTTGGAATGGGATATGATTGAATCTGATAGTTCCTGATTCAATGTTGGTCTCTTCAATATTTTTACTACTCCATATCCCTCTGAAAACCACAATGAAGTTTATATGAGGGTGGTGGGATGGTGGCAACAGCTTAGTACAATTGCTGTTTGCAGCAGATAATAAAGTGGGGGTATTTGCTAGGTGATATTATAAATTGAGTGAAAACTTTCCGTTCAAAGCCAATGTTGAAATTCCTGGGACTGTCTCTTTGAAATGGTGCTAATGATTACCCACAACATGCAATTGTATGTTAAAAAATATAGAGAAAATTTTCATGTGTATCACAAAACTCACCAATGCCCCATATGCAACATCCTTTGTCTGCTTAGGTGCAAAAGCCAAGTTACGTCTAAGAAATCCTAAAATCCTAGAACTTTGCTTTTAAAGTTATTTCTGAAATGTGTTGACCCCAATCAAGATCATCAGTGATTGTGACACCAAGGTACCCGGCGGACCGAACCAGCTCCAAAACTTGCTGGTGTATAGTCAAACTCAATTTGCTTGCCCGGATGGTGTCGTGACAGCCTCATTGAATGACACTCGGCCACATTGAACTTCATCTGCCAATCGGCCTCCCACTGTGCTAGCATCTGCCAATTGGCCTCCCACTGTGCTAGCCTACCCAGGTCATCTTGCAAAATAAGACAGCCAGAAGGAGAACACATATTCCTATAAAGGACACAATCATCAGCAAACAAACGGACAGATGACCTGATATTATTTGGGAGATCATTAATGAATACCAAGGAAAGGACCAGTCCAAGGACCGAACCTTGAGGGACGCACCAGATAAAACGGGGATCCGATCAGACGCTTGGCCATCAAGCACAACCCACTGTGAGTGCCCTGAGAGCCACGAGGCAACCCACCCACGTGTGGAACCCTTATCCCACAGCAATCCAGTTTATACAATAGCCCTCAGTGAGGTACCTTGTCAAAGGCCTTAGTGAAATCCATGATAATTAAGTTTGCCTGTGTCTACGGTTTATGGCCCCATTCGGACTGCTTGCAACGCCACAGCAAAATTGAACTAATTGAGCCGCGCAAGACCCTCGACTTCAGAAACCTTGCTGACAGTCAGCAAGTATGCTCCCAAAGGCTCGGTGCTTGTTGATGTTGCTAACTATTATGTGCTCCAGGGTTTCGCAACAAGTGCATGCCAGCAACACTGGTCTATAACTTGCTACATCATATTTTTCTCCTTTTTTATAGACCAGGGTAACATTTGCTTGCCGCCAGTCATCTGGCACAGTGCCCTGGGCAAGTGATTTATTGAAGGTAAAAGGCCAGTACACCACATTCCTTAAGCACCCTGCCCAGATGCCTTATGCATCTTGAGCTTTAAAGCCTTACTAACAGTTTAGCAACCCCATTTGGGTCAACTGTTATGTCTCCCATTGAGGGGAACTGACTATTACCTTTGGATGGTAGCTCACCATCAGTTTCAAGTGTAAATGCAGATTGAAATTGGGCGAATCTGTTTTTAGAATTCCGTTTTCCCTTAACTTTGATCCCACACACTACTGGGAATATCTCGACTTTTGTCAATGTGTCCCGTCACCTTGTCGAATAGATCATACCAGCTGCTTTTTGTTGACATTTTACGGATTGATTTCCTATATGCTTCTGTTCACAGAATCGCCCTTTTCTTCAAAACGTTGACAGAAAATGTCACATCTAAGTGACACTCCGCCATGTTTAAAAGGAAAGTAATACACACTTGTCGGTTATTGAAAAAATCGACAATTGAAAGCCTTAAGCGCTTGGTGATTTAAATTAACCGCAACGCCATCCGAAAAGGAATTTTACTAACCGCAATGTACCGAATAAGGTTTGCGGACGCTTCGGGATAAAAAACAAACTCATCGGAAAATGCGAAAAAAAAAAGATGGGTCACATCAATTTTTTTGGGGTCGGTCGGAGCACAGCAAACATACATTTTTTTAAGGATGGCCTAATACAGAAACATAAGCTCAACCGACAATGCTTAATTCTCTTATCTAATTTAGTTTACCAGCAAACAATATTTCCATTTCGTTCATGTTTAGAAGAAACATTGCGATAGACAGTTACTGCTCTGCCGCCATTTTGAGAGGAAAGTCATGTGATCTCGCATTAATTATATTTTGTCAGGCGGAAGCGCTCATTGGATAGTCATGGACTTGAAACAAATCTACCCATTGACCTCTTAGAAGCCTCCATGGTGTAATGGTTAGGCTACTCACCTTATAAACCAGGGGTCGTTACTCACAGGATCCATCCCAGGCTTCTCCAGACTTTCGGATGAGTCTTTAAACTGAGGTCCAGTCTCCGTATGACCTTATCTGTTGGTGGGACTTAAAATTCCAACACTCACTCACCCATTGACCTCGTTATGCACATGACCTAGGCGAGTCTTTGTCCTGAGATTTTATTTATTTTTGGCTGAGTTTGGGTTTCTAGAGGAGATTGGTATATGGGCATATATATGTGACCAACTCTGTATTAGAAGATGGATAGATAGACAAAATCTATTTTGTATGTGATGTCTAACTTATTTTGTGTCCATTTTTATCATGCAGCCAAAACCTAAAGATAAATCTGGCAACTTTATGTAGTAGAATTTAAGGGCCCCCAAATTTCCAAATGGCCCCCTTTTCTGAGGCCTGTGGGCCCAGATGGCCCCCAAACCCCAAATCCTAGATTGAACACTGCTGACTTATTATCCATGAGTTCTGCATTCCAGATGTTCATATTTTACAGTAAAATGCTGAGCCTGTTATAAATTTATATGTAATTGAATTTATGCACAATAGTTATGTAGGAAGAAAAATCGCATAGATACTAATAGTGTAAATTTTTCGCTGAAAAACCTAAAATTTTGGATGAAAATTGTGATACAGTATTTTCCTTATTTTAACTGCTCAAAATAGATTGTGGGTTATTTTAACTCGTAAGAAACGCCTCATCGAGGCGGTTCTAACAAGTACCCACAACCTTTATTTTAGAGCAGAAATAAACATGATAAAAAAAGGTGTTTTATTATATAAAAGTGGGGTTCAAGAGGGTCAAAATTATATACAGTAGGTGTGTCTTTTGATGCTATAAATGGGTGCATGCATGCATAATTCTAACTTCTTTGACCAGTAAAAACCCATGTCTCGTTTGTGAATGCTAATGCAGTTATAATGAATGTCGGTATAAAGAGGGTTGACTGTACATTGAGTCATTGACATAAGAATAGCTCAGCCCTATCTATCTTATCTCAGTCTACTGTAAATTGCTTAACCCTTATCTTGCTGTTCACGACAACCCCTATCTTGGCAAACAGTGTAGATCCAGATCAGATGGCTTCTGAAGAAGCCATCTGATCAGGATCTACACTGTTTGGCATTCAGTTTATGAATTTGTGGCAATAAATTACATCAAGTAATTTGATTGGTTGATAGACAGAAATGGGTGTGGCTTAAATGAATATTCAGCATGATAAGGGTTAAGGAGAAATGGTGCAAGTTTGAGTGTTCAGTAAAACTTAGTGATTTCTTTGGTCATGAGGGCTTGAAGTCATTTCAGTTCTATGCTGGTAAAAATCCCACAAAATTGAAGGCATGGTCTTCAAAATGACCTAAATAGTGTTGACATGGATGTAAAAACCAAAACAAAACAAATTTACTTTCTTCCCATTGCCAATAATTATATTGCTGTGCTGTGTTAGAATAATTTTGGATTTTACAGGCTGGGATCAAATCTTTGGCATTTAGGTCATGGGACCAACAATGCCCCTTAATTTGTGTACATACTTTTTCAGTAGTTGACACCAGAGATTGAGACAGAGCTAACTCTTAACATTTCAGTCTTGATTTTGTGATAAAGAGCCAAAAATTTTGTGTGACCTTAACCCTTATCCTTAGTAAATTTAATTTTGCCATACCTATTTCTGAACAGTCGGGTGCATAACCTATACAAGTTATTTTTTTTACGGCGTAGCCGTTATGTTTTTGCTTTTGTCCTACATTTTTCGTTATTCCATTGGTCAATAAAACCACATGTCCAAGAAGATGACCATTTCATTGGTCAATGATTTGCATAAATAAATCTACTCAAAAATACGACAGTTTACCGAAGTTTTAACCTAGGAAATGTTTCATTTTTATGTGAGACATGAATGAAAAATATATACAGTTTCGGCTTGCTCACCATCTTGTCCTTTGATGACCATACGTCATTTGTATAATTGTGTTTCTAGTGAATTCTGAAACTGCTGCGGTGACTAGCTATTTTGACCTAATTTCACGTGGTTGGTCTATATAGCGAAAGGAACCATTTCGCGAAAGGAAGGTTCCTTTCGCGAAAGGAAGAATTTTCTGCGAAAGGAATTGTTTGTTTGATTTGAAGTTTAACGTTCCCATCAACACTGTGTAGGTCATTTTGGAGACGTTGCTTCCAAGTTTGTGGAACTTTTACCCGACATTGAGATAAAATGACACCTCAAGCCCTGTTGCCCAATGAAACCAATAAAGAGATATAGCATGACAAAAACATGTAATAATCGCATTACAAATTGACAGATGTTTAATTTACAGTATATGCCCAATAAAAGTTGCAGTGTATCATTTGTCTTCAGCATACTTTATGTCCTCCATTTTAACACAAAATGGACATTTTTTCTGGGTGGGACTAGGGGTCAGATTGCGTAACAGGTCAAAATTGTCATATATAGGAATTTGCATGCAAAACTGTCAAAATGTCTAATTATCTTGAAAATTTATCAGATTCGAACACATAAACCATATATATTATTGTTCCTTATGATATGACACATTCCATGACACAGACTTTGGGTCCCTACAGTCACCCCTGGGCCATGCCCCGCCCTCTTTGCTTCATTAAAGTCTTTATATCTTAGAAACTATCCATATCCCCACCCCTTAACCATATATATTATTGTTCCTTATGATAAGATGCATTGACTGATACAGACATTGGGTCCATCCCGACCGACCCCCCCCACCCCCCCCCCCCCCTGTTATATAGAAATTTGTATGCAAAACTGTCAAAATGTCTTACTGTCTTGAAAATTAATCGGATTCGTCGAACCCCTAAACCATATATATTATTGTTCCTTATGATATGACACATTCCATAACACAGACTTTGGATTCCTACGGTCACCCGTGGGCCATGCCCCGCCCCCTTTGCTTCATTAAAGTCTTTATATCTCCGAAACTATCCATATTACAAAGTTGAAATTTGGTATGACTTCTACTCAGACCAAGACCTATTAGTTCATGTTCAAGTTGACCCAGGGTCATGCCCCTGGGTGGGCCCAGGGGTCAGATTGCATAACAGGTCAAAATTGTCATATAGGAATTTGTATGCAAACTGTCAAAATGTCTAATTATCTTGAAAATTAATCAGATTCGAACACCTAAACCATATATATTATTGTTCCTTATGATATGACACATTCCATGACACAGACTTTGGGTCCCTACAGTCACCCCTGGGCCATGCCCCGCCCCCTTTGCTTCATTAAAGTCTTTATATCTCAGAAACTATCCATATCCCCACCCCTTAACCATATATATTATTGTTCTTTATGATAAGCTGCATTGACTGATACAGACATTGGGTTCATCCCGACGCCCCCCCCCCCCTCCATTTATATAGAAATTTGTATGCAAAACTGTCAAAATGCCTAATTATCTTGAAAATTAATCAGATTCGAACACCTAAACCATATATATTATTGTTCCTTATGATATGACACATTCCATGACACAGACTTTGGGTCCCTACAGTCACCCCTGGGCCATGCCCCGCCCCCTTTGCTTCATTAAAGTCTTTATATCTCAGAAACTATCCATATCCCCACCCCTTAACCATATATATTATTGTTCCTTATGATAAGATGCATTGACTGACACAGACTTAATCAGATTCGAACACCTAAACCATACATATTATTGTTCCTTATGATATGACTCATTCTAAGACACAGACTTTGTCTCCCTCTGGTCAACCCCGGACCATGCCCCGCCCCCTTCAATTCATAAAAGGCCTTATATCTCAGAAACAATTCATATCCACACCACTTAACCATATATATTATTGTTCCTTATGATAAGATGCATTCACTGACACAGACCTTGGGTCCCTGTGGACAGCTCCGGGTCCCTCCGGACACCCCTAGAGAATTCTAGAGAATGGGTACAAGCCATATCGACAAAGATATATGGCGGGGGCATCTGTGTACTTTGGACACCTGTCTAGTTTCTGAATGAAAACTTGTGTTGACGAATCCACCATTTTGTTTGAAAGAGCGCTTCTCGTGGAATCTCGCGGTGACGTTATAATGACGCAAAACACCGCAAATTTCAAAAAAGAAGAGAAAAGCTAGGCCGATTTTTACTGATTCTCGAAAAACCAAATATAACGCAAATGAGTTATTTTGTTTTTTAACTTGTTCAGGTTATGCACCTGACTGCTAAACGAATCAGATTACTTGACATACCGTAAAATCTCTATTAGAAGCCCAGGCTCTAATAAACACCCATCCTGATATGGGTGTTAAAATGACAATTTTTTTGTACAATTCTCAGAAAAATACCAGCCTCAAATAAACGCCCACTGGTCGATGAGGGTTGATCAATAAAAAATGAGCAACAACTACTACTAGTGTTTTGGACCATCATAATGGAGTTGCAGGTTTCTCTAGCCTCTAATAAATGCCCACCCCCTCTTCAGGAAAGGTCATGATTCTTATAAACCTCTACTAGAGATTTTAAGGTATTGTATTCCTTCATATTCAATTTCTGAATGACTGTATCCTGATCAGACACTTCTTCAAAGCCATCTACTGTAATGATCTTAAGTATTGGGGACAGACAGGCTCGAGCAACCATTGCAGACCCAGATCAGACCTCCTTCATCTACTTGCTGGATTGAGAAACCGATTTGTTAAAATTTTAGGAAAATAGAGCAACTGCTCAAGGTGTCTGAATATTTAGGGTTTTTACAGTAATTTGGAGCTACATTGTTTGCAAAGCTAGGGTTTATTTAATTAGAGCCTTCTCTGACGTTCTAAAAGCCTTTTTTATTTTCTCATTTGGGGGCTTTGTAGGTCACTAGTACTCCCTACAGCCAGAGATCTTTGGTTAGGGTTTATTGTGTTAACCCTTTTTGTACCAAATGGAATCTTGGCCTCCGCCCATAGGGGCTTGAAGAAATATATGGGCTGCATGATGCTTCCACGCAGAGCTGAATCCGGCCCGCACACTAGTACTGTTAAACCACTTAGAGGATCTAAGCCTGTCCAGGAACCGCGGTGCGAGGCGGACCGTCCATTCTAATAAACCCTATTGGTCTCATTGGGCGACAGGGCTTGAGATGCCATTTTATCTCAATATCGGGTAAAAGTCCCACAAAATTGGAAGCAACGTTTCCAAAATGACCTTTACAGTGTTGACGGGGACTTTAAACCTCAAATCAAACAAACCAAATGGAATCTTCCCCCTTATATTTGGCAGGGGTCCATTTAAAAATTTAGGGGTGTCATGTTGTGTTTTTCTTCGGGAAATGGCTTAACTTTTTGCAAACGGTGTACGTCCTGATCAGACGCCGCGTTCTGCGGCGTCTGATCTGGGCCTGCACTGTTTGCCAGCGTGCCCGTTTTGGGGTTTTCGGTACTAAATAGGTTTAGCAGGTTAAGGATCATATAGACTGGGCTGTCAGCTCTCTTTTGTTTTATTGGTTGTTGTTTAACTTTCAAGACCTTGAGGTCTTAAGGTCAGAGGTCTTGGGAGTTTGAAGGTACTACCACGTCTGAGACCATCACAGCAGGAGAGTTGGAGTACGATCACAGGCAGAGGTGGGTTTTTATTCACCTCATATTTTTAGCCCACCAGAGCCGAAGGCTCCGGGGGGAGCTTATAGGATAGGCAGTTGTCTGGCGTCAACTTTCAAACATCTCCTCTGAAGCCACTGGGCCCAAATTTCATCTGTAGCATCCTTGGGCTGGGGGATTGAAAGTTTGTTTTTAATGAAAATCGGCTCATTAGTTTGGTTGCTATGGCAACTTAGTTTTCATAGACTTATATTGGGGAAAATAGAAAAATGGCATTTACTGCCAAACCGTTGCAGATATTTTGACAAAACTTTTATAGAAATATTCCTTCAGTGAGCTTCTTTTAGCCACATGCTTTTATAACCATTGAGATCCTCAACCCTAAACCATAATTATAATTCTCGTTCCTTATGATAAGACGCATTCGGTGATACCAACTTAGGGGTCTCCCAGGGTGCGCCGGGGCCATGCCTCAACCCTGCACTAAATAAAAGGTGATATATCTCAGAAACCATCCAGATCCCCACCCCAAAACCATATATATTATTGTTTCTTATGATAAAACACATTCAGTGACACCAACCTGGGGTCCCCTGGGATGTGCCTGGGCCTTGCCCCACCCCCTCCACCCCATAAAAGGTCCAATATCTCAGAAACCGTTCAGATCACCACCCCTAAACTATATATATATTCTTGTACCTTATGATAAGACGCATTCAGTGATTTCAACCTGGAATGTGCCCGGGCCATGGCTTACCCCTCCACTTCATAAAAGGCGATATACCAGTCAGATCCCCACCCCAAAACCATATATATTCTTGTTCTTAATGATAAGACGCATTCAGTGACACCAACTTGAGTTTCCCTTGGATGTGCCCAGACCATGCCTGCCCCCTCCACTTTGTAAAAGGCCCAATATCTCGGAAACCATTTACATCCCCCTTCCTAAAGCATATGATATACTCTTGTTTCTTTTGATAAGACACATTTTTGCAAACAGTGTAGGGTCTGATCTAACGCTGTGAGTCATCTGATCTGGTCCTACCCTGTTTGCCAATTGCCTGTTTTGGGGTTTCTGGTACAGAACGGCCCTTTCTATATCTGGAAATTTGGTCCAAAGATTTTCTTGGGAAGCAAAGCAACATCAGATGACCTGTTTTTACTACTTTTCGAGTTATGGCTCTGAACGTTTAACCAATTTTGTACCGGAAACCCCAAAACTGGTAGTTGGCAAACAGTGCAGGCCCTGATCAGACGCCACAGAATGCAGTGTCTGATCAGAGCCTGCACTGTTTGCAAAAGGTTCAGCCATTTTCCAATTCAATTTTGAAGAAAACACAACCTGACATCCCTAAATTTTGAAATGGACTCCTGCTATATATAAGGAGAAAGATTCAATTTGGTACAAAAAGGGTTAATATACATGTAATGATTTCTGATATACAATACTTATATCTAGTCTGTGAAAAAAAACTGTTTTGAAATATTTCAGTAAACCTCACTTCAGCAGAGTTCTCACTAGTATTTTGAAAACAGGAGTTTAAGAATCCATCCATAGAAAAAGTTGGAGTCAAATTTTGAAAAGTTGGAGTTTTACCTAAAAAACGTGTAAATTATGGCTAAATGCGTACAGCTGTAGAGTGTGTCTGTAAGACTCCAAACGACTTTGGGGCTTGAATGCTTATCCTGCTTAACATGACAAACTATTTTCTTGCAGTGGAGATCCAGATCAGATGGCTTCCATCTAATCAGTATTACACTGTCACTCAGATTGTGAATTTGAATGGATAAATTACATTAGGTTTAGAAAGATAAGAGTGGACTGCAGCTAAATTAATTTATTCATCAGGATAATGGTTTAAGTTGAGTGTGAGCAGTTAACAGTAGTACAGGCTGCTCCAACAAGACAAGTCTGTTCAGGTCATTCACTACATCCTAGTACATAAAATGGCATCTGAAACTTTTGGATTCTTACACTATTTTGCATAATGATTAAAGACGTAACACTAGCCAAAATTTCCAGTCAAGTCCATTTTGTTTCTTCAAAATAACCAGGATTTGAAGAAAAAAGATGGAAAAAGAACATGACTCGAAAATTTTGACTTTCATTAAAAAAAAAAAAACTTGGTTGTTGTTTTTATTTGATAT
>OY757026.1:42297608-42482230 GCA_963580285.1 Lucinisca nassula
ACACCTGCCCTTCTTGAATCAGCGGGCTGAATATCATGAGCAAACTGCTTGAGAGAATTTCAAGGGAAGCAAGTGTTTGTTCAATTTATTTTCATCACGTAAATAATAATAATAATCAAAATCATAATACTTGTTGTAGAGGTTGAATTAAAAGTGGAAGTATTAGTAAGTATAATTATTATAATCGTTTTGATTAATGGAATTATTATTATTTTATACGGCAATCAGGCATTCTAATAACCTAATAAGGGGGTCGAATAACTGCACGCTATAATCGGTACATGTAGTGACCTATAATACCTTCTACTGACCTATAACACGTGTAGTGACCGTTTATAGACCGGACCTACTTTTCAGGTCACTAATTTACAAGCGCAAACAATAACATGCAACCTCTTATACATAGGAAAACAACGAAACTTCAAGTAGTCTTTACAATATTTATTTGAACAGAAATTTCAGCTAAATTCTTACCTTCTCGGCCTTTCCTGGTTTGAATGGCCCGTTGGAATAACTGCGCACTGCTACTGCAGTTAAGTCTCAACCTCAAAAATAATTTCTAAATCTAAAATAAACTATTTATTTGCAGATTTTCATACAGAATGTAAAGCGCTGAGAAACTTTTATTCGAGCGTCCATGTTGTTTCCTACGTCTTTGTGGCGCGGTGACGTCAGAAACTTTGCTCTCGTTGACGTCACGTTATACTACGCGTGGGCGCCATGGCACTGAATGTCGTTTAACTTGCCACACTGTCTGCTGTCTTTTTGCTTAAATTTGCTTATTTATTGCAAAACCCCATGATTGTTTAGAATTGCGGTATAAACTAAATACATGATTAGTGTCTTAAATAATAAAATATAATCGGTTCGCAAAGACAGTTTTATAGGGGCGAGCTTTAGCGATTATATTTTATTATTAAAGACATTAACCATGTATTTACTACAGTGTAGTAGTAGAAGTAGTAGCAGTTGTAGGAGTAGTAGTGGGAGTAGTAATAAGTGTAGTATTGTTTGTTTGATTTGAGATCTAATGTTCCCGTCAACACTATTTAGGTCATTTTGGAGACGTTGCTTCCAATTTTGTGGGACTTTTACCCTACATTGAGCTGAAATGACATCGCAAGTCCTGCCGCCCAATGAAACCAATACATGAATAGGGTCTATATGGATGTACGGTCCGACTCGCGCCACTATGCCTGAGCGGGCTAGTAGTAAGAGTTGCAGTTAGAGTATAATTATTATAATTGTTTCTATTATTTAAATTATTATCATTATTATTAGTAGAATTAGCAGTAGTAGTTTGTTTGATTCCCTTTAACATTATTTAGGTCATTTTGGAGACGTTGCTTCAAATTTTGTGAAGCTTTTACCCAGCATTGAGTTGAAATGTCCGGAAAGGCAGGGGAGAAAAACAAAATGTACTTTTCAATAAAACTTTACTATTTTTCATACCGGCTCCGATAGCTCAGTTGGTAGAGTGTCCGCTCCGGGGAACGGGAGGTCACGGGTTCGATCCCGGGCTGCGACATACCAAAGTCGTTAAAAATGGTACTAGCTGTTCCTCGCTTGGCACTCAGATTTACCGGGTAGAGCTAGAACTGGTCGACCCAGTGTCAGGATAATGTGACTGGGTGTGGTATCATGTAATGTGTCTGGGACATGATACTTCAGTGAGGCAGCACTATAAAAGTGAGCATTGAGCTCCCTGTCGCAACCAGACACCGTCGTGATATGACTGAAAAATTGTTGAAAGCGACGTTAAACCCGAATTCACACACACACATTACTATTTTTCATCCTTTGGTACAAGTTTGCATGTGAAGTAAAACAGATAAAATATTTCATACAATTTCATTTCATTTGTTTCTGTTACCAGTACAGAATCCAAAGTCATGTTTCAAGGCAAGAAGTCGCAGCCATGCTGGTAGGCTAGTCGTACATGTAGAAAATATAGATTATTAATGACAGTAGTGCTTAGCAGGGTGTGTATATATGTCATATCAGCTCCCTAGTAGATGTATCATGATAAAAATGAAAAACTAATTTGTAAAACCACTTTAAGTAGGGAAAGGTGGGGTTAATAGAGGTCTATATTGTTTTCCCTATTTCTAACAAGCAACCACAATCTTTAACCCTTGTCCTGCTGAGCCCGGATATGCCTTATTTTTCAAACAATGTAGATCCAGATCAGATGGCTTCTTCAGAAGCCATCTGATCAGGATCTACATTGTTTGTCATTCAGATTGTGAATTTGTTGCAATAATTTGCATGAAGTAATCTGATTGGTTGATAGTTGGTAGTGGGTGTGGCAGATTAAAATATTCAGCAGGACAAGGGTTAAGCGTAAGTAACCGATTTTCCGCACAAGTGAAAGTAATAAATATTGTTTAAAGCAATTTTTCTCTGAAAACTAGAGCCCAAATGGGCCAAAAATGGCTCACCTGGATGACACTGATCATAATATGTTACAATGTGCCATGGTAGCCAACTTGGGCATTTGCTTTAATGGCAACAATGAATCTACATGTTGCCTTAATGCCTTGGGTTAAGTTTCTGAACACCTCAGTCCAACTCAGAACCAGGAAGGAGTGATGTTGATGCAGATCAGAAAATGTAGAATGCTGATGTCCTTTGAAAAATTTCTAGATAGCCGCCATGGTGGCCATTTTGGATATTATAATGCATTAATTTTAGCAATTCTGAATCTCCGTTTCATCTTTTCCCCTACAATCAAGTTGCCACTCAATCTCACAGACCATTTGGGAGCAAATGTGGATTGAAGATCGATTTACAAGCATCTTGGATATTGGAAAAGATTGAAACTGACTAGGGCCCCGCAGCGCTATCAGAGGAGTTGGCAAATTGTGATATTTCCATGAAATTGTGTAATGATGCTGTGACCTTACTTTTAAAGATTTAAAGATTTGTAAGTTATTAAGTAAAAACATGAAAAATGTTGATGGACAGACGGGCAGATGGACAGACAGACAGACAGACGGACAAACAGACAGGGTATAGCAATTGTCAATAACTAAAGGAAATTTCATATCTGAAGGAGTTATGAATAAAGATGGAAAATGACGAAAAAGGTGAATTTTTAAGTTTTTCAAAGGGTTATAACTCTGTGAGTATTGTAGCTAGAGTTACATAACTTGCCATGTAACTGTGTAATGCTATCGTGATCTTATATCTAAAGTTTGAAGTTGATGAGTTTGACGGTTTGTAAGTTATTAAGAAAAACACATGAAAAATGTGGACTTTTTTAAGTTTTTCAAAGGGCCATAATTCTTGAGAGTAGTTTAGCTAGCTTTACATGTATGTAACTTGACATGCAATTGAATAAAGATATTGTGACCTCATATTTAAAGTTTGAAGTTGATGCGTTTGACGGTTTGTAAGTTATAAAGAAAAAAAAACATGAAAAATGTGGACTTTTTTAAGTTTTTCAAAGGGCCATAACTCTTGAGAGTATTGTAGCTAGCTTTACATGTATATAACTTGACATGCAATTGAATAAAGATATTGTGACCTCATATTTAAAGTTTGAAGTTGATGCTTAAGACGGTTTGTAAGTTATTAAGAAACAAGATTATCGCTCACCTGAGCTAACAGATTCAAGGTTTAAGGAAGTGCCAACGTTTACTGAAGGCTTTATGGGAGGTATGGTGATGACAGGGTAAGCATTTTCTGTAAATCAAGTAGAATGTAACTCTATGATAAACAGGCTGACCTCACCGGTTTTCAAACTCATTCAAGCTTTTATTCCTGACACGGGCAGATGGACAGACAGACAGACGGACGGACAAACAGACAGGGTAATACTATTACTATAAAGATCCGATCTGAACTGAAGTGGCTATGGTGATGACAAGTTCAAAAATAAGCAATTAACTGCTGATATCAAAGGGATGTTACTCTGTGATAAATAGGCAAACCTGACAAGTTTTCAAACTCCTCCGAGCTTTTTCTGCCTGACTTACTTGTTTGTAAGTTTCATGAAGATCCGATCAAAACTGAAGGGGCAGCAGTGATGACAAGGTCGAAAATAGGCATTTTCAGCAATCACAGGCACGTAGGTCTATGATAAATGTGCCGACTTGGCCAATATTCCACCTCATCCTAGGTTTTATTCCCAGCCACCTTACATATAAGTTTCAGAAAGATCTGATCAAAACTGAAGGGGCTATGGTGATGACAAGGTCAAAATTTGGCATTTTCAGCAATCAAAGGGATGTTGCTCTAAGACAAATGGGCCCACTTGGCCAGTTTTCGAACTCATCCAAGGTTTTATCCCCAGCCACCTTACATATAAGTTTCAGAAAAATCGGATCAAAACTGAATGGGCTACGGTGATGACAAGGTCAAAAATTTTCAGCCATCAAAGGGGCTGTACTCTATGATAAATGGGCTGACTTGGCCGGTTTTGGAACTCATCCGAGATTTTATCCCCAGCCACCTTACATATAAGTTTCAGAAAGATCTGATCAAAACTGAAGGGGCTATGGTGATGACTAGGTCAAAAATCGACATTTTCAGCAATCAAAGGGGCGTTAATGTACGATAAATAAGCAGACTTGGCTGGTTTTCGAAATCATCCGATGTTTCATCCCCAGCAAACTTACATATAAGTTTTAGTAAGATCCGATCACAACAAAGGGACACAAATCTATGATAAATGGGCCAACTTGGTCGGTTTTCGAACTCATCTGAGGTTTTATCCCAAGCCACCTTACATAAAAGTTTCAGAAAGATCCCATCAAAACTGAAGGGGCTACAGTGATGACAATGTCAAAAATCAGCATTTTCAGCCATCAAAGGGACATAACTCTAAGATAAATCGGGCGACATGGCCGATTTTCAAACTTATCCGAGGTTTTATCCCCAGCCACCTTACGTATAAGTTTCAGAAAGATCTGATCAAACTTTAGGGGCTATGGTGATGACAAGGTCAAAAATCGACATTTTCAGCAATCAAAGGGATTTTTCATTAAGATAAATGGGCTGATTGGCCGGCATTCGAACTCATCCGAGGTTTTATCCCCAGCCACCTTACATATAAGTTTCAGAAAGATCCGATCAAAACTAAAGGGGCTTATGTGATGACATGCCAAAAATTGGTATTTTTAGCAAGCAAAAGGACGTTACTCTATGATAAATGGGCCGGCTTGGCTGGTTTTCGAACTCATCTGAGCTTTTAACCCCGTCCACCTTACGTATAAGTTTCAGTAAGATCTGATCAAAACTGAAAGGGCTACAGTGATGACAAGGTCAAAAATCGGCATTTTCAGCAATCAAAGGGGCGTTAATGTACAATAAATAAGCAGACTTGGCTGGTTCTCGAAATCATCCGAGGTTTCATCCCCAGCCAACTTACATATAAGTTTCAGTAAGATCCAATCACAACTGAAGGGGCTACGGTGATGACAAGGTCAAAATCAACATTTTCAGCCATCAAAGAGACATAACTCTATGATAAATGGGCTGACTTGGCAGGTTTTCGAACTCATCTGAGATTTTATTCCCAGTCACCTTACATATAAGTTTCAGAAAGATCCGATCAAAACTGAAGGGGCTACGGTGATGACAAGGTCAAAAATTGACATTTTCAGCAATCAAAGGGAAGTTACTCTATGAGTAAAGGGTCCACTTAGCCGGTATTTGAACTCATCCGAGGTTTTATCCCCAGCCACCTTACATATAAGTTTCAGAAAGATCCGATCAAAACAGAATGGGCTACGGTGATGACAAGGTCAAAAATGGGCTTTTTCAGCAATCAAAAGGACGTTACTCTATGATAAATGGGCGGACTTGGCGGGTTTTCGAACTCATCTTAGGTTTTATCCCAAGCCATCTTATATATAAGTTTCAGAAAGATCCGATCAAAACTGAAGGTGCTACGGTGATGACAAGGTCAAAAATCGGCATTTTCAGCAATCAAAGGGACGTAACTCGATGATGAATGGGCAACCTTGGGCGGTATTCGAACTCATCTGAGGTTTTATCCCCAGCCACTTTACATATAAGTCTCATAAAGATCCGATCAAAACTGAAAGGGCTATGATGATGACAAGGTAAAAAATCTGCATTTTCAGCATCAAAGGGACGTTACTCTATGATAAATAGGCCGACTTGGCTTGTTTTCGAACTCATCCGAGATTTTATCCCCAGCCACCTTACATATAAGTTTCAGAAAGATCCGCTCAAAACTGAAGGGGCTACGGTGATGACAAGGTCAACAATCGGCATTTTTAGCGATCAAAGGGACGTTACTCTACGATAAATGGGCCTACTTGGCCGGTTTTCGAACTCATCCGAGATTTTATCCCAAGCAACCTTACATTTAAGTTTCAAGAAGTTTCCGATCAAAACTGAAGGGGCTACGGTGATGACAAGGTCAAAAATCGGCATTTTCAGCAATCAAAGGGACGTAACTCTATGATAAATGGACCGACTTAGCCGGTTTTCGAACTCATCCAAAGATTTATCCCCAGCCACCTTACATATAAGTTTCAGAAAGATCCAATCAAAACTGAAGGGGCTACCGTGATGACAAGGTATAAAATCGGCATTTTCAGCAATCAAAGTGATGTAACTCTATGATAAATCGGCGGACTTGCCGGTTTTTGAACTCATCCGAGATTTTATCCCCAGGCACCATACATATAAGTTTCAGAAAGATCCGATCAAAACTGAAGGGGCTACGGTGATGACAAGGTCGAAAATGGGCATTTTCAGCAATCAAAGGGACGTAACTCTATGATAAATGGGCTGACTTGGTCGGTTTTCGAACTCATCCGAGTTTTTATCCCCAGTCACCTTACATATAAGTTTCAGAAAGATCCGATCAAAACTGAAGGCGCTACAGCGATGACAAGCATTTTCCCATAGTAAGTCTATGGGACCTTGTGGTTGTCATAGGAACCAAAGTTCTATAGCGATTTCGAAAAAAAGTTAATGTCATCAATGCCCCACCAGTGGCATGCTAAAGATGAGAAATGATTGAGATCAGCCTGCGGGATACAGAGATATAGCTGCTCAAAAGTGTGGACGGACGACGGACGGACGACGGAGGACCCACTATACTATAAGCTCCCCTGGAGCCTTCGGCCCAGGTGAGCTAAAAACATTGAAAATGTGGATGGACAGAAGGACAGACAGGGTGATTACTGTAGGGCACCCGCAAACATTTGCGGGACCCAAATGATTCTAGCAATTTGGAATCTTCATATCGCACCAATACCTTCAACCAAGTTTCAACTCTTTGGTAACAGAGGTCATTTGAAGATTTTTAAGATTGCTGCTAGGGGCCATCTCAGATATCGCAGTAGAATGATTTTAGCAAGTCTCAACCATCATGTCACCCGAATGCCTCCCCATCACGTTTCAGCTCTTCTCCAATTAGTTGTGGTTCGGAGATTTTCAAGATATTGGAACGGAATGATTTTAGCAATTTTCCCATCTCAAACCATTGTTCATTTCAGTCCAACTTGCAATGTGGGAAGTACGGAACCCAGGAAGGGACATGATTTTTTATTTTTATTATGTTGTACGAACAAGATATTATCTTGAGTGGACAAGATATTATCTTGTTCGGACAACAAATTATCTTGTGCGCACAAGATATTATCTTGTGCGGACAAGATATGATCTTGTTCGCACAACATAATATCTTGTGCGCACAAGATATTATCTTAGTCGCACAACATATTATCTTGTTTGCACAACATAGATCTTGGAAAGTTGTGCGGACAAGATATTATCCTGTGCGGACAAGATATTATCTTGTGCGGACATGATAATATCTTGTGCGCACAAGATAATATCTTGTGCGCACAAGATCTATGTTGTGCAGACAAGATAATATCTTGTGCTTGTCCGCACAACATAATATGTTGTCCGCACAAGACAATATCTTGTCCGCACAAGATATTATCTTGTGCGCACAACTTATAAAATAAAAAAAAATCATGTCCCTTCCCGGGTTCCGTAGGGAAGAGATGTTTTCCGAAGAACTTCTTTGCTGTGTCGGCCATCTTGGCTTTCGTAACAAAATGATTTTTGCAATCCTGTCGCCTCCCATCAAGCTCCCACCTTCTTACTTTCGGCTGGGGAGTCGTTTGAAGAACTTCAAGATGTCCACTATGACAGCCAACTTGGAAGTCGACATAGAATCCCCAACTTTCAATTCAACAGGAGATATGGGTTGAAGAATTTTACGATGGCCATATCGGATTGTCATTTAGGGAATTTTAGAGGTCATCTTGGATATTGGAAAGGTTTTAACAACTCTGTCACCTGAATGTTCCCATCAATATAAAGCTCAATTCTAACTTTCATTACAAAACACGCCTATACAAATACAATGTAAAGTTTACCGCTGTAAAAATGAAAAATTTAAGATGAAAAATAGAGGGTTTTTTTATATTTCTGCTCCATATATAGATCGTGGGCACACGTAAGAACAGCCTCAACGAGGCGGTTCTTATGAGTACCCATAATCTATATTTTAGAGCAGAAATAAGAAAATAAAATTACCCCTGTAAACCCCAGTTTTACAATATAAAAGTGGGTTCAAGGGGGTCAAAACTATATAGGCGTGTTAACGTGATGGACTCATGAACACTATTAACATAATTTCACACCCGATTGAATGTTTACCTTCACCGTCTCCCGAAAATGGCAATATTGTTATTCAATACATAGAGGTCGGTAAATGGGTCGCAATTCAAGAGATGCAGAAAATTCACGAGAAGTTTACGAAAGCAGACATATTAGGCGATAACATTGACTAATTTATTCCTTGCATAAAGGTCAGTCTCGTGTCAAATTGTTCGAACTATAGCAATCCTGAATTTCCGGCATGTCGCCCAGACGCCTCCCATCAACCGCCAGCTCATTCTTACTTTCGGCTTCGTTTGAAGACCTCCAAGATGTCCACTATGACAGCCTTCATGGAAATCGACATAGAATATGATTTTAGGAATAATCTGAATCCCCAACTTCCAATTCAACAGGAACTGTGGTTTGAAGAATTTTACGATGGCAATATTGGATTGTCATTCAGGGAATTTAAGAGGTCATCTTGGATATTGGAAAGGGATTTTAACAACTCTGATTGTCACCTGAATGTTGCCATCAATACAAAGCCCAATCCTACCTTTCATTACAAAACACACCTATACAAATACATTGTAAACTTAACCGCCGAAAAATAAATTAAGATGAAAAATTGTGATATTTTTCTTATTTCTGCTTAAAATATAGATTATGGGTACTTGTTAGAACCGCCTCAATTAGATATGAAATAAGAAAAGTAAGGTTTACCCCTGTAAACCCCAGTTAAACTATATAAAAGTGGGGTTCATGGGGATCAAAATTATATAGGTGTGTTTACATGATGTGGTTCAGGAGATGTCATTTTAAGAATTTAAGATGGCGCCCATGGCACTCATCTTAGATACCCTATTCTAACACAGCGCGCCTATATAGACATGGAAAATAACTGTGTTTTATTCTACAACAAATCACAACAAAGAAGAGTGTGTGGAGTAACGTCATTAAAACTGCAAATTTATGACGTCACTAGTCGATTTCCTTGACGTTAGACGGTGTAACGTCATTTTCTCGCACCGAAAACGTTAAAAAAGGATATAAATACATGTGTTTCAGTCGATAATTTTAGCGGGATTTCTTCTAACAATGGCGAAAATTTGTGAGATTTTGAAGGGAACAACAGCATTATTGCCGATTTGCAGCCTGTTAGAAACGAAATAGATACTCTAGTTTGTGTTTTGTTGAGTAATAAATCACAGTTTGTCGGTCAGTTGTATTTAGATAAATCACGCGCGCTACGCACTCGTGATTTGATCTACTTTACAACTGACCTCCAAACTGTGATTTATCACTCAACAAATCACACCTAGAGCTGATCTATTTCTTAAACAAAACTATTTTAGCCATTCTGAATCTCCATGTCACCCAAAATGCCTCCTATCAAGTTCCAGCTCAATCTGACTTTCCATTTAGGAGTAGATGATGTTTTAAGAACTTCAAGATGGCCGCCATGGATATCAAAATGGAATGATTTTAACATTTCTGCATTTCCATGTCGCACACATTCCTCAGTCCAAGATTTAAAAAATGTGAAAAGCTAACGACGATAAAAAAAACAGGCAACGGCATAAACTGACCATAACTCCCGGTAAGGAGAGGTAACAAGAATAATTAAACCTTATCCCGCTGCATAATTTAATTTAGCCACACCTTTTTTTTCATTTCAACCAATCAAATTACTTGATGTAATGTATTCATTCACAAATTCGCAAATTGATTGACAAACTGTGTACATCCTGATCAGATGGCATCTGATCTGAATCTTCACTAATTGCAAAGGACGGGGTTGTCATGAACAACTGGATAAAGGTCCCAGCAGGCACACGTTGCTCGGGCACCGTCAAATCAACGTCGGCGCAACGTCATAACGTTGCAACGACGTAGATGTGACGTTACGTAAACGTCATGACGTTGCACCGACGTTGATGTGACGTCAAAATTACGTCATGTGCCTGCTGGGATTTAATGTCTAATTATTGGTATTACTTGTTAGAAAAATAGGTTATGTTTATCTGTTTGAATTGCCTCGACAGATACGCTTCATCTCCACATTTAAACAGGAACCCATAACCACTGTTTTAATCCTTAAGACGCCTAGCAAAACTACATCTGAAAATGTCGCCTGCTTATGGCATATGCTGACTTTTTTTGCAACTTTTTTAAAAATATTTTTGCAACAGGCAAACAGTGTGAGTCAAGATCAGACTGGCACTGTTTGCAAAAAATCACTTTTAAGATAACCGGCTGATGGCAAAGCAGACGGGAATAGTCGTGATTGACATGTTAATGGTTAATTTAGAAATACGGAAAAACCATCCCAAAATTATCTTCATTGCTCCTCCTTATCTGGGGCCAGGTTTATCTCATTAGGAAAACATGTCCGTAAGAAATAATGGCGTCCAACATGGTGTCAGAAAATGATAAATATTAGGTAAAAATGATAACATCTTAATTATTTCTACTCTGAACATATATTGTGGGTGCTCGTTAGAACCGCCTCAATGAGGCGGTTCTAACGAGTACCCACAATCTATGTTTTTGAGTAGAAATGAAGCAGATAATGTATACCCCCGTAAACCTCACTTTTCTCTATATAAAGTGGGGTTTAGGGGGGTCTTCGTTTCACGGACTTATCGTGATGTCATAAAGGTAATGTTCTCACGCCTCCTTATCTATGGCCAAGTTTATCTCATATAGGTAATTAGAACATCAATAATTATTTGACACAAGAATTCCCCTTTGACTAATCCACTTTTAATCACATGCCAATGGAATCTGTAGTTCTGAACTGATCACGACTGAGAGTGAATAAAATCTGTAGCAATTTTGTGAGCTTCGTGACAGGCCGTTGGGAAGGCTGCTGTAAAATTAGAAATAATACAGGTGAGCAAGTGACTGTAATATACTGTTATTAACCCTTGTCCTGCTGAATATTCATATATGCCACACCCACTACCAATTATCAACCAATCAGATTACTTGATGCAAATTATTGCAACAAATTCACAATCTGAACGGCAAACAATGTAGATCCTGATCAGATGGCTTCGTCAGAAGCAATCTGATCTGGATCTATATTGTTTCAAAGATCAGACATATCCGGGCTCAGCAGGACAAGGGTTAATCAAGCCATTTCGTATTGGCCCAGTTACAGGTCCGAGGTCTGCTGTATTGGCCCCTCGGCCTTCGGCCGAGGCCAATACAGCTGACCGAGGACCTGTAACTGGGCCAATATGAAATTACTTGATTGATGAAAATTTTATTAATTGACGTAATTAAAAACATGAGTTATGATTTTTGAATATTGGTTGACCTGGTGTAATACAGGATAATCAATTAATAATAGATGGAACAAATTGAGCAAAAATAAGGAAAATAAAATATATCCCTCTACACCCCACTTTCCAAAGGGGTTTAAATGGATGTACAGTTCAGACTTGTTTGAGTGATGAGACTGTTACTGTAATTGTTTGTTTGTTTCTTTAATTGATTTGGAGTTCAACGGCCCAATCAACACTATTTAAGTCATATCAAGCCGGTCAATTTACCTATCCACACTTTTCCCGGGCCGGCCTATATCATCATGGCTATATGTAAGCGTTTTACCAGTACAGTGCTTTTCATTCGCCAGAAACTGAAAACTGCTTTGTTTTTGTTTGATTTGATGTTTAACGTCCCCGTCAACACTGTAAAGGTCATTTTGGAGACGTTGCTTCCAATTTTGTGGGACTTTTACCCGACATTGAGATGAAATTACACCTCAAGCCCTGTCGCCCAATGAAACCAATAGGGTTTATAAAACTGAAAACTGCCCTTCTTGAATCAGCGAAAGTGTAAAAATGACTGTCGAATAGATTTCATGATCCACTTCCACCAACAAATGTTGCCGACGCCGGCAGGTATCGAAACCGCGTCCTCCTGATCACCAGTCAGAGCTACCGAGGCTGGCTAACTGTGGCTGTATATGTGCTGTGGTTCAGTGAGTCTGATGTATAATACACAACATGGAAAAATCTACATAATATCTGATCTAGTACTGAATCAACAATAGGAAGCACTCGTAAAGGATATTATTTGCTCCCACTCTTGGAAAGAAGAATTTGCTTCCTTTAGTACCAGAAACCCCAAAACGGGTACCCTGGCAAACAGTGCAGGCCCAGATCAGACGCCGCAGAACGCGGCGTCTGAACAGGGCCTCCACTGTTTGCTAAAAGTTCAGTCATTTTCCAAATAAATTTTGATGAAAACACAACCTGACACCCCTAAATTTTGAAACGGACTCCTGCTGTATAAAAGGAGGAAGATTCCATTTGGTACAAAAAGGGTTAAACGAAGAATTTGCTCGCACGAACCTGTCAACTAGGTAGAAAATTTTTCCCTTTAGTATGATAAGGGAGCAATGGAGAGATTGTGTCGTGACGTCACAAAACAGGTATTTATCGCGAGTCTAGAAGTTTAGAAGTCTTTACATGAACCAGGAATGGAGAGAAATAATTAAAATTCAAAATATGCATATTGCAGTCAAAAAGATTAAAATTCTATCAAATATCGAAAGAAAACAGTATTAAAATATAATATGATAATTTAATAGTTATTTTATTTGGATAAATATCGAGATTAATGCCGATTTTATTAAAAAAACCTTGCAAATACTGAAGTCAAAATATCATAAAATGTTACAAGAAATCGTTGACTGGGTATACATTAACAGATAATGACAATTGAGGGGGGGGGGGGGCGTTTTTTTTTTGTTGTTTTTTTTCTTTAATTCTTAGTTATATTCCGTTTCCGGTTTTCTCATGATTACACCCCGCGGTCTTCCCTCTGTTACGATAGATATATCAAAACGCCAAAGGCACTGAAATGACAGATTCTATGAGAAAATCATAACACTGTGAAAACTAACTGAAAACCTTTCTAAAAAGATCTTAAAATTTAGAAAGGTAGTTCTGCAATTTCCAATATATGATATTTTTGCAGATGTCTATAGACCGGTGGTATTATGAAACGCCATTCGATGTTTCATATTTTTTAAAGAAACTATTTACGTTTTCAAAACCAATCATTAAAATTCAAGTTTTAACAATGCTTCTGTCCAAAAGTAACAGTTTTTGTCTGGTCGGTTGTGGACACCTCAATTCTGAATATTCTTAATGTCACTACGCTGCGTTCGCTAACTACATGCAATAGTTCGCCACACAATAACGCTTATTTCACCCGATATGTCATACTCTATCACGCACGCGTCTCCTCGGCATACCTTATACCTATACGTCGAAACACCAGGAAACGACAATCGGCGTGATTTACGCCGAAGTGCGATTTGTCACTGAAACGCATGTCTGTCGCTTAGACGCCAATTTACTATTTCTTGCACTAGCGAATGTGTTCCGTACTGTGTCGACGCGTTAACTTGGATCACGACAGAGACGTCTAGCTCTCAAACGTGCATCGCATAAGGGCGTCGATCAGTGTCAGTGCTTATTAGTTGGTAGTTGAGACCCCTTATTTATCTGCAGGTACAGTGTAGCAGCTGCCGGCGGAAATCTGTTTCGCATATGCGTCTGACGGTTGAATCGATCTTGACGTACTGACGTCGGTCTTCTGTATATAGTAAGATGTCGCTCCAATAGACAATAGATCAGACACATGTGGCACCAAAAATCAGAGTCAACGTCATCTGCTTTCCGACCAGCTTCTAACTTTCCAGGGGCACGGTTACAATCCTTTAATGAAAAATGTTGCAATACGCTCTCACTTAAGGCTTTTTGAGAACAAATTTCAATTTCTTCTCTTCTAGGCACGACCTTACATTACACATCAAAAGACGGCCCCCGCCCATAGGGGCTTGAAGAAATATATGGGCTGCAGGATGCTTCCACGCAGAGCTAAATCCGGCCCGCACACTAGTACTGGTAAACCGCTTAAAGGATCTAAGCCTGTCCAGGAACCGCGGTGCCCATGCTAATAAACCCTATTGGTTTCATTCAGCGACAGGGCTTGAGATGTCATTTCATCTCAATGTCGGGTAAAAGTCCCACAAAATTGGAAGCAACGTCTCCAAAATGACCTTTAAAGTGTTGACGGGGACGTTCAACTTCAAATCAAACAAACAAAACACATCAAAAGTTTTATCCTGAACATGTGGTTTCTATCTGTACTGGTGTGAAGGTGGTGCACAGGATCAACGTGGCCGGGCTGGTAACCAGATGTCACGGTTGACTGATTCAACCTCTTTTGCTTATGGGCATTTGTAATCGTTTGGTTTCAGAACCAAAACACTGAGAGTGCGGGGTGTAGGTTGGAGTAATAGTCATGGGCTTAGATTTAAACTGTTTCATTTAACTCTGAAATTCCAAACAAATAGTGAGGATTTTGATAAGAAGACGCGTGCTGCAGCGTCTGATCTTGGTCTACACTGTTTGCCAAATTCACCCTAAGATTCCAGGATAACCCTCTTCCTTCTTATGGAATACCCTGATCTCACCGCGGCTATTTTCTTAGAGACAAAAGTTATTCTGACAAGTCATTGATAGTCACGTAGACATTAGCACTGAAGCGCTTTTCTTATTAACAACTTCGGGTCGAATGCCAAACAATCAACCCAAACATAGCCGAGTCGTTTGTCAGTGTTGGGTACATGTAAGTGTTATCTGTAAAATCTGCATATGAATCAAATGAAGGATCTGGCAAACAATGTGAACTCGGATCAAAGCCAAAAACACGGTGCTGATCTTGTTCTATACTTTTTTGCATTAGTTACTAACATCTTAAATTTAAACGAATCGGTCCAAGTCCCCGTTCATGACTAGCCTGAATTTAGAGACAATCGGCATGAGTGTTGTCAGTGCTTTGATTTATTCACTGCCTTGAGTTTTTCGAGTGCACTGAAGTTGGGCCCGTCCATTCTGCTGAATATTTGGCACCGGGAATTATATCACAGGACCTACACTAACTATCTGTACCATATTCCATGGGTTGAAAGGGACAGGCTTTCTTTCCAATTTCTCCAAGCAAAGTCAATATACAACCAAGTTGTAACTGACCTTAACTTGACCTCGAAAGTCAGAAAGAAAATCTATTAATATTCTTGTATGCAGCTGACCAGATCCAACGGCAGGCTGGTCTTTAAGGATTAAAATTGACAGCACTGACAGAAAACAGTGTAAAACCTGAGCAGACTGCTAGAAGACGCCGCATTGATCTGGGAATAAAGTCTTCGACAAACCTGTCGCACGATGCAGCTGATTCATATGAAATGCCTAATCGTAAGATAAAATCGTCAAGTCGTCTGTTTCAAAAGTTTGTATTACGCTTACAGGATAACTATTGTACAATTTTGATTACAGTGCCAAACCGAACTACATTTTGTGCGGACGCATATTTCTTTGGCGGTCAAAGCCGGAAGAAAGCCTGAATTACTTAAACGTGCAGCACAGCAAGAATAGACAGATGGAATCTGTCATTAATGATATTCATCGCAGATACTGAACTTTCTTTCGACCCATAGACAAGTTGCATCGTTCATTATATATTTTTTCATTTTCAACGGTCGCTAGCATTTAAGAAGATTTTAAGAAGCAATGAATTTTTGAGTGATAAATCTCAGTTTGTCGGCCAGTTGTAAAGTACAGTCGAGCTTCAAAGGCTCGAACACCTTTAGGACCTCGAAAATCTGTTCGAGACAGCACTGAACACTGAGATTACTGTCAGGAGGCATAACGAGATACTTTTAGACATCTTTTCGGTGTTCTATAATGAAAATGTATGCTGTGTGTTCTCATTAGAATCGCCTCATCGAGGCGATTCAAATGAGTACACACAACATACATTTGCAAGATAAAAGACTAAAATATCCTTAATAATCCCCCACTATTTCTTATGAAGAGGATTTCGCTAGGGGCTCAAGAATGGGTTCGAGGCATCCATGATGAACGAGCCATCGGTGTTCGAGCCATCGAAGTTCTACTGTACATCAAGTCACGAACGCGTAACAAACAATTCACTACTACAGATTATCTATTTCGATTCAAAAACACTTAAAAATCCACAATAAGTTTCTTGCCTCCCTTAGATTCTTCCAACCTTTCGCCATTGTTAGAAGAAATCCTGACAACTATTACACATGTATTTAAGTCCCTCAAATGTTTTTAGCGCAAGCAAATGCCGTTGCACCATCTAACTCTAACAACGTATCTACGAGCGACGCCATTAAACGGTGGATTTTTACTACGTCCAAATGATAAATCTCTGAAAACGCGAAGAGACTGTAAATATCACTATATGTTATTTTCGGGGAGAGTCGTCACTTATGGTGTCAGAACTTAAGGCCGAGTCGTTTTGTTTGTTATTGTAACAAATAACAACAGGCAACAAAATATGTTTACAGCCATACATTTACATTTTCAAACCCGCCCATCGGGACTCTAAGAAATAGATTGGGCTGAACAGTGCTTTCACGCAGAGCTGAAACCAGCCGCAAACAAGTACTTGTAAACCGCTTAGAAGGTCTCACCTACCCAGGCAAAGTAGTGTGAGTCTGGTCGTCCCTGCATATAGATACTGGTTACTTTGAGCGGCTTGAAATATAAAAGTCCTACAAAATTGGAAGCAACGTCTTCAAAATGACATGAATAGTGTTCATGGGGTCTTAAAACTTCAATTCAAACAAACAGAGGTATCACATGACAAGTTACCTGGCCAGCTCCAAAAGCCATGTGGAACACCATTCATTACTTTTAACTCCACCTTGACTCCAGCCTCTCTCAGTTTCTCATAATATGCTAAAAGTACAGAACAATGTTTATGTTAAGCCTTGTCCTGCTATTAACGACAACACCTACAAGAGTAGATCTAGATCAGATGGCTTCTGAATCTGATCAGGATCTAGATAAGTATAGATCCAGATCAGATAGCTTCTGAATCTGATCAGGATCTACACTGTTTGCGTAGCAGTTTGTGAACCGAAGGAATACTTTGTATCAAGTTATTTAATTGGTTGATAGTTAGCAATGGGCGCAGCTAAATTCATTTATTCAGTAGCATAAGGGTTAAGAAAAATGTGCACATCCCCAAGGCAGAGAACTCTGTCAAACTTTGTTACCCCCTTTATCAGCAGCCTAGTAGTCTACTCTTAGCGGAAAGAATTTCTCCTCAGAAGTACGATTGTCTTGTAACAAGGCTTGTCGGAACCTGAATTTTATGGTGACTTAATATAAATTTTGAAAAATCGTATGGAAATAAGAATTTTCTGATCAGTTCAAGAAAATCAGCATGCAATACAAAAACAAAGGCTATAATGTAGATGTGATTTGACAATCTGCATGTTTGTTGAATAACCCAATCACGGTTAAAATGTTGGCTGTCCTCTTTAATTGCACGTCGGTGGGCCGGAGTTCAGTGTGTTTGATAGTCCACATATAAAGCTAAATATGTGGTTATTCAGGTCTGGACATCTGTATCTTTCTTATCCCATCGGAGTTTAACTGGTGATCTTTTGCTCCAGTGTTGATGACGCCAAAGAGATCCACAGGGACCAGTTGTTCAAAACTAACGACGTCGTCAGTTAACTTATCGTTAAAACTTCGATCATTTATTATGTAAAATATGCTGAAATTTTTGCTGAAAAAAAAATGTGAGCAGCTTTTCAGCAAAAACACAAAACTCTTCGATATTGTACTTGCTAGAACAGTTAACAATTTGACCACTAACGAGCTCGTTTAGCTAAGAGTGCTTTGAACAACTGGGCCCTGGTGTCTTATACGTTTCAATTGTCAGTTCCTTGTGCTAGTTTCATCACAATCTTCTCTTTGGTTTTAATTATTATTATTAAGTAGCTAGGAGTCTAACTGTTGGTTTTCTTTTGCTCCAGCATTTCAGTGGTTTCTTGCTGTCGAGTCCTCACCGTTGTCTCACCTCTGTGGTTCTTTGATTAGTTGTGTTCACGGAGATGTTGCACTGATGAGTTAGGAGGCCTTCATGCGGACTGAACAAATTATTTGTCTAAATCGCGGCGGAAGTAAGGGCGAGGATTGTGGCCGCGTAAAATCGATTTAAGCCCCCAGTGGAAATCTTTCCACTGACCGTTCCAAGGCGGTTCTTCTGTGGCGATTTATTTATGTTGTTGTTTGTTACTTACTGTGTCTTTTAATTTTGGATGGCCATATGGCCATTTTGTGGGAAAGTAACTGTCCTTATGGCCTTCCTTTGTTTAGGTTTCCATTATGGTCTGGTCGCTTAATGTTTGTATTTCTTTCCCTTTGGTGTCTTTGATGGGTGGAGTAAGTTAATTGTATCGATTCCTGATCTTTGTTTTACTTCTACTTTCCATAACAAAGGGTATGCCGAGACGGCATGTCAAAGAGAAACAGTATGCGAAGTTTGAAGGTAGTTGCTGAGATCCCAAGGGTTATGGTATAATCTGACAAAGTCAATGAAGCGTGAACTATAGGTCAAGGTCACCGTGTCAAGGTGTATGCTGAGGCGGCGTGTCTAGAAGAAACATTAACCCTTATCTTGCTGAATATTCAGTTTAGCCACACCCATTTATGTCTATCAACCAATCAAATTACTTGATGTGATTTATTGCTACAAATTCATAAACTGAATGCCAAACAGTGTAGATCCTGATCAGATGGTTTTTGTTTGTTTGTATTGGAGTTTTACGGCCCAGTCAACACTATTTAGGTCATTTTTGAGCCGGTCAGTTTACCTATTCACACTTTCCTGGGCAAGCTTATACGTAAGCGGTTAACCAGTACAGTGCACATTCTTTCGCAAGAAACTGACAACTGCCCTTCTTGAATCAGCGGAAGGGAGAGAATGACCGTAGAAAAGATTTCATGATCAATCTCCACGAAAGAATGTTGCCGACCCCGGCGGGAGTCGAACCCGCGTCCTCCTGATCACCAGTCAGACGCGCATCCGACTGAGCCAACGAGGCCGGCTTTCTGATCAGATGGCTTCATCAGAAGCCATCTGATCTGGATCTACACTGTTTCCAAAGATAGGGGTTGTCGTGAACAGCAAGATAAGAGTTAAGTAAAGTTTGAGTGTTCTAACCCCATAGTTGCTCAGACCAAAAGCCAAGAAATTTATTATTCAACCTTTAGGTATCTTGAAAGTTCTATGTCTCTGACCTGGACCTAAAGGTCACGCCAACTGACATGGACGGCGGTAATTAAACGTTTTGACCTATATTTAACCTCATGCAAAATATAAAAGGAATCCATTAAATCTTTTAATTATAAGGTCTTTTAAAATTTAATGCCAAAAATTTGACCCTGTGACCTTAGCCTTAAAAATACACCTACCAACATGAATGATAGAAATTAAAACTTGAGACATATATCTGCCATCGTGCAAAGTATAAAAAAATCCAATCAAAGGGTTGTTACAAGGTCTTTTAAACTTTTACGCAAAACATTTGACCCTGTGACGAAGTTCTATGTTTGTGACCTTGACTTCACACTACCCTATAGGGATGCTGGTAATCAATAATTTATACCTATATTTACCATCATACACATTATAAAATAAATCTACCAAAGGGTCTTTATATTATAAGGTCTTATAATTTTTAACGCAAAATCTTTGATCCTGTGACGAAGTTCTATCCTTCAGGTCACGCCTATTGACATAGAACGATAGCTCTATATCTACCACAGTGCAAAATATAAAAGAAATCCATCAAATGGTCTTCATATAAGGTCTTATAAACATTAACGGCAATCTTTGACCCTTGTTCCGCGAACGTGACGGAAAGACGAACGAACAAACGAACGAACGGACAAACGAACGAACGGAAAGGCGAAAACTATATACCCCTAGGCATAATTCCGGGGTATATTAATGAACAGACGGAAAGACAAAAACGATAAAACCTTTGCTTTACTGTGTATGCCAGGAGTATAATGAAGAAGGTCAAACACAAAACTTTGGGTATAAAAACATGATCTTAAAAATTAATGAATAATGTTATCTGTTAAACTGTTTTCGTAATTTTTTATGAAAACATATTTTAACTGGAATACTTTTTCAGAATAAGGCAAAAGGAATGTGGCAACTGTTATTTTGTCTTTTTTGGCTTGCAGCGACGGCTGCAAGCCATTTAGATTGGAAAAGTGGTTCCGGTTTTAGACTTCTCTTTCTATGTTATTTTGGATCCTCAGGTGAGTTTTTTAAAAGCAAAAATCAGAGATACGGTCAGCTTTTTCCGGTGTTCTGGTTCCTTAACCTTACAGCTCAATAGCTTTCGCATATTTTAATAGAATACAGGGTACCAGTTTAGTGAGAGATGGTCTAGTGACATAGCTATCGTTTCTGTGCGAAAGTTTAACTAAACACCGAAGCGAATTTATCAACTAGGCCACGGTCTGCTCAGCACTACCGACAATACATTTTACCGGACCACATTCATAAATCATCTGTGTAGCAGTCTACAATTCACTAGAAGGTCAAAACTCGATGGGTTTTTATGCCCCCGCCTATTTGGAGAATAGCGGAAGGGCATTAAGTCTTACCCCTGTCCGTCCGTTCGTTTGTATGTCCGTCCGTCCCGACATCGTGTCAGGGCCATAACTCCAAAACCGTATGGAATATATTCATGAAACTTCACAGGTGCATTCATCACACTGAGACGATGTGTCATGAACAAGGAAGACAACTCTTGCGTTTTGGGTTCTTGGATTATCTGCCCTTGACTTAGTACCATATAGTACACCGTGTCCGGGCCATAACTCCTAAACCGTACGGAATATATTCATGAAACTTCAAAGGCGCATTCATCACACTGAGACGATGTGTCATGAACAAGGAAGACAACTCTTGCATTTTTGGTTTTTGGATTATCTGCCCCTTGACTTAGTACCATATAGTAAACCGTGTCCGGGCCATAACTCCTAAACCGTATGGAATATATTCATGAAATTTCACAGGTGCATTCATCACACTGAGACGATGTGTCATGAACAAGGAAGACAACTCTTGCATTTTTGGTTTTTGGATTATCTGCCCTTGACTTAGTACCATATAGTAAACCGTGTCCGGGTCATAACTCCTAAACCGTATGGAATATATTCATGAAACTTCACAGTTGCATTAATCACACTGAGACGATGTGTAATGAACAAGGAAGACAAATCTTGCATCTTTGGTATTTGGATTATCTGCCCTTGACTTAGTACCATATAGTAAACCGTGTCCGGGCCATATCTCCTAAACCGTATGGAATATATTCATGAAACTTCACAGGTGCATTCATCAAACTGAGAAAATGTGTCATGAACAAGGAAGAAAACTCCTGCATTTTCGGTTTTTGGATTATCTGCCCTTGACTTAGTACCATATAGTAAACCGTGTCCGGGCCATAACTCCTAAACCGTATGGAATATATTCATGAAACTTCACAGGTGCATTCATCACACTGAGACGATGTGTCATGAACAAGGAAGACAACTCTTGCATTTTTAGTTTTTGGATTATCTGCCCTTGATGCATATATTTTATGATTGATTTGAAGTACATTTGTAATATTTTTTTATGAATGGCATTTGGCGGGGGCATCCGTGTCCTATGGATACTTTTTCTAGTGTTGAAATTTTATAGGGTAGATTCCTGACGTCAGAAGTGTTAACTAGAGTAGGTCAACTGAACTGCTGCGTCTTTTTTTTTATCGTGTCCGATCAATATCTTTCTTATTCCTGGATTGATTTTAGAATAACTTGACAGTATTGTTAATCATCATGAGAGGATGTGTTGTGCTCAAAACCCAAGTTGGTGTCTAAAACCGAGTTATCAAGTTCAAAATGATTCTTTGAGCTACGTTCTTTCATTTCCTTGTTCTTTATAGTTTTTTAACATCAACATTTTCTTACTCCTCTGATAGCGCTGCCGGGGCGCTAGTCAGTTTCACTGACAGCTCTAGTTATATTGAAGGTACTGCCACCAATAAATGAACTAAGTTTACGGCGTACTGACAGTCAATTGGTCCAGTTTTTATCAAGATTAAGATTCACCTTAAATAGCTTCATACTGTTTATTTCTTTTTAGACTTTCAGATAAAAACTGTTAACATTGGTAACATTGTTTACTTTGGTTGTCTCTTGTTTTTAATATGTTTATACTTTGCTAATAAAAGATGTTAACATTTAATGTCTCTTCTTCCTTCGTCTTATACTCCCTTGTATGTATATTTGTGTCGTCACCTAACAATCACATGTTTACTGGCAACATGACATGAATGTATACTCAGTATGTATGGAAGACCGCCTCCGTGGTCCAGTGATTAAGGTCGCTGACTTGTAATCACTGGAGGGTCATGGGTTCGAGCCCCCCTACCGGCCATGATCGTTTATGTGAGAACATTTGGTAGTTTGTGTCGGAGGATCGGAGACTAGTACTGGTACTTTCAAGGAACGATGGATAGGAAACTACCCGCCTGTATATGAGTGAAAGATCGTTGAACGGGCGTAAAACCTAGCAAAACAAACAGTATATATGATGTGTTCTACCACATTATTGTCTCTCATAAATCTGTTAGGGACATTTATTTTGTTTTGTTTGTCCATTTCTACTTGCCAAATCGCATATCGTCCGTGCTCCATAAGTCCATTATTCCTCCTGTCTGTCTGTTAACAATTTCTTCTTCAAACTACTATTCAGATACTACTGAGCAAATGTCAATAAAACAGGGTCATGACAATGATCCCTTACTATCATAGTTGGTCAAAAGTGAGAATGTGATCATTGGGTCACATGTCAATGCCTCAGTTACCTTAACATTGAAATATTTCTTCCAATAAATGCCAGGGTAGTGCCACATAGAAAATTGACACCTCATGGGTTTGTCCATTCCAATTATATTGCCTTTGAGTACACTGCCTCAAAAGTCTATGTCCCATTAACAAGAACAGTGCAACTTGCTTCCTCACCAGTACTTTCATCTACATCAACTCGTACATCCATGTGGCGGCAATATGGCTACACTTACACCAGGAACAGTACCCTTAAAACCAGGCAAGCCTTTCCTTTTAAAAGGAACCTTTATTATAATTCACCAGGAATAGCTGGATGCCAAAATGAGGATTCCAGTATATTCACGTGGCTAGATACTCTTTTAATAATAAAGGTACCCCCATTATGACGCCATTTCGAGAATCAAACACACCATGTGTAATCCGTTGCCTATACTGCTTTTATGTATAAACCGATTTTTTTTTAAGATATTTCCAAAGGATCTAACTAATTAGAACTTATTCAGTTTTAGCGTTCTTCATGCATTTTTACATAAGAATACATCTTCAAACCGTTTTGACCTCTTCCACTTGAATAAACTTACTACCGGCTCTTGGACTTTAACAAAAACAAATTGACTCGCATAAAGGAATCTTCAAAAGTGAGTTAAAATCTCACTTGTTTGTTTGTTTGATTTGAGATTTAATGTCCCCGTCAACACTGTATAGGTAATTTTGGAGACGTTACTTCCAATTTCTGATATTGAGATGAAATGACACCTCAAGCCCTGTCGCCTAATGAAATCAATAAGCATGGATGATCCAACTTGCACCGGTCTACGTGGGCAGGTTTATATCCTCTAAGCGGCTTTCCAATACTCCTATGGAGTCGGTTTCAGCCCATTTATTTCTTCAAGCCCCAACGGGCGGGTGCCGAAAATCTCACTTGTACGGCAAGTTTAAGCTTGGCTAGTTCATGGATGTTGCCCATGTGATGAACACTCTTACAATATAGAAGTGGAGGCAATGATCAAGAATCGATACAATTAACCCACAGCTCCAATCAGTGACACCAAAGGGAAAGAAACACAAACATGAAACAACAGACCCTAATGGAAACATCAGTAGTGGAAACCCAAAAGAACAGTTACTTTCCCACAAAATGGTCAATAGGCTATCCAAAATAAAATAATACTAGAGCGCGCAGTCGATGGCAAGCCATCGCAAATCCCCACGTTTTCTCCACAGTAGGTCAAAATTTGACCTTTTGACCCCTCCCCAGGGCCCCTGGGGGCGGGGACAAAAAAAAATGTGCTCTTGCGCAAGCCATTCATGTAAGCAACTCGCATACCAAATTTGGTTGAATTCCGGCTAACGGTTTAGGAGAAGATAGCCGGACAGACGGACAGACAGACAGACGGACGGACGGACGGACGGAGGCGATAACATAGTGTAGTTTATATTTGCTTGTCCTTTGGGATGATGGATTCCATTATGAAATTTTGAAAATATTTGAAGGTCACTGATGAGGCCTAAATGGCCGAAACTAGCTAGTCTGGCCCAGAAAACATGTACATTCCTTAGATCCAGTTCTGTTATGAATTACTTGCTTCCAAAGGATAACCCTTTCTAGAACATATTTGTAGCATGTGTGCCTAGTTTATAGAAGTGGAGGCAAAGGTCATGAATCGATACAAATAACCCACAGTCCCTATCAGAGACGCCAAAAGGAAAGAAACACAAACATGAAACAACAGACCCTAATGAAAACATCAATAGCGGAAAGCCAAAAGGACAGTTACTTTCCCACAACATGGCCAATAGGCTATCCAAAATAGAATAATATAAGCGACACAAACAACCAAAGACAAACCATAACAAAAATATAAACTGCGACAGAAGAACCTCCTTAGAACGGTCAGCAGAAACGAATTTCACTGGGGGGGGGGGGGGCTTACGTGGCAACAATCCTCGCCCTTACTTCCATCGCGATTTAGACATAATTTGTTCAGTCCGCATGAAGGCCTCCTAACTCATCTGTGAAACATCTCCGTGAACACAAATGATCAAACAACCACACAGATGAAACAATGGTGAGGGCTCGACAGCAAGAAACCACTGAATGCTGGAGCAAAAGAAAACCAATAGTTAGACTCCCGTGGGCCAGACCAGAGACAGAGCATCAGGTACCAACCAACATAAGCTTTGCGCTGGAACCGCCATAGAATCTTAGGCCTGACCCATCGGCGTGTACTTAAAGAGGGAAGCAAAGTTGTCAACCGTGATTGGGTTAACTACCATGCATGCAGTCTGTCGTATAACTTTATAAAATCTTAAGATAGAAGTGAAAGCAATGATCAGGAATCGATACAATCAACCCACAGCTCCCATCAGAGACACAAATGTTAAAGAAGCACAAACATGAAACAACAGACCTAATGGAAGCGCCAATAGCGGAAAGCCAAAAGGACAGTTACTTTCCCACAAAATGGCTAATAGGCTATCCAAAATAAAATAATATAAGCATCACAAACACCCAAAGACAACCCATAACAAAAATAAACCACGGCAGAAGAACAGCCTTGGAACGATCAGTGGAAACGGATTTCACTGGGGGACTTAAATCGATTTTACGTGGCCACAATCCTCGCCCTTACTTCTGTCGCGATTTAGACATTAACTTTATGTAGGGAACTTGCGTTTGCTGAGGTATAATTTATTTCAGATATTGATGAGCACTAGCAAAGAACAGAAGACAGTTGTTCAAAACTAACGACGTCGTTAGTTAACGTATCGTTAAAACTTCATTTATTATGGCAAATATGCTTATATTTTTGCGGGAAAAAATGTGAGCAGCTTTTGCGAATCCAAAAGCTGCTCACATTGTTACAGCAAAAACAACAAAATTTTAGGTATTAAACTTGCATAACAATATGGCCATTATCGAGTTCGTTAAGCTAACGGTGCTTTGAACAACTGGGCCCAGATGTGTAAAAAAACACACGGCTAGATGTGGAGGTCAGTTGTAAAGTAGATCAAATCACAAACACTTGGAGTGAGTGATTTGTCTACATACAACTGATCATCGAAGTATGGTTTTACACGCTAGAGCCGATCCATTTCGATTCTAATACATTTAATATCGACAACAGTTTTGTTGTTTCCTTCGTCTCTCCATTGTTTCAAGAAATCCCACCACCCAGTTGACTGAAACGCATGTATTCACGTCATAATGCAACGTTTTGACACAAGAAAATGATGTTTCACCGTCTGACATCTAAGATTATTCTAAGATGATTAAACAATGGTTTTTCCCATCGCGCTCTTCAAACCTAGTGATTTGTTGAAGAATAAGTCTCAGTTCCGTTCTACTGCGTATATAGGCCCCGTGTTAGAAATGTTCTAGAAAGGGTTATCCTTTGTTTGGCAGCAAGGAATACACCACAGAACTGGAAAATATAGAGTGTACATGTTTTCTGGGCCAGACTAGCATTAGGCCTCATCAGTGGCCCTAAAATATTTTCAAAATTCAACAATGAAATCAATGATCCCAAAGGACGAGAAAATATTAACTTCACTATGATGTAGGGCAGGGAGACTTTTTACGGCCACACATTCGCAGACACCAGCTATAGTGACGTTATATTTTCCCATCAGACATAGATAGTGGACAATCATTAGAATAGAGGGGGCGATTTTAACGTGTACCCAAAATCTATTTTAGTTTGAAGTAAAATAAGAATTTTTGTAAAAACGATCATATTCGCAGGCATTAAAGAATGCAGTGTACCACATGGGTGACATTAGGAAAACATGTCTGTGTGAAATAATGTCGTCCAACATGGTGTCAGAAATGACAAATTTTATTTAAAAATGATAACATCTTTCTTATTTCTGCTTTCAACATAGATTGTGGGTTTTCGTTAGAACCGCCTCGATGAGGCGGTTCTAACGAGAGCCCACAAGCTATATTTTGAGCAGAAATAAGAAAAATATCACAATATTTCATCTTACGAGTACCCACAATCTATTTTTTTCGAGCAAAAATAAGGCAGATAATGTATACTCTGCTTAACCCACTTTTCTCTGTATAAAGTGGCTTTTAGAGTGGTCCTAATTTCACGGACTTGTCATCGTGATGGTTATCCCAATAAAGCTGTATCCGAAAACAATATCATTACTCTCATATTCTATTCTGCTGCAAGGATGTCTTAGGCTACATGTATGTCATATACATCACTCTGACAAGCAAGTGTAATGAACAGCCCTGAAAACCCAACTTTATATAGAGAAATTGGGGTTTACAAGGGGTATTTCTTTCCCTTTTCTGCTCCGAGACATAGGTGGTGAGTACTCGTTAACATCGCCTGAATGAGCTACCGTAGTTTTGAGTATAAATAAGAAAAATACCATAAATATTCATAAGAAAAATTAGTTTTTTTAGGGAAATGGAAGTGTGCACTATGACACACGGATGTTTTATCATAAAGATAACGAGTAAGATCAGCAGATATATGCCTAATATAGGCATAACATATCATACAGCAGGCATGTAGAATACTTTTCATCAGCTACCCTCTATATTAATTGCATTGCAGCACATAGACCTGATAAAATATGCTACCTTAGGACAAGTGAGCTTTATCAGGTCATCGTGACATTGCACTTTAATGAATGAACCGGGCTACTAGGAAAAAATGGAAAAAAACGTTATTATTACTGGACAAAATGGAAAAATTACTTGAAAAAAATATGGTAGGAAAGAGTATGGTCAGCTGATACAAAATATATCGAACTGCAGCATGTTCGGACGCACTGAGGACCCTCGATAACTTATCGTAAATTACTAATTTAAGAGTGTAGAAGGGGGTAAACTAATAAACAGAATACCAGGTTCGTGTCATTTGATATCAAGTTTATCAGGCTCTGCTTCGAGAACACATGTAGAATTGTTAGGAAAGCCTCGCGATTCTACAAGCGTTCTCGAAGCCTTGCCTGATAAACTTGATATCAAAAGACACGAACCTGGTATTTTCTATTTATCTTTCAAATTTGTAATAGACCGCATCCCAAACAACACAATGAACAAACACGATTGAATATATTACTCTTGACTGATAATTACTCGTAAAGGGAATGGGATCACCTGGCATATTTTTCCACACTTTTTCAAAGGGAGATAACTTTCGGGACTTCCTGTTCGCTTTACTATAAGCCTTGACCCATTGAAAAAGGGGTCTACTCTTCAAGGAAAGAATTCGCTCCTCAGCAGCAAATTCTTTTCTTTACTTCAAGAGTTGACCCCTATTGACATGGGAAACAAACTGAAGGTGTTCCCATTCCCCTTTAGCCTTCTTCATGACTTGTTAATATAACTGATCAATTATATAGAAGCATCTTACATGAGTGGTCATTCCATATGAAATTTATTAAATGAGCCCGTAGCGAGTTTCCTAAATTCCATATGAAATGACCAGGAGTGTAAGAGTCTGTTAATCATATAACAATTTTATTGCCAAAGAAGATCAAAAGAATTTCAGTAGAATACTACGTGTTGTCACAACGGCATCATGATGTTACATGCCAGTTACTGTATGTTATTACATGTGTGTTCATATGATTTTTAAAACATGACGTTATCCACTGAATGACAGTGACGTCATATGGTAAAATTTAATCTGTAAGAGCCCAGTGAGGCTGCACAGTGAAACGAGGCAATGCATCACGAAAACATGCCTTTATAATTTTGACCCCCTTGAACCCCACTTTTACATAATAAAACAGGGGTTTACAGGGGTAAACCTTATTTTTCTTATTTCTGCTCTAGAATATAAATTGTGGGCACTCGTTAGAACCGCCTCGATAAGGGCGTCCTAACTAGTACCCGCAATCTATATTTTGAGCAGAACTAAGAAAAAATTCACATTTTTTAATCTTAAAATTATCATTTTTTTTTCGGCGATTAAGGTTACAATGTAGGGTATAAGCGTGTTTTGGTAATGGTCTGAAACACTGAGGGCTTGACTTCTATGGCTGTTTTCGGACACATGAATGTATGCAATGACTTCTTGACATGATGACCCTATTCGGACATATGCCACATCAAGACTTTAGCCAAAGGCCAGCCCAGGAGAGAGGGTAATTAATCATATGGGAACAGCAATAGCCCAAGCAAACCATTACGAAAACACGCCTATATAAATACATTGCCACCTTTATCGCCGAATAAATGAAGGGTTTAAGACGAAAAATTACGATATTTTTCTTATTTCTGCTCAAAATATAGATTGTTGGTACTCGTTAGAACCGCCTCATCGAGGCGGTTCCAACGAATACCCACAATCTATATTTTAGAGCAGAAATAAGAGAAATAAGGTTTACCCCTGTAAACCCCAGTTTTACTATATAAATGTGGGGTTTAAGGGGGTCAAAATTATATAGGCGTGCTTTCGTGATGCGTTAACACGTCTGTGAAAGGATCATCCCCTTAAACCCCACATTCTCTTCAGAAAACTGGGGTTAATAGGGGCATAAATTATTTTTCTTACTTCTGCTCTAAGACATAGGCTGTGGGTACTCGTTAGAACCGCTTCATTTAGGTGGTGAGCACCAACAGCCCAAGTTTAGAGTAAAAAAAGAAAAATATAACAAAATTCCAACAATAAAATACCATTTTTGAAATGTTAGATGGATGTATTATCTTAATGAAAAGCACATTCTCTCCAGAACCTTTGCTACACGCAGACAGACATGTAAGGAATACCTTCCCAGCAGGCACATGGCGTAATTGTGACGTCACATCAACGTCGGTGCCACGCCATGACGATGATGCAACGTCACATCTACGTCAGTGCACCGTCGTGACGTTTATGCAACGCTACATCTACGTCGGTGCCACGTCATGACGTTGATGCAACGTCACATCTACGGCGGTGCAATGTTGTGACGTTTATGCAACGTCACATATACGACGGTGCCATGTCATGACGTTTTTGCAACGTCACATCTACGTCGGTGCAACGTCGTGACGTTTATGCAACGTCACATTTACGTCAGTGTCACGTCATGACGTTACGTAACACCTACGTTGCACCGATATTGATTATACGTGAACCTAGCCTGCTGGGTTGAGGTAGCTTCATGCCAAACATTCTCTATCTTTTGACTTTGCAGCAGATTAACAACAAGTCGCTTTAGTCAATACCCATTTAAATCCCACTGATACAGGAAAGGTGGCATTTATGGGGTATTCCTTACTTTTCTTGTCACTCAAAAACATAGATTGTGGATACTCGTTAGAACCGCCTCACTGAGCACCCACAATCCGTATTTGAACTAGGAATAAGAATAATATCAAACATTTTCATCAGAAAAATGGTAGGTCTAAAGATAGGAGAGACACCATTTTAGCACACGTGAAAATGCACATCTACAACAGATAGGCTCAGCAAACAAGGCACGATGCTGAGTCCGTCAGAGGGGCAGGTGTTGATTGACATCATAAATGATCATGGCTTGGAACAGGTTGTTGACTTCCCTACTCGAGATGGAAACACTTTGGATTTGATTCTTACAACTTTGCCAGGACAGTTTGGGGATATTCAATCCCCGGACAAACTAAGTGATCATGATATTGTCTCTGGATTTTTGAAAATCTTCATACCACCCATAAAGAAACCTCGTAGAAAGGTGTACTTATATCAAAAGGGTGACTATGAAACTATGAGGAAGGATGCCCTAAAATTTGCAAGAGAGAAATACTTTAATGGCCATTCAGACGCTCGGTCTGTCCAGGAGAACTTTGATTTGATAAAGTCTTTCATTCAAGCTTCGTCCGAAAATCATATCCCCTCCCAAACTAGCAGGTCTGTATCTTCAATTCCTTGGATCACACCAGAAATAAGAAGAAAAATTCGGAGGAGAAATAAGATTCATGCTAAGGCAAAAAAGTTGGGAAGTGGTAAACTCAGAGCAAATTTTGAAACTTGAGACGAGAAATCAAAAATGACATCAAAATCAGCATGATCTGCATGTTAATAACTTGGTAGGTGATGTAAAGGCAAATCCAAGAGACTTCTACAGATATATCAATAGCAAGAAGAAAGATAGGCAAGGTATCCCACCCCTTAATAAAAGAGGAGGGAACGGGGTCGCTGAATCGGACTCTGAAAGGGCAGAGGAATTGGTTGGTCAATTCAATGATGCGTTTAATAAAACTGAGTTTAACGAGGTCCCATTGACTGAAAGATCGGCCCCATTCATGAAAAAATTTGTTGTATCCTCGGCAGGAGTGATCAAGTTATTTAAAGGCTTGAACCTTTCTAAAGCTTTAGGGCCTGATGAGCTTCATCCTAGAGTCCTGAAGGAACTAGCAAATGAGTTTGGTCCAGTTTTTGCTCATCTTTTCCAACAATCTCTCGATACGGGTGAAATTCCCAAAGAATGGCTACTAGCGAACATCTGTCCACTTTACAAACAAGAGGGCCATGATGGCCCTGGATCGCTCACCTGATCCATAGGGTATCAAGTGGGCCCCTGGGAGAGCCAAAACCAAAGGGCCTGCAGGATGGGGCATTTTCCCCCTAGACCTATAATTTGTACAATCTTGATAGAGGTCCACTAGATGAAGCTTCACACCAAATATCAAAGAACTGGGCCTTGCGGTTTCAGAGAAGAAGATTTTTAAAGATTTTCCCTATACAAGTCTATGTAAAACCAAAGGCCCCCGGGCGGGGGCATTTTTGGCCACAGGGCTATAATTTGAACAATCGTGGTAAAGGTCCACTAGATGAAGCTTCATATCAAATATTAAAGACCTGGGCTTCGTGGTTTCAGAGAAGAAGATTTTTAAAGATTTTTCCTATATAAGCCTATGTAAAACCATAGGCTCCCGGGGCGGGGGCATTTTTGGCCTCAGGGCTATAATTTGAACAATCTTGATAGAGGTCCACTAGATAATACTTCACACCAAATATCAAAGACTTGGGCTTTGCGGTTTCAGAGAAGATTTTTAAAGATTTTCCCTACATAAGCCTATGTAAAACCAAAGGCCCCCGGAGCGGGGGCATTTTTGGCCCCAGGGCTATAAATTGAACAATCTTGGTAGAGGTCCACTAGATGAAGCTTCATACCAAATATCAAAGACCTGGGCCTTGGGGTTTCAGAGAAGAAGATTTTTAAAGATTTTCCCTACATAAGCCTATGTAAAACCAAAGGCCCCCGGGGCGGGGGCATTTTTGGCCCCAAGGCTATAATTTGAACAATCTTGGTAGAGGTCTACTAGATGAAGCTTCATACCAAATATCAAAGACCTCGGCCTTGTGGTTTCCGAGAAGATGATTTTTAAAGATTTTCCCTATATAAGCCTATGTAAAACTTAAGGCCCCCGGGGCGGGAGCATTTTTGGCCCCAGGGCTATAATTTGAACAATCTTGGTAGAGGTCTACCAGATGAAGCTTCATACCAAATATCAAAGGCCTGGGCCTTGTGGTTTTAGAGAAGAAAATTTTTAAAGATTTTCCCTATATAAGCCTATGTAAAACCAAAGGCCCCCGGGGCAAGGGCATTTTTTGCCCCAGGGCTATAATTTGAACAATCTTGGTAGATGTCCACTAGATGAAGCTTCATACCAATAATCAAAGACCTGGGCCTTGCGGTTTCAGAGAAAAAGATTTTTTAAAGATTTTCAGTAAAAAAAATCTATTTTAGCTCCTGTGACGTATATGTGCAATAGACCGGAACCATTTGAACAACTTTGAAAGGGGACCACCTAAGGATCATTCCTGTGAAGTTTGGTCAAAATCCGATCAGTGGTTTAGGAGGAGATGTTGTTTGACGAAAAAGTTTATGGACGCACGCACGCACGCACGGACGCACGGCGGACAAAAAGTGATCCCAAAAGCTCACCTTGTCACTACGTGACAGGTGAGCTAAAATGGGGACAGGGCTCTTGCTCGAAATTATCGCCCGGTGTCACTGACCTGTGTTCTATGTAAATTGCTTGAACACATAATTTGCTCAAACATCATGGCCCACTTGGATGAACATAAACTTTTGTCAGACAGACAACATGCATTTAGGAAAAGGCATAGTTGCGATACTCAGTTGAGCACGGTTATTAATGATGCAAAAATCCTGGACAAAGGTGGGGTGGGGGGGGGGGGGGTGGGGGGCAGGTGGACACATTTATTCTGGACTTCGAGAAGGCTTTTGATACCCCTCCGCATGATCTACTTAAATCCAAAATATTTGGTTATGGAATTGGAGGAAAGACTCTAAAATGGATAGATTCCTTCCTTTGCTACAGAAAACAACGGGTTGTTGTTAATGGTAAATCTTCAGTATGGGCGCCAGTTTTGTCTGGAGTCCCGCAAGGGACTGTTCTTGGTCCTCTATTGTTCTCTCTGTACATCAATGATATCTCCGCTGACATTGAATCAGAAATAAGACTGTTCGCAGACGACTGTGTTTGTTACCGGGAAATTAGAGATACAGATGACTCACTGAAACTTCAGGCTGACATAGATAGATTAGGATGTTGGGCCCGAAAATGGGGAATGAGATTTCAGCCAGTTAAATGCAATATTATGCAGAAAACTAGGAAGAGATCTAATAAAATTGAGGCTTCTTACACTTTAGAGGGAACTGTCCTCGAAAATGTGAATTCCATTCAGTACCTTGGTGTGACAATCACTCACGATTTGAGATGGAATACACACATTAGCAACATGTGTACAAACGCGAATAGAACACTTGGTTTCCTGAGGCGAAATCTTCATCAGTGTCCTCAGGATGTGAAAGAGACTGCATACAATGGACTTGTTCGCCCAATCTACGAATATGGTAGTTGCATCTGGGATCCAAGCGGAGTAGTCCTCAATGAAGAAATTGAAAAAGTTCAGAATAGAGCTGCCAGATTTTTAACTGGAAATTACTGCTTTGAAACTGGGAGCATGGCTGGAATTCTAGGACAATTAAGATGGGAGTCTCTCAAGAAAAGGAGAAAGACAGTAGGCTCATACTCTTATACAAAGGTCTAAAGGGTGCTGCCAGCATTCCAACAGATGACCTTGTTCCCCCAGCTAGACACTGCAGAAAACACCATTCAATGAAGTTTCAGACCCTTACTGCAAGAACGGACATTTATAAAGAATCTTTCTTCCCCCGAACCTTTAGAGAATGGAATGCCCTTCCCGATTCGATTATTTCGACGGCTGAAGGTGTTGAGGATTGTGTAGCTAAGTTTACCTCTTTGGTTAGAGCTAGGGACTAACTTCCCATGTCACAGGTCCTGGTGTATGAATGTCATTTGACAGTAATAATTCTGATTCGGATTCTGATACACATTATTGTATTTTGATATTATATAAGAATCCAATAATGTGTAGATGTTGGAGATGGGCATTTTCAACCCGAGGTGCTGAGCGGAACCGAGGCTAAGGGGTCATCCCGAGTGTTAGAAAGCCCAACAACAAAGCACCATATTAGATTCTTTTTTTGCACAATACCACCGAAAATTTTCATTTTACTTTATTTAACAATTTATTTTACCCGCAATACACTTACTCGTATGTAGTTTGCCTTGGTCAGAACATCCGGATAAGAACAGACTTTCTTGCACACCATATATGGAATTCATAGTTTTAGTTTGGGATAGAAATTCTGTTCTAACCCAAAATCGAATATTCTCGCGCGCTTGATAAATGCACTGGTTAAATACGACCCCATATGCGCTGTCGTTAAGGTTGACGTCACAGCACGTAAAGTGATGTCACTAAACATCCCTGTAGTGTCATCACAATATGGTGGACGTCGGCAGCCCAAGTGAGTGCAATATTAAAAATCCACGCTCAGAAATGGAAGGTGTACAAGAAAAAGAATCCTACATGGGTGTGAGGGGTGGATAGAAAATACGACCCTCGGAAACACTGCAAGTCTCGTGATGCCGGACAGTGACCCTTGGGACGGATTTTTCCATGCACCTCTCACACCCATATAAGAATCTTATATGCTATCCCAGGCTAAAACCACGGATTGCAATATCTGTTATTCAAGAATAGTATTTGCATTTGACGAAGAACAATTCAAAGAATGATAAATGTAGCATCTCATGTGTTCATCACGAAATCAAGCCTATGTAATTTTAACCCCCTTGAACCCCACTTTAAATAGTAAAATTTGGGTTTACAGGGGTAAACCTTATTTTTATTATTTCTGCTCCAAAATAAAGATTATGGGTTCTCGTTAGAACCGCCTGGTTGAGGCGGTTCTAACGAGTACCCACAATCTATATTTTGAGCACAGGATGAGGCGGTTTTAACGAGTACCCACAATCTATATTTTGAGCAGAGGATGAGGCGGATCTAACGAGTACCAGCAATCTATATTTTGAGCAGAAATAAGACAAATATCACATTTTTTTATCTTTAAATGTTCGTTTTCTTTGTGTTTTTTAGTGTGTTTTTAGATAAAGTTTATATTGTATTTTTATAGGCGTGTTTTCATAATGGTCTCAAAAAGCTTTTTGATCTTTCTAAAATTCTTCTACCACAAATTCCATAGAAACAGATAAATTGGGTATGTTGTTATAACTGAAGGATGTCAGTTTTCCTTAAAAACGTGCTGTGAGTATTCATTAGAATCTCAGTGAGGTGGTTCTACTGAATACACATAACATAGGTATACTTGAAGAAAAAGATGGGCTGCATGATGCTTCCACGCAGAGCTGAAACCGACCCGCACACGAGTACTGGTAAACTGCATAGAAGATCTAAGCCAGCCCAGGCAATGCGGTGCGAGTCGGTCCATCCATGCTTATTAACCCTATTGGTTTCATTGGGCGACAGGTCTTGAGATGTCATTTCATCTCAATGTCGGGTAAAAGTCCCACAAAATAGGAAGCAACATCTCCAAAATGACCTTTACAGTGTTGATGGGGACGTTTAACATCAAAACAAAAACAGGGAGAAATGAGGAAAAATATCCTTCAATTTTCACCATATACCCACCTTACCTGTTGCTCAGACTAACCATATCCTCCATCTCTTAACATATCCAGTTCTGAGAGTATAATCAGTGTTGGGGGAAGGTAAGAAAAGTCTTTGTGCAGAATAACAGACGCTCTAGGGGAATACTTATCTTCTTCTGTCATGCCATTCCGTGACGAAAACCTAAACACATCACATAAAAGAGTACATGAGATGAACACCAAGACCTATCCCTTTTTGCATCATGTTTACAAGTCCATATAATAAGAACTTCGTAAACACAATATTACATGAAAAAATAGGGCGTTTAAGGAGAGACTTTTTGTCTTGTAATGAACACCCCTACAAACCTCACGTTTTCTTTAAAGATCTTGATCAAACTTCAGCGAAGTAGATGTCGCACCTGTTCCCAACTCAAAAGGTAATGTGTATTTCAGGTATATGATATAAATATAGTAACTTAAGAAGTAACAACAGTCTATCTACGAGGGCGAGTAAATGAAAAACCAGCCTAACTTATTTTTGGGTGAGATAGAGCTCTTCTTTTTTTCGATGTAGTTGCCCCATTTAATGGTACACTTGGACCAATGCTGTTCCAGTGACATCAGTCCAGAACTGAAGAAGGCAGTGTCCTTGTCTTCGACCCACTCCTCAACTGCCACCACCACTTCTTCGTTGGACCCGAAATGAAGTCCACGGGTATGCTTTTTCAAATGTAGGAATAGGAAATAGTCACTAGGAGCTAGGAGTCCGGAGAAAAGGCGGGGTGCAGTATTAGCTCGTACCCATTCCGCTCAACAGCATCCATTGCAATTTTTCAAATGTGGACTCTTGCATTGCCCTGTTGGAGCAGAATCCCTTTGGAAAGTTTACCTCGGCATTTTTCACTGATCGCAGTTCTTAATTGGACGAGCAAATGTGCATAGTATGAACCTGTTACTATACATTTCTTTGCTAGAAAGTCCAACATAATAACGCCTTGGGCGTCCCAAAAATACAGTTGCCATCATCTTACCAGCAGATGGTTGCATTTTTAACTTCTTTGGCCTCGGAGACCCCGGCACTACCTACTGGCGACTTTGAGTGATGTGATGCCCTCACCTTTCTACTTGACAATATTTATATTAGATTCGGTGCTAAGTTATTTAGACAAATTGTGGGTATTCCGATGGGTACTAATTGCGCACCTATTGTGGCTGATCTGTTCTTGTATTGTTATGAAAGAGACTTCATTTTGTCGCTTTCTATTGATAACCAATCTGAAATTATTGAAGCTTTTAGCTCTACTTCTAGATATTTGGATGGTTTGTTGGATGTGGATAATACCTCTTTTGATGGTTTGATCAGTCAGATTTACCCCCTAGAACTTCAGTTAAATAAAGCAAATTCTTCTGATACCGAGGCCCCGTTTTTGGATTTACATCTGTCTGTTGTAGATGGATTTGTTTCGTGCAAAATTTATGATAAACGCGATGACTTTGATTTTGAGATTGTAAATTTTCCTTTTTTGGATGGTGATGTTCCTCGTGCGCCATCCTATGGCGTTTATATTTCGCAATTGGTTCGATTTGCTGGGGTGTGTGGTCGTGTAGCTGGCTTCGGCGCTTCGGCGCTCGTGGTGGGTTGTTAACGGCTGGGCTCCTTGGTCGGGGTTATCGGTGCCATGGGCTACGCAAAGCCTTTTCAAAATTTTATAGACGCCATTCTGATTTAATTTCAAAATTCAATATTGGACTTAAATCTCTTCTGCAGCAGGGTCTATCGGAACCCGAATTTTATGGTGACTTAGCGTATAAATTCAGAAAAATATATAACCGCAATGACTTCAGCACCCAGTTTCGTGAAGTCGTTCTTCGATGTAGGAAGGTTGGGTACAACATGGATATTATACGACAGACTGCATGCATGGTAGTTAACCCAATCACGGTTGGCAACTTTGCTTCCCTCTTTAATTGCACGCCGGTGGGTCAGGCCTCAGATTCTATGACGGCTCCAACGTAAAGGCTTATTGAAAATTAGAGAGATAATGTCGGTTGGTGCCTGATGCTCTGTCTCTGGTCGGGCTCATCGGAGTCTAACTGTTGGTTTTCTTTTGCTCCAGCATTTCAGTGGTTTCTTGCTGTCGAGTCCTCACCGTTGTCTCACCTCTGTGGTTCTTTGATTTTTATGTTCACGGAGATGTTGCACTGATGAGTTAGGAGGCCTTCATGCGGACTGAACAAATTATTTGTCTAAATCGCGACGGAAGTAAGGGCGAGGATTGTGGCCACGTAAAATCGATTTAAGCCCCCCCAGTGGAAATCTTCCACTGACCGTTCCAAGGCGGCTCTTCTGTGGCGATTTATTTATGTTGTTGTTTGTTACTTACTGTGTGTATCACTTGTGTCTTTTGGTTTTGGATGGCCATATGGCCATTTTGTGGGAAAGTAACTGTCCTTATGGCCTTCCTTTGTTTAGGTTTCCATTATGGTCTGGTCGCTTAATGTTTGTATTTCTTTCCCTTTGGTGTCTTTTATGGGTGGAGTAAGTTAATTGTATCAATTCCTGATCTTTGTTTTACTTTTACTTTGAGTTTTCATCTCTGTCTCATAATAATGGAGTCAGATCTAGTATACAGTCACCAGACCATAAAAGAAAATCATCTTCAACCACACCAACAAAGCGCTGGCTACTGATGCTCTGGTTGCCATCTGTTAGTCCCTAAAGAGATTTTGGGTTTCGCATACCCAAGCGATCATGTAAAATTGTTGGAGCGCTAGCATGTGAAATGTGTAATGCATTTCTATTTCTTCCACCTTTGTTACATTAATTCATCGATGGCATTTGATGGGCGTACAGACCTGGTTTCGTCTTCTAAAGACATTCTACCGCGTTTGAATTCCCCAACCCAGAATTTAACTTGTGCATATGATGGTACCGAAGACCCATAAACATTTGTCAACTCGCAGTGTATTTTTTGACCTGTTTTCTCTTACAACTACAAGTACTGAATTACAGCACAGTACACAAATTTTGACGTAAAGTTTGCTTTTGCATCGCTAACCATGTTTGACGTTAATAACTTATGTGTGAAGGGTGGAATTTCGCCCTCATGCCTAAAACATGTATTGAAACAAGGTTTGTTTGATTTGAGGTTTAACGTCCCCGTCAACACTGAAAAGGTCATTTTGGAGACGTTGCTTCCAATTTTGTGGGACTTTTACCCGACATTGAGATGAAATGACATCTCAATCCCTGTCGCCCAGTGAAAACAATAGGGTTTATTAGCATGGACGGTCCGCCTCGCACCACGGTTCCTGGTCAGGCTTAGATCTTCTAAGCGGTTTACCACTACCGGGCCGGATTCAGCTCTGCGTGGAAGCATCGTGCAGCCCATATATTTCTTTAAGCCCCTATGGTCGGGGGCCGCTTGAAACAACGTATGAAAATCCTGGTCAATTAGAAATTGGATATACTGGTTACTTATTGACTTGCCCTCGTATCTGAGGTCAGAAAATGACTAAATTCATAACGTGGAAAATGTGACAAAAGATTATCCAACAATACATACAAAGAGCATGCACATCATCAAACCATGCAGAAAACACACGCAAATGCTGTAAATAATTGGTACAAAAAAGCAAGAGGAGTTGCACTCAGAAGGTATCTATTCTAAAAGTAGTTTGACCTGGACAAAACTAAGTTATAAAATGGAAAGGCGTTCATAACAAAGGATTACCCCAAAAGCACATGTACATCTGCAGAAAATGAGAAAAGCATCTGCAAAAATTCAAAAAGATCGGTTATAAACTGTAAGAGGAGATGCGCTGACAAGGTACCTACCTATTCTAATAGTTACTGAACCTGGAAAAAAACTTAAGTTGTGACATTTGGAAAAGTTGATAAAAAATAAAGCAAGGTTCAGCCTAAAACCATATGCCCATCTACAGACCATGACATAAACACCTGCAATATTTCAAAAGCACTGAAAGAAAACTGTATGAGAAGTTGTGCTCACAAGGTATATATTGTAATAGCAAATGGACTAAAAAGAAACTAAGTTGAAATAGTGGCAAAAAAATGCATGAAGCATTAACGCAGCATAACATCAACATTACGTGAACACCTGAGGAGCATGGCAAAATCACATGCAAAGTTTCAAAAAGTTCGGTAAAGAACAGTTAGAGGAACTGTGCTCACAAGTTATCTATTTTGATATTAACTGGACCTGGAAAAAAAGACTAAATTGTGAAAGTGGAAAAATTTGATAAAAAATTAAAGAGAGAAAAACCCAAATAGCCACATGCACATCTACAGACCATGACAAAAAACACCTGCCAAGTTTCGGAAGTATCGGCAAAAAAATGCGCTCACAAGAGGACCGAAATATCAATTTCCTTCTAAAATTGATTTCAATAAATGTAGAGACGAAATCGCTGCTGCCTTGAATGAATTTGGTAATCGATGGTGTAAACGAGAGTATGTTGAGCATAGAGCTCTAAAAGAATGGAAACTCAGCATTCTTAAATTAGTGAACAAACGCATATCTTTTATTCCCAAATTACGAACTTATCACTTCCTAAACCCAAGACCTCTTTACGTCACCTTAAACTAGGTATTCAACCTTTCCATAGGAAGTTTGTTTTGGCTCCAGCTGATAAGGCCGCTTGACGGCTTCACTATGTTAACACTCTTCAGCAAGAACTTGGTCTGTGTTACAGAAAGCCAAGAGAAGCTCCCTACGTTATATTTGGTACCTAAACTCATAAAAGACCATGCGAAGCACGATTTATTGCAAATCTAAGCTCTTGTACCACTGAACTCTCCAAATTATTAACTTCATGTTTTACTGCCAACAAAAAACATGTGATAAATTATTGCGACAAAGTCTTCGAAAGATCAGGTAGAATTCTGTTTTGGTCAATAAAAAATTCTAATGAAGTTTTAAATAAACTGAAATCCAGGCGTTTTCGTGCTTCAAACAAAAATCAAAAATGAGTTCCTTTAAGAGCAATGAAAACATTCATAAGAAAGAAGATGGGTCATACTACGTAGTTTCGGCTAACAAAGCCTCATCAGTGACCCTGTAATGATCCGGCAAAGAAAGCCAGAGGAAACATACTGCAATTCTGCAAATTTTGAATAGGCAGTCGATACAAAGACTGATATAAATCCAATTGGGGTCCAAAAAATTAAAAACCTGTCTAGAATATGAGTCTAAACCAATAATTTATTTCTGATTTCTCAGAATATTCACGCTGATCTCAAAGGACCAAAAGTAAAATATAAACTACACTATGGTTGATGTACGGGGAGACGTTTTACGGCCGCCACACGGCACAACACCAGCTGCAGTGAAGGCAAATAAAAATCAAAAATGAGTTCCTTTAAGAGCAATGAAAACATTCATAAGAAAGAAGATGGGTCATACTACGTAGTTTCGGCTAACAACGCCTCATCAGTGACCCTGTAATGATCCGGCAAAGAAAGCCAGAGGAAACATACTGCAATTCTGCAAATTTTGAATAGACAGTCGATACAAAGACTGATATAAATCCAATTGGGGTCCAAAAAATTAAAAACCTGTCTAGAATATGAGTCTAAACCAATAATTTATTTCTGATTTCTCAGAATATTCACGCTGATCTCAAAGGACCAAAAGTAAAATATAAACTACACTATGGTTGATGTACGGGGAGACGTTTTACGGCCGCCACACGGCACAACACCAACTGCAGTGAAGGCAAATAAAAATCAAAAATGAGTTCCTTTAAGAGCAATGAAAACATTCATAAGAAAGAAGATGGGTCATACTACGTAGTTTCGGCTAACAAAGCCTCATCAGTGACTGATCTGTTTTTGTTCTGTTATGAGGGAGAATTTATGATGTCCCTTTCTGTTGAAAACCAGTCTGAAATCATTAAAGCTTTTAGTTCCACTTCTAGATATTTGGATGATTTATTAAATATTGATAATACCAATTTCGATAGTTTGATCAGTCAAATTTACCCCCCCCCCCCCCACCCCAGTTTAAAATAAAGCAAATTCTTTTTTGGATGGTGATGTTTCTCGTGCGTCATCCTTTGGCGTTTATATTTCGCGGACTGAACAAATTATTTGTCTTAATCGCGACGGAAGTAAGGGCGAGGATTGTGGCCACGTAAAATCGATTTAAGCCCCGCAGTGGAACTCGTTTCCGCTGAACGTTCCAAGGCGGTTCTTCTGTCGCGGTTTATTTTTGTTATGGTTTGTCTTTGGGTGTCTGTTGTTTCATGTTTGTGTTTCTTTCCCTTTGGTGTCTCTGATGGGAGCTGTAGGTTGATTGTATCTATTCCTGATCATTGCCTCCACTTCTACTTTACCTAATTTTCATCTTTTGAGGGTGAAAATGACTAAGTTCGCATTGTGGAAAATGTTACAAAAAATGATGCAAAAATTATATTCAAACTACATGCACATCCTCATATTATGGAAAAAATACATGTAGAGTTTCAAAATGATTGGTATAAAACTGTGAGAGGAGCTGTGCTCAAAAGACACCCCGGGTAAAATGTTGACAAATGGATACAGACAGACAGCCGAATCGACGAACAGATGGCAACCTGCATGCCTAAGTCAGGTTCGACAAACATTGGGCTAACATGAGAAAAGCATATGCCTGTTAAGTCGAACACCAATAGCTCGAACATCTTTAGGGCCATGAAAATAGGTTTGAGACAGGGGTAATTTGAGCCACTGAGGGTCGATCTTAGAGCCAGGTCAGGACATCTTTTCAATTTTCTTCAAAATACGAGGGCTGACTGACATGTTGTGAGCCTCATATTGAAGGATTTGAATTTTGTCGGACATACTGTATTATTTTTCAAAATAATCCCCTTCAGTATCTATACACTTTTGTCAGCGGTGTTTAAGGGCATCGATGCCACTTTAATAGAACTCCTTTTCTTGGCTGTTCAAAAAGTCATCCACAGCATATATGACGGCATCATCGGACTGGAATTTGGTGCATGAAATAGCCGTTTTCAGTTTTGGAAATAGATGAAAGTCTGATGGAGCAAGATCAGGTGGATAAGGCGGATGCTCAATCAATTTAAAGCCAAAATCGTGAAAGGCAGCCATAGCAATGACATACGTGTGAACTTGTGAGTGATTGTGATTCGACTGTGAGGTTGTGCAGATCGACCAGAGACAATCACGGACACCATGCTCATGACTACAATAAGAATCCTTAATTGTGTGCATTTCAATTTACAACATATAACAAAACCTCTGGTCTGACTGCAGACTTTGCAGGACACCTACATTACTGACAACATGAAGAATTGTTGTGCAGTTTGACCCGAGACTCTCGGGCCCATCGGAGTCTTACTGTTGGTTTTCCTTTGCTCCAGCATTTCAGTGATTTCTTGCTGTCGAGTCCTCACCGTTGTTTCATCTCTGGTTGTTTGATTTTTGTGTTCACGGAGATGTTGCACTGATGCGAAAGGAGGCCTCTATGCGGACTGAACAAATTATTTTTTCTTAATCGCGACGGAAGTAAGGGCGAGGATTTTGACCACGTAAAATCGATTTAAGCCCGCCGGTGGAATTCGTTTCTGCTGATCGTTCCAAGGCGGTTCTTCTGTGGTTTATTTTTGTTATGGTTTGTCTTTGGGTGTTTGTGTCGCTTATATTATTTATTTTGGATAGCCTATTGGCCATGTTGAGGGAAAGTAACTGTCCTTTTGGCTTTCCGCTATTGATGTTTTCATTAGGATCTGTTGTTTCATGTTTGTGTTTCTTTCCCTTTGGTGTCTCTGATAGGGACTGTGGGTTAATTGTATCGATTCATGATCTTTGCCTCCACTTCTATAAACTAGGCACACATGCTACAAATATGTTATAGAAAGGGTTATCCTTTGGAAGCAAGTAGTTCTTAACAGAACTGGAAATAAGGAGTGTACATGTTTTCTGGGCCAGACTAGCTAGTTTCGGCCATTTAGGCCTCATCAGTGACCCTCAAATATTTTCAAAATTTCATAATGGAATCCATAATCTCAAAGGACAAGCAAATATAAACTACACTATGATGTAGGGCAGGGAGACGTTTTACGACCGCCACACTTTCCCAGACAACAGCTGCAGTGACGATAAATATGTTCTAGAAAGGGTTATCCTTTGGAAGCAAGTAATTCATAACAGAACTGGAAATAAGGAGTGTACATGTTTTCTGGGCCAGACTAGCTAGTTTCGGCCATTTAGGCCTCATCAGTGACCCTCAAATATTTTCAAAATTTCATAATGGAATCCATGATCCCAAAGGACAAGCAAATATAAACTACACTATGGTGTAGGGCAGGGAGACATTTTACGGTGCAAACTACTTTCTGTTTTGCATAGCCAATAATTATGAAGGCCAATGATCTCAAGTGTATGAGTAGGATACTGTATCCATAAGTATTTGTTTTGATTGTTTATTTTGAAGAATGATTGCTTCCAGGTGACATTGGCTCAGTATATTTAGTTTTACCCAAACACACTTTTCTTGAGCAGGCTTATATAAATCAAAGCAGTTAATCAATACAGTGTAGATTCTTTCGCCAGAAACTAACAATCGTCTTTCCCCGAATCAGTGACTGCAGAAATAACTATGCCAACACACCGGTATCCCGTCTGCCACTTTCTCACACCAGTCAGACACATATATGACTGAACTACCTAGGCCAGCACTATAAAACCTGCAAATGAAAGCCCATCCATAGGCATTCAAAGACAAACATTTGCTTTTATAGCAACGATGGCTATTATGACGACGACCACGACGACCACGATGATGATGAGGATGATGATGATGATGAAACATACCAGGCTCTGACATCTTTTGATAAGAACGGATCGAACTGAAACTCTTCATGTGAAGGGTACTGTTTTGTGTAGTCCGTACTTGGATAAACAAGCACCTGAAAGCACAGAGTACTAACACATGTGAAGGATATCGAGATTTGTAGTTCACACTTGGTTAAACAAGCACCTGACAGTGCGGAGTTAAAATACTTGTGAAGGATGATGGACTGTGTAGTTCACAGAGATAAATAGACAGCTTAAAGTACAGAACGCTTGTGAGGACTACTGACTGACTGATTGATTAATTGTCCTGGGTTAAACGACATGTCAACCCTTGTGTGTCATTTTGTGTCGTTTCCCAGAGAAAAGGAGATAGGTGATGGAGGGCATAAAAGAAAAGTGAGGGACAAAAGAGAAAGAGGAAAATGAATGGCAGTATAGAAACAGAAGTAATAACTCCACCCTCCACCTTTACCTGCTGCAAGGACAGCAGGCCTTGTCCAACTGTAATCCCATATCAGATGGACACCCCAGTGTCGCAGGATACATTTAACCTTTGCCTCACCCAACCACCCCCTTGTAAGGACTGTTGAACTGTATAGCTCACACTAGGACAAACAAGCATCTAAACGTACAGAAGTAGAATACCTGTTGAGGATAAGAGCTGTTTGGTTCGTTCTTTGGCAAACAAGTACTTGAAAATACCGAATACTTGTTTAGAATATTAAGCTGAGTACTCTACAGTGGAATAAACAAGCGTATTAATATTACAGAATCTTGTGAAGTTTATTGCACTTTCAGGTGCACTTTCAGGTGCTTGGATTATCCATTTGTGATAACCCGACACCTAAAAGTACAGATTCAGGGGACAACTGTATTCAAAATTGTAATTTTGTCAGCCTCGATAGCGCAGTGGTTAGCGCGTTCGACTCATGATCGAGAGGTTGTGCGTTCGAATCCGCCACCGGTATCGAGGTGTGTCCTTGGGCAAGACACGTAATGACACTGCCCCACTCCACCCAGGTGTAAATGGGTAGCAGTGGTGTAAAAAGCAACTGCCACTCTCTCTCGCGCGCGTGAAAACACCCGGAATGAGTGTTCGAGAGCGATTCAATAAGCTTAAAGCTTTCATCGCAATCGAACTAAAATAAATTAGTATAAACTAAAATTGTAATTGGGGGAGGTAAATCGGCGGTTTTACGGTCGCGAATTGCGTTTTACGACCGTAAAACCGACGATTGACCTCCCTAAATTTTCAATACATTTATCCCCATTCTAATGCACATTCCGTTGTTATGTTAAAAAAATGTACTACTTTTCACAAAGTGACAAGCGCTGTGAACTGCGTAAAACCAAACGCCAGTCAATGAAAAGCAACGTTGCGGGATGTCGTCGGGTTTCCGACAGTATATCTCAGAATATACTGTCGCAAACGTTTGACGTTGTCCAATCAGACGTCGCGTTACATACCCAAGTGGATTAGAATACATGCTTAGAATATTAAGCTTCTAAAAGCATGCTTCTAAACGTACAGAATACTGGTAAAGGACTTGTACGTTTTGGAGTTTTACAGTCCAGCCAACATTTAGGTCATTTCATACTGGTCACTCTACCTTACCACATTTCATTGGCAGGCTTATTCTTAAGCTGTTAAGCAGTAAAATGTACATTCTTGCACCAGAAACTGACAACTGCCCTTCTGGAATCAGGATGAGAAAGGTAATGAACACAGAAAAGATTTCATGATCAATCTTTATGAAAGTATGTTGCCAGCCCCACCATGTATGGAACCCGTGACCACTTGATCACCAGTCAGATGCGCATTCAACTGAAATACTAGGACCACCACGTGTTAAGGATATCGGACTGTTCACATGTGGTTTGCACCGGGAAAACATGTGCCTGAAAGTACAACATACTTGTTAAAGGTAATGAGCTGTGCAGTTCACGCTAGGATATAGAAACAAGTGAGCTGTGTTGTTCTCCCTGGGATCAAAAGGAACCTAAATTATGTGATAGAGCAGAAATGCTAAGTCTTATGATTGATACTGAGCTGTGTTGTTCATACATGATTTAAAAGCACCTGAAAATACTGAATAAGAATACTTGTGAAAGACATTCACACGAATAAACAATCACCGGATATTGTACTTATCACTTTAACTAACCATAATGTCTTAGTTTCTAGCACGGTGGACTAGTAGTCGGAAAAGGGTGTATCTCTAGTTATGTACAACAAAGTGCAGGGACTGGGCAAAATTGTTACATTAAAAAAGATAGTTTTTATGAGCATTTAAGTGTGAACAACATCGGGTGACCAGGAAAACACGTATTAAGGGACGGTAAATAAATTAACTTTACTACTTAACCCTTATCTTGCTGTTCACGACAACCCCTATCTTTGCAAACAGTGTAGATCCAGATCAGATGGCTTCTGAAGAAGCCATCTGATCAGGATCTACACTGTTTGGCATTCAGTTTATGAATTTGTAGCAATAAATTACATCAAGTAATTTAATTGGTTGATAGACAGAAATGGGTGTGGCTTAAATGAATATTCAGCAAGAGAAGGGTTAAATCTATATTTGTCTGTTTTCTAAAGCCTTGAACTCAAACAATAAAGCACTTGCTCATAGGTTTCTTATAAGACATGACATCATAATGTCGCAATTCTCCTTCAATGATATTGGAAAGAAACATGGTTTATTTTGAAGTCACTTAAGGGGAATGGGAACACCTTCAGGGCAGACAACTCTTGCAAAAGTATTTTTGACTCCCATGCCAATAGGGCTCAACTCTTAAAGGAAAGAATTTGCTCCTAAGGAGCAAATTCTTTCCTTTAAGAGTAGACCCCTTTTTCGGCGGGACAGGACTTATAGAAAAGTGAACAGGAAGTCCCGAAAGTTGTCTCCCTTTGAAAAATGGCGGAAAAATGAAGTTTTTCTTGTAAAACTTATTTTAGTTAGCAATACTTACGATAGTAATGATTAGACTACTACCCATTTCCATGTTAATTGCAAAGGAAATTTTGAGATCGAATCAGGCTTGGTCCCGGACCGAAGATACCGGTCTTTATACCCCTTCTCCGGTACCGGATAATATATCCACCGGAAGTTGCGCAGTACGTCAATTCTTTAAATTTCAGCACAGTATAAAGCGGGGCGGGAGGTGGTCCTCTTATCATTACTATGGTAAGTATTGCTAACTAAAATAAGTTTTACAAGAAAAACTTCATTTTATTAGCGCAATCTTACCATAGTAATGATTAGACTACACGTAGAATAAAGTGTAGGTGGGAGGTCATAATATAAAAGAGACCACCTGATTCGATATATATGTTTGGAAGATATTCTAAAATATATATGCCATCATAAATTAAGAAAGCATCTTCCAAAACAATAGACTAGCATAATTACAAACTTAACCCTATATAGATTCAGGTTAACCCAATAAGGGTTAGTAAAAACCAGGGTTAGTTCAGGCAATTACCTCCATATCATCGGTATAGGGATAATAGAGCCAGCTTTTCTTCCTATTCCTGATGGGAAGAGGGTCGCCCCCACCACTTTTTGGGCAGCAACAACTTGGCCCAAAGAGTTTAAAGCCTGGCTCTGCCTGGACATATCTCTCATGTAGAATCGTGAGAATGTAGTCGGACGATTCCACACAGCCGCACGTAAGATGTCATCCAAGCATGCCTTACTTAAGTATGCCCAGGACGATGAAAAAGCTCGAAGGTCGTGAGCTTTAATGTGCATAAGAGAAATGTCTCTGCTAGTCAATTTCGAGTATGCTAGCTTAACCGTAGCTACAATCCACCTGGAGATTGTTGCTTTTGAAACATCACGATTACCCCTAACAGAAAGAAAAAGTCTGTCCCGACCTCTGCGGAAAGGCTTAGTCATTCTGATATAGAACTTTAATGCTCGAACCGGGCATAGAAGTCTATCGGGATTCTGATTGTTCAAGGTTTTCGACAAACACGGGATCACAATAGGATCCGGGCTAACCGAAGGAAGCTGAGTTTTAGCTAAAAAACCCGTTACGAACTGAAGCGACACGGAGCCGTCAGTTTTATTAAAACGGATATTGTCTTCGCTAGCAGATAAAGCGTGAATTTCGCACCGGCGTTTTGACGTAGCAAAAGCCAAGAGAAAAACAGTTTTCATGGTAACATGAAGCATGGACGCTTTATGAAGAGGTTCAAATGGGTGCTTTCCTAAGCATATTAGAACCCAAGATAAATTCCACCGAGGAGTTAAAGACCTGTATACGGGGCGACGAAGCTCCATAGATCTTATTAACTCTGATAGAACCGGGTGAGATCCCACTGTTCTACCGGAAACAAATCTAAGAGTATTAGAGATGGCAGATCTATATCCTTTTATTGTGCTTATTTGGCAATTTCGAGCCTGAAATAAGTATAAAAGAAAATCTGCTATGGAATTTATAGGGGCCTCGATCGGATTGATTTTCCGTCTATGTCACCAACGAACGAAGATTGACCACTTGGCGTCAGAAATCTTGTTCGTGCCCGGTCTTCTAGAAGTGGCAACCATTTTGGCAACTTCTGCCGAAAAATTGATTGCTCTGACCGATTGCTGGATAACTCCCATGCGTGAAGATTCAGCATTGAGACGTTCTGGTGCAGAAACCTTCCGTTTGTCTGCGACAGTAAGTCTGGCGACTGCGGAAGTTGAACTGGAAGTGACACCAGGAGCTGAATCAGATCTGTGAACCACGACCTTTGTGGCCACAAAGGTGCGATCAACAGAATTTTGCAACATGATGTTCGAATCTTGTGCAAAATGGGAGGAATCATTGGAAACGGTGGAAACGCATATGCGTGTAGACTGTTCCAATCCAGGGACATTGCGTCGATGGCAAACGCTCTTGTGTCCGGTACAGGGGATACATAGAGGGGTAGTTTGTTGTTCAGCCGTGTGGCGAACAAATCTACCGATGGATATCCCATCTGTTCGAATAATCTCTGAGCTATCGAGAGCTTCAGAGACCATTCTGTCTGTATTGGCTTGTTCGGCCTCGACAAAAGGTCTGCCAATACGTTGGACTTCCCTGGAATGTGACGAACTCGAAGCTGAACATGCTGAGTTTGACACCAGAGGAGGATTCTCCATACTATTACGCATAGATTCGGAGAATGCGTCCCCCCTGTTTCTTTAGATAGGCAACTACCGTTGAGTTGTCTGTAGAGATGAGGACACAGGAATGGTGAATGAAATTGCTGCACTGAATTAACGCAAGTTCTATGGCTAGCATTTCTAGAATACTGACGTGAAGAACAGATTGTTCTTCCGACCAAACACCATGACACGTGTGTCCCACTGGCTCCAGATGAGCTCCCCAGCCCATAGTACTCGCATCTGTGTACAGGAATTGAGTGGGGTCTGGGAGATTGAAGGGGACTCCTTGAAGAAGGAGGTTCCGATTCAACCACCATTGGAGTTGAGAACGGATGTTGTCCGTTACACATATTTTGTCCTCTAGCGAACAAATATGAGGCCTCCAAATTGTTAGAAGAGACATCTGGAGAGGGCGTAGATGAAGTCGACCCAAGGTTACTAGATCTGATGCCGCACTGAGCTTGCCCAGAAGGGAGAGAAACTCTCGTGCAGAGCACTGGTTTCTCTGCCGAAAAAGAGAAACGGCCTCGATTAGTGAATCGAGCCGTTCCCGAGGTAATCTGACTATATTCTGAGCAGTGAGACACTCCATTCCGATAAAAATGAAATTCTGTGATGGTATTAGGTCTGATTTCTTCCAATTGGGAATCAGACCTACCGAGATAATCACTCTCAGAAACGACTGAACATCGTGGAGAGTGGAGAGGTACTCTGCATTCCTTATCAACCAATCGTCCTGACGATGTAAATACGCCGTAATTACATTCATCAGCCTCGTGAAAACTAGAGGGGCAGTATTCAGGCCGAACGGCAGAGCTCGAAACTGAAACAACTGATCCCCTACAGCAAAACGGAGATATTTCCGAGAAGCTGTGTGTATCAGAATATGTAGGTAAGCATCCGTAAGATCTATGGATGCTGTCCAGTCGTGTGGCTGAATAGCATTCCTGATGGATGCTGTCGTTTCCATCTTGAGCGAGTCCAGGTGAATAAACTCGTTCAAGTGGGACAAGTCTATTACTAAACGTAACTTTCCTGTCTTTTTTGGGACCAGGAAAATCCGGCTGTAAAAGCCTGGACTGTCCCAGTCTTTTACCCTTTCCACTGCCTGTTTGGAAAGTAAGTTCTGAACTTCTTGCCAAAGAGTTGATGTCTTGCGACTGATACAAATCGGTGCGCGAGACAGAGGGGGAGACTTGTCGAACGGGATTAAATATCCGGCTGAAACGACAGAGAGGGCCCACTTGTCGTCTGTGATCATTGACCAAGGTTGGACAAAGTGGGCCAGTCTCCCTCCTACTGGAACTCCCGGTAACGGAAGTTGTGGCAGTGGAAAGGGTGTGGAGACTATTGTTTCCGACCTTGAGAGGCCCCTTTCCGAGAGGGGAAAGGGGTCTTCACAGGGCCTTTCTTCTGACCAAAAGGAGCCTTGCTGGAGTTTGTGTCAGGTCTTGGAGTGTCATTAGAGGCACTGAACTGACGTTTCTTACTCCGCTGATTCCTGTTCTTCGACTGTTTCGAAGAACTAGGAGTCATTGCTGGTCCTTGGTTTTTAATGGATGGTTTTTTCGATGAAACACCGGCCATTAATCTATGCTGTTGATCAGTTAAGTCTGATTGAGCCACCTCGACGATACGATCGCCAAATAGACTCGTACTATTCAAAGGCGCTGCACGAAGCTTTGTCTTTGAATGGTCTAGTAAGACTGGCGATGTGGATAATACTGCATCGCGGCGTGAAACTAGCATCTCTGTCGCAAGTGACATGGCCAAAGCAATAGAATGCCTGGTTGTCTTGCCGACAGCTTCGAGAAGGCGTTGTAATGCCTGAGGATTTAACGTCTCTTGACGTAAATTCTGGAAAGCTGCCGATGAGAACAAGTCTGCATGGCAAGCAATAGAGACTAACTCTCTGCATCGTTTCTCCCACGATTCTAACCGAGTCGTGTTTAGACTGAAGTTAATGGGAGAAGAAAGAGAGAGTTTACCGGCGTCCCTATCCAACTTTGGATTTGTTGGAGGAAAGTCCGGACTATGGCTCTTATAGTATTTCATAGGAGCAATAGATGTCATAAAAGAAGTCGGCGCTGACCATTGTGCAACGTTCGACTTCTTTTCAAACTCTGTTTGAAAAGTTTTGAGAGTCTCTTTGACTGCTAGAGATTGTGGAAGCATACTTAATCTGGAGGTTGTATTAACCCCAGAAAGTCGTTCAATCCCTGAAAGAGGTTTCACCGGGATATTGTCCTCCGATTCTCGTGGACACATATCCGATGGTAAGAGTCGAAAAACCTCATTAATAGCTTTATCGAATGACCAAGTTTCATGAAGATCCTCTGGATCTTCGTCAACTCTGTCAGGAGAAGGAGCAACTGTCGGATCAGGGTTATTCTCCAAGTAGGAAGCGACCGAATTAGCCGCTTCTATAGATAAAGCTTGCTGTGTACGAACAGGCGGAAGCGATCCGGACTGTTGTACAATAGGAATAAAATTGTCGGCAGTGTGAATAAACTGTTCATTTGAAGCAGTTGCCGGCAAATATGTGTTTCTAACCTGTTCCTGATCGTGGTGAACGGAATAGGTTACACTCGACGTCTGTCTTCTATTGCGACTTCGACTGTTTCGTGAAACAGACGAGTCAGAAGACGAAGAAGAAGAAGGAGAACGTCGACGATGACGTTTCTTCTTTCTAGAATGACGCCGTCTAGACCTCCTAGAAGACACACTGGAAAAAGATGAGCTCCTCCTGGAGTATTTTCTTCTCTTGTGTTTAGAAACATTATGTCTAGAAGTATGACTTCTAGACAAAGAATGTTGTCTATAACCCGGTGCAGAATACTCGTTAGTATTCAAATGACCGGTAGTTATTTCCGGGTTAAGTTGACCGGGCAAGTGATGCCCTGCAACTACTTGTTTCTCTTGAACAGAAACATCCCGGTTCCCGGTGACTGGTTGACCGGTCACCGGGAAATCGGCGATTACCGGGATTCTAGTATCGGGACCGGGATTTTCTATTTCAAACCTAGCACCGGGTTGGACGGTGTGTGGTTGAACAGAACTTGGTCCTGAATGTTCGGCCTGACCCGGTTTTCCGGTTGGACCCGGTGGGCCGGTGGAAACCCGGTGATGACTGTCATTGACAGTTTGATCACCGGGACCCGGTATTCCCACAGATGACAGGTCACTATGGGATTTGGCTGAAGCCCGGTTGGGTCTAATGATCGACCGGGATCGATCACCGCAACCAGAGGAACCCGGAGGTTCAACAGCCCCAGAGATTGTACCCGGATGCGTGGCACTGGATTCTCTGGCATTTCCAATAGACAGGGCCGGAGCCCTGGTCGTGGAGGCATCTCTTAGAGACAAAGCCGCAGCTCTGACTAAAGAGGGACGAGGAGAGTCATTTTCCAACGATGAAGAATGGTCTCCAAAAAGTACTTCAGCTTTACCAGTCTTCCTACCCGGTTGCCCGGTGGAAGGCTGAGCTGTCCGCTTCTTCTTGTCTCGTGAGTGAGCCTTCTTGTGGTTCATCTCTTCAGTACTGAAAACAGAAGAAGACAGTTGAGAAATAACGCGTTTCCGATATGATCGGCGCGATTCAGCGATGTCCCAATTGGTTGAAGTCCAATGTTTACAAAACTCACAAGTTGAAAACCTTGAACAACCAGAACAAGATAAACATCTAGGATGAATATCCCACAAAGCTTTTAGATGTCCGCAACAACGTCGAAGTTGATTTGACATAAATATCTCAACTAACAGAAGGCAATTCTCCGAAGCAAAATTTTGACATATTTTCCTAAGTCAAAATGAAATGCTGTACGAGACAAATATTCCATAAATAATGCAGAATGATTTTACAAATCGTCCTAAGCAATTAATAAGCAAGGATACAGAGAACATCCACGTTTCCAGGCACCGATGATGATCGATATTTCTCTCAACGTTCAATTCATCAGCCTTGCACTTTCAAGGAAATTTGAAGAATTGACGTACTGCGCAACTTCCGGTGGATATATTATCCGGTACCGGAGAAGGGGTATAAAGACCGGTATCTTCGGTCCGGGACCAAGCCTGATTCGATCTCAAAATTTCCTTTGCAATTAACATGGAAATGGGTAGTAGTCTAATCATTACTATGGTAAGATTGCGCTAATAAAATCTGCCAGGTGTTCCCATTCCCCTTAAAAGCACGTGATGTTACGTTAGTCACTATATTATCAAAGAATGAACAGAATTACGTCCCGGTAGGTAACTATATAAATATACATATAGGATTTTTTATGTAAATACACAGAGAATGTCAATACTTGCATTCCTCTTCCAACAAGCACACTAATTCTAAATTTGATGGTACTTACAGCAAATTGAAGCAGATGTTTCTCCTCATGGCAGGCCACGGCAGCCAGCTTCCCGCCAGCGCTGTCGCCACATACTCCAACTTTACTACCATCACTTCCCCCTGCAGCAATGCAAACAAAATAATTACGATAACCAATGACTAATACAATGGCAGGCTAAGTAGCTGAGTTGAAATCTCACAATATCTATAGAGTCACTGTAAAGGTGTATTTAGTTTAAAACAACCTTCTAGCACAAACGCTTCTATAATAAGTGCTTTTCAAAGATTTTGGAGCCGTATGTAAAGAATTTTGTTTATATAGTTGACGAAAACTGCATTTTAAAGAATTTTAATAATGATTTTTACCCAGTTTCATCATTTTCAAACATCGACTGCAGCACATTAAAAATAATGTCTGTATGAAATTTATTTTCATCAGTAAATCAACTTTTCTGCGAGATGGCAATAAAAAGAGTATTTCCATATCCTATCCCTATCCCGTATAAAAGATTCATTTGCTACCAACAGGCTTTCAAGAGTGGAAAAATTAGCGTAAAATGTTGCGAGAGGTGGCACATCTGCTTATCTTTATATTTTAAAGGTCTTTGCAAAAAGACATCCCTCTGATATAATGGTGCATTCAATTTGTCTACAACTAACATTATTCGTGAAGCAATTTATGATATTTTTTTATTTTATTTCAGTGCTCTAGATGCTAGTTAGAACCACATACTTTTCAAAAATAAAAAAATAGAAGTGGAGGCAAGGACCAGGAATCGATACAATTAACCCACAACTCCCATCAGAGAAACCAAGGGAAAGAAACACAAACATGAAACAACATGACCCTAATGAAAACATCAATAGCGGAAAGCCAACAAGGCTGTTACTTTCCCACAAATGGCCAGTCTGTTGCCCAACCCTCTGGCGTGTAAGGAAATTTATCAACAGCGATTGGGTGAACTACCATGTATGCAGTTTGTTCTATAACATTTACTACAGAATTCCATATTCGTTAATGTTTGGAGCGATACTCAATAACTGTCAAACCCAACCAAGCCAATTTTGATAGTGTTGCTGTATAGTTTGATCACCAAATTTCAGTTTATGTCACAAACAGGCAAGGATAGGAAAGTATAAGGCCAAATATGACACAACAAGTGTTCGATATCCAATCAGACTTATTGCACTTTTAGTCATTACAACATGTGTACTCAAAGATATGACAATCACCCGTCAATCATCAAAATTGCTGTTTTGACGAGCCTGCAATATACAGAAATTGGTGAGATTTCACTTTCTGGTGCACTGACCTCTGAAATCACATCACAATGCGCCGCTTTGGTCTGCTAAGACTAATGGATATAGAAATGCATAGTATTTTGCACCCAAGGTTTTTATATCGATGATTTTACCAAATTTGATACTAAAATCATTGCACGAAGATATTTTTCTGAATTTACAGTATACTAAATCACCATCAAATTCAGGTTCCAATAGGCCTAGTTGCAGAAGATATTGAACACTGAAACTAAATGGAAATAACTTCTTTCAAACTTAGAAAAGCTTTTGCCAAGTTTATACCGATAAGTCTGATTAATCAGTTGAGCAATTAATAATCTATTATGAGTGTTGAAGTCAGTGACATGGCCATATACTCTGGCGAATCGAGTTAATTGCCACATAAAACACCGAAGTATGCCACAAGAGGAACATCTCAACACACAAAGGAAAACTTTACAATTTCAGAACAAAAATCTTCGCGTCTATTCTAAATGTCGCATGAAACAAACCCATCTAAAGTAGATAAATGAAAATCTGAAAACGAGGTTTCAATACCTGAAGAATTCGATTAAGTTAATTGAAATTACTTAATGCAAGTTCTGAAGAGTAAATTTGACTGATCAAACCATCGAAGATATTGTCAATATTTAACAAGAATATCGGTGAAACCGATGGATCCTCCCCGAAAGTGCAATCGTCGGAACAGGAAACATTATTCTAGTTAAAGAGCGGCATACTGTGTACACTCACTGTACTTCAAAATAGAGTATAACAAAACCTGTCGGTGGACAGATTAGCTTGCCTGATGGCACTGTCATACAAACATCAGCCACACAAAATTCGGAATAAATGAAAGGAAGTGTCTTCAGGTACGATTCCATACCCCAAGATCCTGGGTGGTAGTTTAGCTATATTAATTGGGTAAAACTGTTTAATACAAATTATTGAAAACTCACTCTCGTACACAGAGGCAATCCTCATAGGTATGGTTCCGTATTGGGTGCCTTAACATGCATATGAAATATCAGACGGCTTCGAAGATGGATCTGAGCCTATCCTCTTGACAGTCAAAAAAGGTCATTTTGACAATCTGCCAAGACTAGCTTCTTTCACTTTGATCCAATTTATCTGCATTTTCAATGTAGATTGATGACTTGCGATTTTAACTCCTTTTTAGCAGTATTTCAGTCATATCAGAATGATGAGAGGTTGAAAAATGAAAGGCTGTGTGCAATGGAACTCCGTTTACAGTTGGAAAGATTTCTGCCTCCAGCAAGTTTTTCTAAAAATAGCCGCAGTGACCTTGACCTTGAGCCCAGGACCCTGAAAGTCAAACTTACTCGAGATATTTTGTGTGAAGTTATATTAAAACCCATCAGCAAATGACGACGCTAGAGCGATTACAAAGTTTTTTTCTAAAAATAACCGCAGTGACCTTGACCTTGAGCCCAGGACCCTGACAGTCAAATTTGCTCGAGATATTATCATACGTGTGAAATGTGTGAAATTATTTACAATCCATAAAAAAATGTAGGCACTAGAGCGATGAAGAAGTTTTTTTTTTAAACAAATAGCCACAGTGACCTTTACCTTGAGCCCAGGATCCTGAAATTCGAACTTGCTCGAGATATTATTATACCCAACATTTGTGTGAAGTTATATTAAATTCCATTGGCAAATGATGACGCTAGAGCGATGACAAAGTTTGTTGTTTTTTTTTTTTTTTCAAAAAATAGCCATAGTGACATTGACATTGAGCCCAGGACCCTGAAAATCAAACTTGCTCGAGATATTATCGTACCAACATTCGTGTGAATTTATATCAAAATCCATCAATAAATGTAGGCACTAGAGCGATGACAAAGTTTTTTTATGAAAAATACCCACAGTGACCTTGACCCCAGGATCCTGAAAGTTAAACTTGCTCGAGGTATTATTATACCCAACATTTGTGTGAAGTTATATTAAAATCCATAAGCAAATTACAACGCTAGAGCGATGATAAAGTTTTTTTTTTCTAAAAATAGCCGCAGTGACCTCGACATTGAGCACATGACCCTGAAAGTTAAACTTGCTCGAGATATTATCATACCGAACATTTTAGTGAAATTATATTAAAATCCATCAATAAATGTAGGCACTAGATTGAAAACAAAGTTTTTCTTTAAATAGCCACAGCGACAGTGACCTTGACCTTGACCTTAAGATATTATCATACCCAACATTTGTGTGAAGTTATATTGAAATCGGTGAAGAAATGTAGGCGCTAGAGCAATGACAAAGTTTTTTTAAAAATAGCCACAGTGACCTTATTGCTTTAAATAAAGTACCATAACCCTGTGACAAATCATCAAACCAGTAAGCACGGATAATATGCGCAACCCCTATTGCTGCTTAAGATTCCATTGAAGTTTCGTTGAATTTCTGCAAGTAGTTGCTGAGGATTCGCGTGGACACGAACAGTACCCTAAATATTCACGCAGAATTCATCAAAGGGCCATAACTCTTGGAAAAATCATCGAACCAGAACACGCAGGTAATATGCGCAACCACCTTCGATACTTTATATTCCCATGAAGTTTCATTGAAATCCGACCAGTAGTTTCTTAGAATTCGCGTGGACAAGAGCGGGACGGACGCACGGACACACTGACGCACGGACGAAGCGGCGACTATATGCTCCCCAAAAATTCTTCGGGGAGCATAATAAATCATCCAAATATCTAGACGTCGAGTAGAAAGCTTAAATAAGTTCAAACTGCTTTACTTCAGAAAGCGGCATCATTAAGCCTCAAAACTGTTTTCAAAACAGAATAAAAACAAATCGGCCACAAAGGTGTACAATTTTACCCTCCGGGATTCGATCATTGCCTCCACATCTATTTTTCAATTTCAACACTCTATCTAAATATCTAGTCCTCCGCCCATCTGGGCTAAAACCGACCGCACATAATTAATGGTAAACCGCTCAGAAAATCTAACCCTACACAGGCAAAGTGGTGCGAGTCGAACCGTCCATACATATAAATCTTGTTGGTTTCATTGGGCGTCAGGGACAGAGATGCCATGTTATCTTAATGGCGGGAAAAAGTCCCACAGAATTGGAAGCAGCGTCCCAAAAATGACCTAAATAGTGTTGAATGGAACCTTTAGTCTTAAATCAAACAATGAAAAAACTATATAAATATCTTAGTACCAAATCTAGTATTAACATTGTCAAGTAAAGAGGTAAGAGCTTCACACGGTTTACAATCACGCAACCAGCAATTTAGCGAAAGGCCTTCTCCCAGACGCTTGATGTTGTTTGAGACGAATATCAAATACGTGCTGAAAGCTTTATAGCACCGTGTTGAACTTTCCATCACGTGCTTCCGGACTGGTATTTGAGATGACTGACAACCGTCTTTGAACGTCAAGCCGTCACCGCTCCAACCATGTTGTGAAAACTAAATGTTTCTACCTAAAGTCTTACTGTAAAAGTGACCTGGCCCAAGGCATTTTGTTCAGCTTTTAACAATTTTTATTGGATCGTTATTTATATTCAAATCCAGATTAATGTCACCGAGCGGACTAGGGTAAAGGTTCTGCTTAGGGATATACGGCCCGATCCCTGCTCATTGGTTCTCCATTGAAATACAAAGTAGAAGTAAAACAAAGATCAGGAATCGATACAATTAACTTACTCCACCCATCAAAGACACCAAAGGGAAAGAAACACAAACATTAAGCGACCAGACCATAATGGAAACCTAAACAAAGGAAGGCCATAAGGACAGTCACTTTCCCACAAAATGGCCATATGGCCATCCAAAATAAAAAGACACAAGTGATACACACAGTAAGTAACAAACACCAACATAAATAAACCGCCACAGAAGAACCGCCTTGGAACGGTCAGTGGAAAGATTTCCACTGGGGGGCTTAAATCGATTTTACGTGGCCACAATCCTCGCCCTTACTTCTGTCGCGATTTAGACAAATATTTTTTTCAGTCCGCATGAAGGCCTCCTAACTCATCAGTGCAACATCGCCGTGAACACAAATAATCAAAGAACCACAGAGGTGAGACAACGGTGAGTACTCGACAGAAGAAACCACTGAAATGCTGGAGCAAAAGAAAACCAACAGTTAGACTCCGATGGGCCCGACCAGAGACAGAGCATCAGGCACCAACCAACATTACCATGAATTAGATCTCTCTAATTATCAATAAGCCTTTACGTTGGAACCATCATAGAATCTGAGGCCTGACCCACCGGCGTGCAATTAAAGAGGGAAGCAAAGTTGCCAACCGTGATTGGGTTAACTACCATGCATGCAGTCTGTCGTATAACATCCATGTTGTACCCAATCATTTTATATCGAAGAATGATTTTACATGCAGCTGCTTCCTGTCAACGGTCCCTCGCTCTCCTACCGTATCCAGCGCTCGCGTCCACCGCCCGTCCGTCATGATGTACCAGTGTCTTCTACGGCTGAACATGTATAGGTACTGATGAGTCAATTGTCTCCGAGTGAAAGCTGGAAAACGGCAAATGTCCTACTGCTAAACTGCTGGTTGTGTGGTTGTAAGGCATCAACATAATGTTTAATTCCTAAGCCCTTCAGAAGTGAAAAAAGGCTTTTCATAATCATGTATTACATGCAGATAGAAGGAATCTTCTGTTTGGAATGTTCATTCAATTAAATCATCAAATCATTAAGATTACTTCAAGGCTCAACTGTGACCTAGAACTTGAGTCTGGTTTATTTATGGGTTTGTACATCAGACCACTGAGGTGAATTCTTGTCTAAAACGTAATAAAAATCTATCAAAGGGTTCATGAGATACGGAGCGGACAAGAAAGTGTTATAGACACATGGCTCAAACGTGTGACCTCCAATTGTGACCTTCATCTTGAGTGGTTGAATTATGGAGTGGACAAGAAGTGTTACGGACAGACAGACGGACAGATGGACGGACGGACATATGAACAGACGAAAGGAATGCCTATAATCCCCGCTTGGCTTCGTTGCGGGGTATTGAAATACAAAGAAACTTAAAGACACTTCTGCACCGGGGCATATCAGAATCAGGAGTTTTATGAATATTTGGCTTATAAATGTCGATAAATTAAGAAGAAATCTTATTCTTATGATCAATTAAAAAAGATAATCAATAGCCATAAAAGAATAGGGTACAATGTAAGTGTAATGCAACAGGCAGCATGCCTAGTTTTGAACCAAGATGGTTAATGAATATGCGTCCAAATTCCATTGCTCGACAGGGGGAGGGTACATGTATCTGACTCGATGACGGCTCCAACTTAAAACTTTATTTTTTATTTTATTTGTGGCTGGTGCCCGATGATTTGTCTTTGGCCTTGCTCTTTGTGGTATACCTGGTTGTTCCAGCTTACAGTGTGTGGAAAAAAATCTACGAGACCTTATGTTTAATTCATCACAGCAATTCAATTTGATTTGTATTTCTGTTTGCACTAATTTGTATATTATTCTGTGATGGCCAATTGCTTTAGTTACCTTCAGGTTGACCAACTATTGTGTGAGTTGTAAAAACTATTAGAATTGGCCCATATGACCGATTTAAACTCCCCAGTGGTTTTCGCTACTGGCCGTCCTAAGGCGGTGGTTCTAATATTGTTTAATTAACATTTATCATATGACGTCGCGTCTGAGAGTGTAATAACGCCACGTAATATTTTCGATAATCCACTAGTGGATTAAATATGCAAATTAGGTAGATACGCACCGTAACGTTACACGCACGACGTCCTTAACGACGTCGCGTTTACTAATGGCGGAATTTTAACATTTTTGTAAACAATCGTGAATAAAATGCGTTTTAAATGACATATGATAAATAGAATCTTGCATTCGTGCTCGTGTATTATTAATTTATTAAACTCGCTGAGGAAAAGGGATAAAATGCTCGGCAAAGCCTCGCATTTTATCCCTTTTCCTCAACTCGTTTTATAAATTCAATAATACATGAGCACTCATGTAAGATCCTCTATGTAACTGTATCGGATTCTCCGACGGGGCTCTTCATATTGTATGTGCTTATGGTTGTGTATTATCATTAGTATTTGTTTAATTTTCATTATTGTGCCTATTGCACTTTGATCATCTCTTGTGGGGAAGACGAAGCTGGTTGCTGTGCTCTTTGTGATTTTTTCCTCTTACTTTTGGTGCCATTTGTTGCTGTAATCATTTATTGTGACCTTTCCAAGGCATATATTTCTATATTTCCCCTGATCTTTCTGACGTTGTCACCATGATAGTTAATCACATTACTAGGCATCTATTTCTATATTTTCCCTGATCTTTCTGACGTTGTCACCATAGTTAATCACATGATTTTGATTGTAGAAAGATTTCTATATTTTCCCTGATCTTTCTGACGTTGTCACCATAGTTAATCACATGATTTTTGATTGGAGAAAGATTTCTATATTTTCCCTGATCTTTCTGACGTTGTCACCATAGTTAATCACATGATTTTTGATTGTAGAAAGATTTCTATATCTTCCCTGATCTTTCTGACGTTGTCACCATAGTTAATCACATGCTTTCCCTGATCTTTCTGACGTTGTCACCACAGTTAATCACATGCTTTCCCTGATCTTTCTGACGTTGTCACCATAGTTAATCACATGCTTTCCCTGATCTTTCTGACGCTGTCACCATAGTTAATCACATGCTTTTTGATTGTAGAAAGACATGAAGTTAGCAGTTTGAAAAGTTCAGTGGTCGTACAAAAGCTAATGTGCTTTGTATGGTCTTTTGGTGAAGTCTGGCCTTCTTTAAGACATACAGTAAACTTGATGACTTGTGATCATTGTCCACATGCCATTCTTCAGCCAAAGGCTGTAGTTCATAGGCCTTTGTATCACAAAGGTCTTGCTAAAGTGTTTTTAGCATAGGAGCCGTCGCATTTTTATCCTGAATGATCTTTTATGATCCACAGAGTCCATTTTCAGTGTGAGGATACATGATTGAGTTTCAGATAATATCTAGTTTATGCAAACAGTACATGCCCAGATCAGAAAACACAGAACGCAGTGTCTGATATAGGTGTGCACAGTTTGGTTTGGAGAATATTTGTCAATTTTTCAATAGATAACCAAGCTGAATCAGTACATGTACAAATTACAATGATTAGATCGGAAGCAAGCGAAGTGCTGTAATGAATCATCTTCTGTGTTGTTTGCCGGTGCCTGTCTCTAAAAAGGGTACAAACGTGTATTTTAACCTACCGACAGCAGTTTTGTTTTTCGCTAGCCACTCTATCACACAGTCCACATCATCCTGATTGGCTGGGAATTTATGCTCGGGTGCCAGGCGGTATTCCACATTCACTACTACACATGGTGAATCCCTGAAATAATTATAGGTTACTGACTTTATATTGTGAAATATTCGGCACGAGTTCATATGGCGAAGGACGCCAGAGCTTTTATTTATATACCAAAAACCTAGACTGTCTGCCAGTCTTCAGGATCGCCTGGCATAGAAATCTAAACGTAAAATCAGATTATACATCTTTAAGTAGTTTGAAATGGAAAATAATGCAGGTCGTTAAGTGTCTTCCTACACTATGAAGACCCACGCCCGATGGCGCCAAAGTGATAAGGACGTTAACGTTGGTGGATGTGACGTCATTAAAAACACTGACGTTTCCAAATGCAGGACGCCATTTTTCCGAAGTGTTCGTTTTATTTTTTTCATATCTAAATAGATTGCAGGTGTAGGTCATATTTGCTGGCATAAAATGTGCTTTATGCACTTTGTCACAGCCTATATTCGTTTTCTTTTACGCTATTTCAGTAGATACGCACAACAAGATGGCTGCCGATTTTTAGAATCGAAATGAGCAAATTTGAATGTTGTCTATTGCGGGCAATATGAACTTGACTTCGGGCAATATGCAATAATACTGACCGGTAACTTCTGTGACATTTTCCGGGTATATATTAATTATTTTAGATTATTGACTTTATATTGGGAAATATTCGGCACGAGTTCATATTGCGAAGGACGCACGAGCTTGAATCTCCGTTATATGGACGAGTGCAGACTAGTTCACAATAAAGTCATTAACCTTTTTTATTTTATACCCAAAACTTGAACTGTCTGCCAGAATTCGGGATTGCCTGGCATAGAATTCTGATCGAAAAAAGAAGTTTAAAGTGGTTTGAAATAACAAAATGCAGATCGTTAAGTATCTTCCTACACGTTGAAAATCCACGCCAAGATGACGTTTATGTTGGTGGATTTGGCGTCATTAAAAACACTGACGTTTCCTAAAGCATGACGCCATTTTTGCCAAGTACCCGTATTATTTCTTTCATGTTCCTCCTGATTTCCTGAAAGAAATTTTTGAAAATCTAAACAGATTGCAGGTAGGTATTTGCTAGCATAAAATGAACTTTATGCAGTTTGTTACAGCCTATATTCGTCTTGATAACGTTCTTTCAGTCGTATCGACGGTACGACAAAATGGCTGCCGAATTTTAGTATCGAAATAATGAAAGTTGAAAATGGTTCTATTGTGAACGAGACTGCTTATCTCTGGGCAATATGAACTTGATTACGGGCAATATGAAAAATATTGACCGGTAACTTCTGGACATTTTCTGGGTATATATTAGTTATTTTGATTAATGACGGGGAACATGGGATCATATTCCCCGCCTAAGAGCGATATTTGCTGTCAAACCTTAAGCCTGCAAATTTCAAATCCGAGATCGCAGTATAATAATGTTTTTTATCATATGACGTCACGTCTGAGAATGTAATAACGCCATGTAATACATTCGATAATCCACTAGTGGATTAAATATGCAAATTAGTAATGCCCCGTAACGTTACATTACGACGTCCCTTCCGACGTCGCGTTTACTAATGGCGGGGTATTGACAATTTTTGTAAACAAATCGTGAATAAAATACGTTTTAAATGTCATATGATAAATAGAATCTTGCATTCGTGCTCATGAATTATTGAATTTATTAAACTCGTTGAAGAAAAAGGATAAAATGCTCGGCAAAGCCTCACATTTTATCCCTTTTCCTCAGCTCGTTTAATAAATTGAATAATACATGAACACTCGTGTAAGATCCTTTATAGCCAGATTGCAAACAACAATTTGTTATACTGCAAAGCGTTTTCTACGATTTCCCAAACAACTTTTGAAGCGGACGTCGTGAGAAGTGCATGTTTATATGTGTGACGTCAGCAATCGCGCATCCTCACACCATGGAGAAAACACGTGTGAAGTTTCAAAATGATTGGTATAAAACAAGAGGAGTTGCGATTACAAGTGGTGCCTACAGCCTATCAATTTAAGGTTAAAAATGACTAATTTCGCAATGTGGAAAAAAAATGACAAAAACTGACCCAAGATTTATATTCAAACGACATGCACATCCTCATACAATGAAGAAAACACATCTGAATTTTCAAAATAATTGACCATAAAACTGTACGAGGAGTTGCAATGACAAGAAGTACCTACTGTCTATCAAATGATGGTTAAGAATGACTAAGTTCACAATGTGGAAAAAGTGACAATACTTCATCCCAGATTTATATCCAAACCGAATGCACATCCTCATACCATGGTAAAAACACAAACAAAGCTTCAATATGATTGGTATAAAAATAGAAGTATAGGCAATGATCAGGAATCGATACAATTAACCCACAGCTCCCATCAGAGACACCAAAGGGAAAGAAACACAAACATGAAGCAACAGACCCCAACGGAAACACCAACAGCGGAAAGCCAAAAGGACTGTTACTTTCCCACAAAATGGCCAAAAGGCTATCCAAAATAAAATAATATAAGCGACACAAACACCCAAAGACAAACCGTAACAAAAATAAACCGCGACAGAAGAACCGCATTGGAAGGGTCAGCGGAAACGAATTCCACTGGAGGGGGGGGGGGAGCTTAAATCGATTTTACGTGGCCACAATCGTCGCCCTTACTTCCGTCGCGATTAAGACTTAAGACAAATAATTTGTTCAGTCCACATGAAGGCCTCCTAACTCATCAGTGCAACATCTCCGTGAACACAAAAATCAAAACCACAGAGATGAAATAACGGTGAGGACTCGACAGCAAGAAACAACAGTAATGCTGGAGCAAAAGAAAACCAACAGTTAGACTCCAATGGGCCCGACCAGAGACAGGAGCATCAGGCACCAACCAACATAAGCATCAGGCACCAACCAACTTACATAATAAAACTGTAAGAGAAATTGAGACAAGAGGAACCTACTGTATATCAATTGGGGGTTAAAAATGACGAAGTTCCCGATGTAAAAAAGTGACAAAAATAGATATGAGAATTATTTCCAAACCACATGCACATCCTCATACCATGGCAAAAACACATACAAAGTTTCAAAATGATTGATATAAAACTGTACGAGGAGATGCAATGACAAGAAGTACCTACTGTCTATCAACTGATGGTTAAGAATGACTAAGTTCACAATGTGGAAAAAAGTGACAAAACTTCATCCCAGATTTATATCTAAACCACATCCACATCCTCATACCATGGTAAAAACACAAACAAACCTTCAAAATGATTGGAAAAAAATAGAAGTAGAGGCAATGATCAGGAATCGATATAATTAACCCACAGCTCCCATCAGAGACACCAAAGGGAAAGAAACACAAACATGAAGCAACAGACCCCAACGAAAACACCAACAGCGGAAAGCCAAAAGGACAGTTACTTTCCTACAAAATGGCCCATAGGCTATCCAAAATAAAATAATATAAGCGACACAAACACCCAAAGACAAACCATAACAAAAATAAACCGCGGCAGACGAACCGCCTTGGAACGGTCAGCGGAAACGAATTCCAGGGGGGGGGGGGGGCTTTCACATGGCAACAATCCTCGCTTTTACTTTCGTCGCGATTAAGACAAATAATTTGTTGAGTCCGCATGAAGGCCACCTAACTCATCAGTGCAACATCACCGTGAACACAAATATCATAACCACAGAGATGAAACAACGGTGAGGACTCTACAGCAAGAAACAACAGAAATGCTGGAGCAAAAGAAAACCAACAGTTAGACTCCAATGGGCCCGACCAGAGACAGGAGCATCAGGCGCCAACCAACATAAGCATCAGGCACCAGCCAACTTACATAATAAAACTGTAAGAGGAACTGAGAGAAGAGGAACCTACTGTATATCAATCGGTGGTTAAAAATGACGAAGTTCCCGATGTAAAAAAGTGACAAAAATTGATATGAGAATTATTTCCAAACCGCATGCACAGCCATATACCATAGCAAAAACACATACAAAGTTTTAAAACTGTAAGAGGAGTTGCGATGACAAGAGGTACCTACTGTGTATCAATTGAAGGTTAAAAATGACTAAGTGATACCTGCTGTATATCAATTGAAGGTTAAAAATGACTATATGGCAAAAATTCACAATGTGGCAAAAGTAACAAAAATTGGTCCGAGAATTATATCTAAACCACTTGCACCTCCACATACCGTGGCGAAAACAAATGCAATGTTTCAAAATGATAGGTATAAAACTGTAGGAGGAGTTGCGATGACAAGACACCCAGAGTAAAATGGTGACAGAAAGACGGACGTCCGAACGGACGGACGGACGTCCGAACGGACATTCTCACAAATGGATACTTATGTGGCTATTTTGAGCAAGATTGATACTTAGGTGGCTAATTTTAACCACATAACAGACCTTTTATGTGTCTAACGGAATAAATCGCACTTTCTCTCATTGACTTACATTGATTCTGTCCAAGTTCATAGCCACCTATCTATCCATTTGTGTGTACGGACGGACGGACGTCCGTGTTTACGAGGGGGGGTACTTGTCGGATTACTTTTAAGGATATTCTGCGACCAACATGGCTGAAATGGCACAATATGCACTTGAAAAATGAAATTTTGAATTTGAGCATTAAGCAAAGGTCTCAGAAATTTTTTTCTTATTAGTGTAAAAAATAACAGGGCAAAGTTTACTCAAGACAAAACCACTTAAATATCTGAATTACTATAACGAGAGAAATGTAAAATTAATATTGCAATAAATGCTCGTTTGTTTTAGACTTAGAACCAAGTTGTTTATGAATAAATAAAAATATATTGCCACTTGTGTATGAGTAATTGCACAGGGAAGGTGCACCGGGACATATTTTTTCATAAAACAGCTCCAAAAGCGAATAATTAATTTTCGTTCACGTGGTGTGTAGAAAATTTCGAAACAAAATTCATTATGGCCGAACATCTGGGGATCTGTTTACACGCAAGTTCACACGTTCGTATTGACGTAACCATGACGGGATCGCCAAGGTACTTGATATAATCTGAAACCCCAAACATAAACCTTTAAAACCGCACCATTCGATTTTCACATAGGAATTATCAAACACTAACATTTCGACAATTCATTTGTTGTGTTACCCTGTGTAAAGTTTTTCGGCAAGGAGCCGAACAACACACTGGCTAAAACATTAGATTAATACGCCAAGGCACTTTTTTATCAGCGAAAGATCGAGTTATTTTTCGTCATATTTACATTATTGTAATGAATTTATGTACGTTATGAAATCTTCTTTTAGGATTCCAGGGGATGTCACCGGCAAAGAAAGATTATACACATTTATTCAAAAATACTTTTGTAACTACTTTTCATCCGCGATTTGTCTGAAGGGAGAGCACTGTTATAGAAATGCTGGTTTCCGGATGGAGCCGATTACTTTAATTTTTAAACAAGTTTGGCTTTTACAAGAATTGTGTCATCGCTAAAAACGAGATAAATGTATCGAGGAAAATTGGTTCAGTGTAGCCTACATTTACTTTGGCAGCATTTTCAAGCTAAATTTATGTCCAGACCAGCTCAGTCCTGCTCACGCACACTTATAAACGGCACAGACCGGTCGTGAGAGAAGAGTGATATTGTAAACGCCCAAAGACGTAGTCAAAGAATCTTGAACCAGATATGAAGCCGGTAACCATATTGATGTCACAAACTGTCAATTTTTCATGGAGGAAAATAATGGTCGCATCGACGAGTTTCAATTGTTTTTATAAATATTTCTCTTTAAACCACAACCATTTTTCGTATCTTTCGCCTTTACATATTAAGTAAGTTATTTTACACCCCCTGGTCAATATACTGCTTATCGATCCGTCAGTATTCTATGAGAATCCTCGTGCAAGTCGTTGGTTACAAATGTAAACATTAGACACGTGTGAGAAGTATACTCCACCACCTTGTTTTACAAAATAGTGACACAGCATTAAACATGATTGTATTGCATATTTTAGATATAAATGATATGTTTGACAAAATTATATAAAGTTAATGGAGATTTTAGGCGAAAGAAAATTTAATAACAACTTTAAAATCACAGTAGCTAGTGTTAAAGATTGGTCTTAATTTGTTCCCTTTCTTTTTTTCTACCTGTAAACATTACACAGGTGTGTTCAGTCAGCCACAAAAATAAACTTATCTGCATATTTATTCCAATGAATGCAAGTTTATCTCTCCATACACAGAAAGGACTTCTTTTATTGTGTCAAAAAATGTGTAAAATGAAAAGACAAGATTTTTTTCCTGAACACAAAACATGCCTTGGTTGAAAACACTTTATTTGAATATAGTGCAGCTAATCAAAAGTTAGTTTCCTGGTGCACCTTAAGGAAACATGTAACTACTCAGTGATTTCTTTTTGTCATTGGTACTTGTGGGAATTTTCCAGTTTTGATACACAAAGTTTGGCATTTTTCAGGTGAGTTAAGAAAAAACTCTGAACAATATTTTACTTTTCTAACAGGTATTTAAATAACTTTAAGAAATCAAGTTTATGTTCCAATTATATTAGTTGGCTAAAACAAAAGGGTTGCATTCAATTTCTTGCATATTCAGAGCCACTGTCAGTTTTGCTCATTTGTCCAGGCGGCCATGTTGAATGTCCTTAAGTTCATCAAGCACTTGATGGGTAATTTTTGTTTGTTGTGTATACCCAGCAGTAAATCGATCTAAACGTAAGGGGTGGTAGGGTAGGGTGCCTAGAATTATTTGGTAACTACCCAACAATACCTTTTGTCCATAAGATGTCCAAACTGTCCACGAGTTTATTGGATCTGTTCATATATTTTATTGTGTACCCAATTTGTAGACATGTGTGGGTATGTGAACAGACGGACGGAAACTTGCATGCCTATGTCGATACAAACTTATTATTTATTTATTTATTTACTGGCTGGAAATTAGTGGGGTGCCTTTATTTCTTAACCCTTCTCTTGCTGAATATTCAGTTAAGCCACACCCATTTCTGACTTTGAACCAATCAGATTATTTCATGTAATTTATTCTTACAAATCCTTTAACTTCATGTCAAACAGTGTAGATCCTGATCAGATGGTGTCAAACAGTGTAGATCCTGATCAGATTGCTTCTTTAGAAGTCATCTGATCAGGATCTACACTGTTTGAAAAGATAGGGGTTGTCGTGAACAGCAAGATAAGGGTTAACAACTATGCAGTAGATCAAACATGGCGGTTATCGCAATCAAACGAAGATAAGTTCGATAGGGATATATATTTTTCCTCACGGGGTATATGGAAAATAATTGCCCTTACGCTGACCAATCAAAAGCCTGAAACAAGAAAAAGCTATATTACCTCGCCAGTATTTTACAGACACTTTCATGAGATTTTCTGCAACCAACCACATTACCGCCGCCGTGCACATATACCAATATAGAGGGCGCTTCAAGGGTGTCACACTTGTTTGGCTTATACACTGTCACTGGAATACCATCTGAAAACAACTAACTCATAAGCGTCCCATTTAAAAGGTAATTTGTTACAAAATAACAATGCAAACGCTGCTTTAAACAGAAAAAGTTGGGGGTTGCACGCGTAATAAGGAGTACACACAATCAATATCTGAGCAAAAATGATAGAAAAGTGTTTACCCCTGTTGTTTGTTTGTTATTACGAACAAGTCAACACTGTTTAGGTCATATCGAGCTGATTAGTTTATCTCACACACTCCCTTTACATGCGTATACATAAGCGCTTAAACCAATACAATGCACATTCTTTCTCCAGAATTTGACAATTGCCCTTCTTGAATCAGCGGAAGGGAGAGGATGAACGCAGAAAAGTTTTCATGATCAACTTGATAACCACGAACGCAACCACCTGATCACCAGTGAGACGCGCATCCGACTGAGCTACCGAGGCCGGCCTTTACCACTGAAAACCCCACTTTTCTCTATATAAATTGGGGTTTCTACAGGTTTCAATATTCATTAGAGTTTGGAGTTGACGTGTTGCTCAAAGACTGTCTAACCTCTGCCAACTTCAAATTATGATGCCACAAACTGGCAAGAATAGCAGAGTATTAAGGCAATTAACACACAACAAGTGTGGGGTATCCAATCAGAATCATTGCATTTTCAGTCATTAGCACATACATTTATAACTAGTCAATCATCAGAACTGCCTTTGAATTGGAGAGTATCTAATTTTATGTACTGTTGATTGGTGCCTGACGCTCTGACTCTGGTTGGTCCCATCGGAGTCCAACTGTCGGTCTTCTTTCGTGTCGAGTCTGTCGAATCCTCATTCTCACCGTTGTTTCATCTCTGTGGTTGTTTCATTTTTGTGGTCACGGAGATGTTGCACTGACGAGTTAGGAGGCCTTCATGCGGACTGAACAAGGTATTTGTCTAAACCGCGACGGAAATAAGGTCGAGGATTATGGCCACGTAAAATCGATTGCGTGGTCTTAATTTTCTTCATGTTAACGACCCTGCATACAGATCAGCCGTGGAGATCGAATATTTGCAGGAGTTGAACATTAAAACTTTACCGCATCCACCATACAGTCCAGACCTTTTTCCCTGTGATTTCTGACTCAATCTATATATCTAAACATGTATGCGAGGACGTCGTTTTGAAAGTCGTCATGCTTGCGTTGTTCCGGTATATAAACATTATACCCCAAAAGGACTTCAAAATGCACTTTCTGAGTGGATAAAAAGACAGAAAACGTGCTTATAGGTGAAGGGAGAATACTTTGAGAGACTCCACTAGTTAGTCTTGACCAGGTAAGCCTTATATTTACAAGCCGCACCCACTGTTAATACTTTCCAAACGCCCCTCGTACAATAGCACAGCCCTATCCTAAAATATCGTCTTTCATATCTCTAGAACTAGCATTTTTCAGATGATTTTCTTTATAGTTTTCTAATTTCTGGCTAAACATATATTGTCGATGCTCGTTCAAACGAGTACCAACAATCTACATGTATGTTTTGAGCAATAAACGAGACTAATATATACATGTGTCAGCCCCACTTTTCTCTATATATCTTGCCGAAGCTTCATTCCAAAACCTTCTGGAATCTATATAAATGTGTCTAAGCCCAAACGACTGAACCCCTCGCCTTCTCGCGCCACGCCAAAACAAAAGCAAGAAATTTACATGTAGTAAAAGGCAGACTCGCCTATTTAATTCTGACCCCTTTGAACCCCACTTGCATATAATAAAACTGGGGCTTATTTCTGCTCAAAAATATAAATTGTGTGTACTCGTTAGAACCGCCTCGACGAGGCGGTTCTAACGAGTGCACACAATCTATGTTTTCAGCAGAGATATGAAAAATATTGGTATTTTTCATTGGAAATTTTTCATTTTTGGGTGGCAAAAATTTCAATATATTTGAATAGGCGTGTTTTCTTAATGAGGCCGACGCACAGACAAAGGAGGTAGGCGTTGGCTTAGTGCCCTGCGACCCCGACCTCTGAAGAAGTAAACTGTACATTTCTGAGAAATATCCATGCTATTGAATAAAAAAAAACGTGAGCAGCGTAGGCAGAGTCCATCTAAGATAAGAAAACGAACCACTCTGTAATGTGATCACGAAAACACGCCTACATTGTAACCCATTATCGCCGAAAAAAAGTGAAAATGTTAACATAAAAAATAGTGATATTTTTCTTATTTCTGCTCAAAATATAGATTGCAGGTACTCGTTAGAACCGCCTCATCGAGGCGGTTCTAACGAGTACTCACAATCTATATTTAAGAGAAGAAATAAGAAAAAATAAGGTTTACCCCTGCCAACCCCAATTTTACTGTATAAAAGTGGGGTTAAAGGGGCCCGTGGCCTAGTGGTTAAGAGCGCAAACTCTTGATCAATAGGTCTCTCACCGCTATGGTTCGAGTTTCGCCGCGGGTTATATGTGAGACGCCAAGTTCTGCAACGGAAGGTCAGGTGGTTTTTCTCCGGGTACTCCGGTTTTCGCCCACCTTTGATTAACGATCGGCTCGATATGAGTGAAATAATCTTGAAAGGGCCGTAAAACCAAAACAAAAACCAAAAAAAAAAATCAAGGGGGTCAAAATTATATAGGCGTGTCTTCGTGATGGATCGGCTGATTTATAAATCACTATCACAACGTAGAATATCGGAATGTTAAGTACGAAATAGAGGCGGAGCTAATAGACTTTAAAGATTTAAAGGAAGTGGAGTCTGGATGATTACGCAGGATTTGAAGAAGAAGATAGCAAATTAAGGGTCTCTTCTTTCTCTTTCCATATAATCTTCTCTTCAGATCTCTCCTCTGACACTGTACATAAAACCTGTCTTGTCTTTGTATAATCTTCATCTTCATCTTCCTTTTCAGCATGTTAATACATGTAGTATGTCAAGAATCAACTTAATCATGTAAAACTGTTAACTTCTATGAAATACTATGTTTTCGTACAGTTTTCGTTCTGATTATAACAATCATATGTTAAGTATAAACTTCACCGTCCTTTTCAGCATGTAAATAGTATGTCTTTATCATTATTATTATATTTTACTATTACTATTATCATTATCATTACCCTTATTATCTTATATCATATGTTGTCTCAGCGTTGAAAGCAAAACTTGCGACCAGTCTTCTTCCTCTGAACTTTAAGCCGTGTGTGTTCCTGCATGGAAACCTGCATAGGCATGCTCCATTTGCAGCCTTAGTCAAATGGCCAATATCAAGCGGCAAAAAGAAAGAGCACTATTGAATCACTTATCGCTCTTGAGCAAAGTATAGAAATCACGATTTGCAGTCGTATTGGCACTGATTTCTACACATTTTCGGCTCATTTTTCGATCAGCCTTTTAAATAAAAAAAAAAAACAGGCAGTGCTTCATTTTTCTAGAGTCGGGCACCGACAGCTCAACGCCATTTGCTCTTGTTGGACAAACTGCCACGATTTGCAGCCCAGAAGCACTTAACCTATGTCTTGTTGTGGAGCTATGGAGTTCTGTCCGCTTGACCATGGCAGACATAAAAAGCCTTAACCTAAACGAACGAACGAACGATAATTACGCAGGAAGCGGTCCCTGTCACAACTCGCTAAATTTGTCTCTTATTATATAGATCAGTGTATGTCATCATACCTAGAACTGGTAAAAGAAATAAAAACTTCCCACACAAGCTTGTCGATGCTATATGTAGGCTACGCCACAGGGTCTTAATTCGGCGCTGACAAACAACGACTAATGATAATCAAAGCACCGAGAGAAGGCCTGGTGGGTCGGTCGTCTCTGAGTGTAGGTTTGGAAAAAGTCCTGAACTGAGAATCGAACTCTTCGTTTAAATTTAAGCAAGCACAGTAGATCTGACCAGATATCGCTTTATGTGGCGTCTGTGTAGATTTTGTTTGCCAAGGCCAAAGTGCACGAGCACAGTCCACCCGCGGCACCCATCTAATAAATAGATGGGCTGCATGATGCTTCCACGCAGAACTGAACCCGACCACACACTAGTACTGGTAAACCGCTTAGAGGATCTAAGCCTGTCCAGGAAACGCGGTGTGAGTCGGACCGTCCATGCTTATAAACCCTATTGGTTTCATTGATTGGGTGGCTGGGCTTAAGATGTCATTTCGTCTCCATGTCGGGTAAAAGTCCCACAGAATTGGAAGCAACGTCTCCAAAATGACCTATTCTGTGTTGACAGGGACGTTAAACCTCAAACCAAACAAACAAACAAAAAGCCACAGCGGGGTCTTAATTCTGAGCTGACAAACAACAGCTAATGATAAACTCGAATTCGTACTGTTGTGGAATAACCACTTGGCCTACAATGAGATACGTCAATTGCATTCTGGGTTGAAGAAAATTCACTTTAAAGTTCCGCAGTCGGCAAACTAACTTAACTTACTCATCACGTGAACAAGTCCGTGAAATGAATACCCCCTTAAACCCCACTTTATATAGAGAAAACCGGGGTTTACGGGGTATTCAATTTATTATTATTATTATTATTATTATTATTATTATTATTATTATTATTATTATTTCTGCTCCAATACATAGGTTGTGGGTACTCGTTAGAAGTTCTAACGAGCGCCCGCAACCTATGTTTTAAGTAAAAATAACAAAAATATAAAAGTTTTTCATCAGAAAAGTAGCCATTTTGGAGATGAGAAAAAATGCACTATGTCGCATGGGTGTATTCTCTTATTGTGAAATCTTCTCCATCATTTTTATTCATGAGGAAGCGGTGCTGTTGGTTAAGGATGTCTGTGACGCGTGCCAAGCGAGGAAGGAAGCGGAACGACCATATGCCGTGATTTTGCTCGTCTTCGTAGCACCACGTCCGAACACGGTATATATGCCGCTAGCCATACGTCGTTCTCATCTAGTTGCCTCCCCTCGCTCGCTCTGTTAATCTATGATTAGGTCATGCAGTGCGGGACTAATAAAGATGTGATTCACTTTCTTTTTCCGATAAAAGGGCAATAAATGATTTTTTTTCTGTTTTGGCTTAAATGTCAAAACTTTACAAATGCGCTTAAAAAATTTAATGTCCATCCCCATCCAGCAGGCACACGTCGCTAGAGCAACGACTAATCAACGTCGCGTAGATGCGACGTTGCATAAACGTCACGGTGTTGCATCGACGTTGCTGTGACGTTACACTTACGTAATCTGCCTGCTAAAATCCCTACCTTTAACATTTGGAGAAGGGACAATTATCTCCCTTTCCGAGCCCTCCAACTCTACTTTCCCTGCAAGAATTTCACCTCCTTCAAGACTATACCGTTTTACAGCAGCCTGGACATCATTCAGGTCCTCAGGTGATGTAGCCCTCAGAAGAGACAGCGTCTCCGGGTGAACATTATACTTCCGCGTGTATTCCTCCAAATTAAAGGACATTTTGACCGAAGCTATTAGTATAGAAGTCGTGCATTGAAGAGAAAGGGAGAAAGGAGACAGAAGATATAGTGGAGGAGATGAATGCCAGGGGAAGGGAAGAAAGAGGAAGATCAAAGATGAAAGAGCAGAGAGGAAAAAGCAGAAATAACTCCCTCCTTTATCCTTATGCCACAAGGATACATATATGGTTTCCTTAAAGCAGATATCTGCCTTTCAGATACAGATATTTCTATCAAACACAGATATCTGTATTTTATGTAGTTAGAGATGTATGTAACTGACATAAAGATATCTTTATGTCAGTTACATATATCTCTAATTACATAATCTCTAATTACATATATCTCTAATTACGACGTCACGACGCTAGATGTGACGTTGCATAAACGTCGTGACGTTGTACCGACGTTGATGTGGCGTCCAAATATGGATATCTGCATTTGAATTAGAGATATCTGCATTTCAAATACATATATCTGAAGTTCCAGCGGGCGCATGGCGTCTTAGCAACGTCCGATTCACGTCGATGCAACGGCATGCCAATGTATCGCCGTTGATACGACGTTGCACACACGTTCTGTGCACGCTGGGACATGTTTCTTATTAAGGTATAATTCAGATATCTGCAATTCAAATGCAGAAATTTATAACTGAAAAGCAGATATCTTTATTTTAATTACAGATATCTGAATAACTTGGTTAAGTATATCTCACAGAGTAAATTATGGAAGCTGGAGGAGCGCTTGCTCTTAGATCCAGTAATTTCCTCTATTCATATTTATTTTTCCTATGATTCGAGGTTTAACGTCCCCCTCAAACACTGCAGCACTGTATAGGTCAGTTTGGAGACGTTTCTTCCAATTTTGTGGGACTTTTACCCGACATTGAGATGAAATGATATCTCAATCCCCGTCGCCCAATGAAACCAAACTTCCAGACGCAATTTTCACCTCGTTGGGGTGAGGGTATTTCTTCTGTGTTTTTTTGTTTTTTGTTTTTTTTTCCATTATGATAACTCACCCGTGCGACATAGTGCATTTTTCACATCTCCAAAATGACTACTTTTCTGATGAAAATCCTTGATATTTTTCTTACAAATGCTCATAACATAGGTTGTGCGTGCTCGTTAGAACCACCTCATTGAGGCGGTTCTAACGAGTACCCACAACCTATGCCTTGGAGCAGAAATAAGAAAAATAATGAATACCCCCGTAAACCCCAGTTTTCTCTATATAAAGTGGGGTTTAGGGGGGTCTTCATTTCACGGACTTGTTCACGTAATGACTTTCTTTCATCTTTGATTTTTCTCTTTCTTCCCTACCGCTGATTCGCACCGCATTGCCTAGGCAGGCTTAGTTCCTCTAAAGGTCGTTTGCGGTTGGTTTCAGCTCTGCGTGCAAGCATCATGCAGCCCATCTGTTTCTTCAAGCCCCGATTGGCGGGGCCGATTTTTCCTATATTTATATATTCCAAGTATCATTATACATTAACCATTCATCAGTAGCGCATACAACTTCCACATGCGTGCTTGGCCTTCTGAGTCTCGGCTAGAAATAAGTGATATAATCTCGAAAAGGCCGTAAAACTGAAACGAAAAGAAAAGAAATATAGATATCTGCATTTCAAATGCACACATCTGCTTTACAATTATAGGTTATTGACTTTATATCGTGAAATATTCGGCACGAGTTCATATGGCGAAGGACGCACGAGCTTGCGAGTGCGTCCTCGCCATCTGAACGAGTGCCGAATATTTCACAAGATAAAGTCAATAACCTTTTTATTATATACCCAAAACTTGAACTGTCTACTAGAATTCAGCATTGCCTGGTATAGAAATCTGAACGTAAAATCAGATCATATACGAGGACTGTTCAAATATGAATGCAAGTAGAACCTTTTCTCATGCACTAATGCGAAAATCACCTGGAAATAAATATCACAGCGTAGAAAAACATTTTACCTATACATTGATACCAAACCTGTTAAAATCCGTCCACTTTAGCAATGTATATCGTTCGATAAACACTGTCTACTCTTGTATACTAATACAAAACATGGTTGGAAGAAGGTCAGAGTACGCCGTTGAAATACGGTCCTATATTAAGAATCCTTGTATTCTTGGTATACGGTGCAACGACATTTTTGATGAAATATGTTCAGTTTATGGGCATAATGAAATGTCTTTTCCGAAAGTTTTTCGTTGGTGTAAGAAATTCAGCTGTGGGCTAGGCTCAACAGAAGATGCACCACATGACCATCGGCCGAAAAGAGCAACATCTGCCAAGATGGTTGCTAGAGTGAAAGAAATAGTTGCTACCGATGCACGATACACCACTAGGTAAATAGCTAGTATGGTTGGCATCTCATTAGGAGCAGCTCATACAATTCTGAAACGGGATTTGAAAATGAGAAAGATCTGTGCTAGATGGATTCCCCATCTGTTGACAGATGAGCAGAAAAAGACAAGCGTTCAGTGCGCCAAGAAGTTGCTTAAAAAGCTTCCAAATTACAATGCACGGTCTTTCGCTAATGTCGTCACAGGTGACGAGACATGGGTTCACTTTTTTGAGCCAAAACGAAAGATTCAGAACAAAATATGGGCAACAAAGTATTGCAAAAGACCATGCATTGCAAAGCGGACCATGAGCGTCAAGAAGGTAATGTATGCCATATTCTTTTCAAATCAGGGCCCTGCTATTCAGGTTGCTGTGCCTAAATGCAAATCTGTAAATTTTTACAATAATAAAACTCTTCTAAAATTGAAGAAATATTTCAAAGAACGAAGACCCGCAACTGGTTTGGCCAATGTCAGATTGCTACATGACAATGCGTCATCGTACAAGGCGTTCATTGTGCAAGACTATCTGAAACAGGAAAAGTTTGTTGAACTCCTTCACCCCCCCCCCCCGTATTCCCCTGACATGGCCCCGTGTGACTTGTTTTTGTTCCCGCGGCTGAAAAAATACTTTTCTGGTCGAAAATTTGTACAGCGCAAACACCTCGGTCCTGCAATATTCCAGTGCCGTCATAGTATACCTCGAAAAGACTACCAAAATGCATTCAATGATTGGATCAGAAGACTAAAAGTTTGTATATCTGTTAAAGGTGAATACTTTGAGGGGACAAAATAAATTTTTCATCGAAATCTATCACGGAATCATTTTAATGTGCTTAGTTGCATTCATATTTGAACAGTCCTCGTATCTTTAAGTGGTTTGAAATGTAAAAAAAAAAATGAAGGTCGTTAAGTGTCTCCCTACACGTTAACAACCACGCCCAATGGCACCAAAGCGAAGACGACGTTAACGTTGGTGGATGTGACGTCATTAAAACATTGACATTTCCCAAAGCAGGACGCCAATTTTTCCGAAGCGTCGGTTATATTTCTTTAAAATACTCCTGATTTCTTTGAAGAAAGTATTGAAAATTTAAACAGATTGCAGGGAGGTCATATTGGACAGCATAAAATGCGCTTTATGCACTTTGTCAGAACCTATATTCGTTTTGTTTTGCGTTCTTTCCGTCGATGCGTATGACAAGATGGCTGCCGTTGTTTCATCTTGAATTACATAGATTTGAAAGTAGTTCTATTGAGAACGAGACTGCTTACATGTATCTACGGGCAATATGAACTTGACTTCGGGCAATATGGGAAAAATATTGACCGGTTACTTCTGTACAAAGTAAACGGGACATTTTCTGGGTATATAATAATAGTGTATATCTGTTTGGACCATAAATAAGAACAATATAAACGGGTCTCTGTAAGAGCGCTGACTTAATCATACATGCATAAGGACTCTCACCGCTGTGGTTCGCGCCTCGCTGATGCCAAGTTCTGCCACGGAAGGTCAAGTGGTTTTTCTCCGGATACTCCGGTTTTCGACCACCTCTGATTAACGAATTAATCTGTTCCTGGCAGGGGTTGGACTCGCGTCCACCTAAAGGATAGATATCTAATACCTTATTACTAAAGATATATCTCGTAGCTGTGCAGTCTCCGCTGAGTGCACATGTTCGGAAACCTTTTAGCAATACGATAACACGCCCGTTTGGCATAGTGCATTTTTTCACATCACCAACATGGCTACTTTTCTGATGAAAATCTGTTATTTTATTTATAAAAACCACAAACATAGGATGTGGGTGCTCGTTAGAACCGCCTCATTGAGGCGGTTCTAACGAGTACCCACAACCTATGTCTTGGAGTAAAAATAAGAAAAATAATGTTTACCCCCTTAAACCCCAGTTTTCTCTATATAGAGTGGGGTTTAGGGGGTGTTCATTTCACGGACTTGTTCTCGTGATGGACTTGATGCGGCCCATGTAATGATTATAACTGGACCTGGGTGAAGATCCATAGTTTGAATATCCAGAGTTGTCATTCAAACATTGTTTTGTCTATCCTTCGAGTTTGAAGTTTACCCTTAGTCATTATGATACCACATCCCTATGACATAGTGGATTCTTTCATATCTCCAAAACGTTTTTTTATTTTTTTTTTTATTTTGTTGTTGTTGTTGTTGTTGTTGTTGTTGTTGTTTTTTTGTTGTTGTTTTTTTTTGTTTTTTTTTGTTGTTGTTGTTTTTTGGTTTGTTTTATTTTTTTTTTTTTTTTCTAATTGGTATTTTTGTTTTTCTGATGAAAATATGTAATATTTTTCTAAATAATGACCCCAACATAGGTTGTTGGTGCTCGTTAGTATGAGGCGGTTCTAACGAGTGCCCACAATCTATGTCTTGGAGAAGAAATAAGGATAATAATGTGTAACCCTGTAAACCTCTCTTCTCTCTATATGAAGTGAGGTTTACAGGGGGTGCGCATTACATTGACTTGTTGGGAGTTTTAAGGCCCAGTCAACATTATTTAGGTTCTATCGAGTCGTTAAATTTACCTTACCACACTTTGCCTGGGCATGCTTATACATAAGCGGTTGACCAATACAGTGTACATTCTATCACCGGAAACTAACAACCGTCCATTTTGAATCAATGATCTCAGAAAAGATTTCATGGTCAATCTCCACGAAAGACTGCTATCCCGGCAGGCTGAGCTACCCAGACCGGTGCTTTCCAGAGAGAGAGAGAGAGAGAGAGAGAGAGAGAGAAGAGAGAAGAGAGAGAGGGTGCTTCCCAGAGAGAGAGAGAGAGAGAGAGAGAGAGAGAGAGAGAGAGAGAGAGAGAGAGAGCATATTTTAAGAAAATAATGTATAATCGTGTCAACGTCGTATTAACGCCAGTGCTACGTTGCACGGACGTTGCTTAGACGTCATGAAACAACTGGGGGTATGACAACTTGTATCCAAACGTAATTACCGTGATATTTTTCCAGATTCAATTTTCACCTCGACTTATGGTATACAATACTTGTCAGAAAGCAGATGAAAATGAAGATGGATCTGTTAATATATTTTGATGGTAGTCATAGAGATAGCTATTGTATGATTTAAAGCAGCAAGCAAAAAGGAGACCTCTCGCTGTGAAGATTCAAATCATGTTGTACACAAACTGAGTCATCACGAAAACATGCCCATTATGATAACACATCCGTGTGACATATCCCCAAAATGGCTTCTTTTCCCATTAAAATTTCTGATATTTCTCTTATTTATACGAACTTGTTAACATGCAGAATATAATTCTGCCCCACCCCCTCCCCTTGAACCTACTTTTGTAGAAAAACTTGAACTGTGGTTTATAAGGGGTTAACTTTTTTTTTCATATTTCTGCGACATAATTTAGATTTTGGTACTCGTTAGAACAACCTCGATGAGGCGATCCTAACGTGCATCCAAAATCTATATAATATAGATTGTGGGTACTCGATAGAACAACCTCGATGAGGCGGTTCTAGCGTGCATCCGCAATCTGTATTTTGACTAGAAATAAGAAAAATATCACAATTTTTCATCTAAAAATTTTCGCTTTTTCGGCGGTAAAATTTACAATGCAAACAATGTATTTGCATAGGTGTGTTTCGTAATGCAGAATGTTATGGGGCGCCGTTTTACTATTTAATCCGTATTTATGGATATCCATAATTATTAATGGATATCCATAATTTGAATTATGGATATCCATAATTCGAATTATGGATATCCATTATTATTTATGGATATCCATAATTATTTATGGATATCCATAATTCGAATTATGGATATCCGAATTATGGATATCCATAAATCGATATGGATATTATCCATAAATCGATTTATGGATATCATTAATTTAGATCGAAATATGGATATCTATAAATCGAATTATGGATATCCTTAATTCGAATTATGGATATCCATTATTCGGCTGATTTATGGATATCCGTAAATCGAATTATGGATATCCATAATTCTCCTCGCCAAATAAACCTAATGAATAATGACTGCTCCCTTTGCAAAAAAAAACAAAACAAAACAAACTCGACTATTCGCGTCAGATTTCCGATACAAGTGTGTAATAAAAGCCGGGATTTTGTTTGTTTGATTTGAGGTTTAACGTCCCCGTCAACACTCTAAAGGTCATTTTTGGGACGTTGCTTCCAAGTTTGTGAGACTTTTACCCGCTATTGAGATGAAATGACATCTCAAGCCCTGCCGCGCAATGAATCAATAGGGTTCATTAACATGGACGGGCCGACTCGCACCGCTTTGCCTGGGCAGGCTTAAATCCTCTAAGCGGTTTACCAGTACTCGTGTGCGGGTCGGTTTCAGTATTGCGTGGAAGCATAATGCAGCCCATCTATTTCTTCAAGCCCCGATGGGCGAGGGCCGTCAAGTAAAGTATTATATGGATATATGTTCATACTAAATATAACGACCATGTGCATTTTTCTCCAGAATGCATGCACGGATTGCCTGTTCGGATCATTATAATCTTACTTCCGACTTCCAGTGTCCTTAGGTGCGCAGATTCCAGAGGGACCGGATGCGTTGGTCGGAATTTCCAGATCTTACTGCTGGTTCTGACATTTAACTGCACACATGGCGGGCGTTCAGCGTATGGCGTCCGTTGTTTGGCAGCCTTACGGACTTAAAAGGCTGCACGGCAGATAGGTCCTTTTGACCGGCCATCATCTTCCAGCGATGATGAAGACCTTGAAGATTTTGAAGATTTTTATAATAAACAATCACGTGTTTTAGGGAGAAATCATTAAACCAATTCGAATTATGGATATCCATAAATCGAACTATGGATATCCATAAATCGATCTGAATTAATGATATCCATTTATCGAATTATGGATATCCATAATTCGATTTATGGATATCCATAAATCGAATTTTGGCTATCCATTTTTCGGCTGATTTATAGATATCCACAAATCGAATTATGGATATCCATAATTCGATTAATGGATATCTATAAATACGGATTAAAAATAGTAAAACGGCGCCCCATATTATATCACCTTTCCGTTGACATCTTCATAGCGCACAGCGATGAACCTGAACAGACCACAACTGATACACAGGCTAGTCAGAGGCTTCGATGGACGCACATGCCCGAAGATACATTTATGCTTGGCTCGGCCCAATTGTTATTTTTTAGGTTTAACATCTCCCTCAACACTATATAGGTCATTTTGGAGACCATTGTGGAGACGTAAACCACGAAAACACGCCTATATAAATTTGACGCACTTAAACCCCACATTTATATACTAAAACTCTGGTTTACAGGGGTATACATTATTTTTTTTACTATTATTTTCTGCTCAAAAACATCGATTGTTGGTACTTGTTAAAACCGCCTCGATGAGGCGGTTGCCCACAATCTATATTTTTGAACAGAAATATGAAAAATACCGGAAATTTTTATCAGAAAATTTTCATATTTTGATGGAAAAAATCAATATATTTGAATAGGCTTGTTTTCGTAATGGCTTCGATTTTCGCGCGACTTTTGCCCGACATTGAGATGAAATGACATCTGTCAAGCTCTGCCGCCCAATGAAACCAATAGCGGTTATTTATGTGGAGACGGTCCGACGCGCACATGCTAAGACCCTCTAAGTGGTTTACCAGTACTCATATGCGGCCGGGTTCAGCTCTGCGGGAAAACACCGTGCACACCAATCTATTTTTCCCAGCCCCGATGGGCGGGGGCCTAAGCTCTCGGTCAGAGGACAGCCTCATAGGCATACCTAAGACTGCGCGGAAACCTCTTTAAATTAAAGCAAAACCTACTTCCCTGTGAAACTGTTGATTTCTGCTTCAAACGCACATTTTATGTCCTCGTTAGAACCACTTAAATGAGGCGGTTCTGACGAGTACCCACAACCTATGCATTTTCTAACAAACAAGTGTTTAATTCAACCAGGTGGTAGTGTCGTTTCGATCTTGGTTTCGGACCCTCTTACCCCCATCAAAAGTTGGGTTTAAAAGGTGTTGATTTCATGGAGTTGATTTTTTTTTCTTCATTTTTGTTTTTGCTCGTGGCATTGTATGTGAAGCTTTGTTTAGCATAGATTGTGCGTACTCGTCAAGGACGTCCATATAAAGCGGTTCCAGGAAACACAAACAAAATAAACGATTGAAGCAGAAATCTGAAAAAGTACAGTGAAAATGACAGTTTTTAAACCATAAACAATGCATTTGTTAGGTACAGTAAAGTTCCTAGATTAAAACCACATTTGGGATTGTTCAAAAGTGGTCTTTAAGACCACTTTTGGACGGTCCCAAAGAAAGTATCTTACTATAGGACACCTTTCAAATATGCTGTAAAAACAGATTCACGCACGCACGCACACACACACACACACACACACGTACGTACGTACGTACATACATACATACATACATACATACATACATACATACATACATACACACATACATACATACATACATACATACATACATACATACATACATACATACATACATACATACATACATACATACATACATACATACATACATACATACATACATACATACATACATACATACATACATACATACATACATACATACGTTCGATTTCAATTTGTTCAATTTCGAAAAAAAAGCTTATCAATGCCCCACCAGAGGCATGCTCCAGATGAGAAATGGTTGAGATCAGCCTGCACGTTGCAGAGATACAACTGGTTAAAAATCTGGACGGACGGATGACGGACGGACGGACGACGGACGACCCACTATACTATGAGCTCCCCTGGAGCCTTCGTTCCAGGTCAGCTAAAATAAACTTAATGTTTCTGCTTTTCTTGAAAGTATGAACGACAGAACGGGTCGCTAGCAAAGTTTATATGAACCACTCGGGGTCCATTTACTTTGCACGCGATCCACTGCGTCCATGCTTCCATGAACAGCAGAAAAATAAAATTCATTTCTTAATTACATTACATAACATAACATAACATTTGCATTTGAATTTGCATGGCATAGAATAGCATAAACACATCCATCCCTGCTTATATACATATCATGCGGGTGTGCGAGCGTGCGCGCGTACGTATATACACGTACATGCAGGCATGCATAAGTCAATCAATTACAATAATCTTAACACTTTCCTCACGAGAAAACAAATGGCCTGGTTTGACCGTATAAATATGCAACAAATGAACAAAAAGCTTGGTTTAAGTAACAACTTCATTCATAGAAACTGTCTATAGGTATTGAAAATCAATATACCACATTTTGCTATATCGTTTACAAAGTAAAAGACAAGGTCTGAAAATACCAGCGTGATTTCCTCAGTTTTCTATATCCTCGGATAAATTACTCTAATCTTCCTCCGTTTGTTTGTTCTGGATAGTTTGGAATCGAAGTCAACCCTTAAGCTGCCGAGAAAAAAAAACTACATCTGAAAATGTCGTCTGTTTATGTCGTTTATGTCTGTTTACTTTTTAAAAATATTTTTGCATACAGGCAAACAGTGTGGACCCAGATCAGACTGCTCCTAAAGGAGCAGTCTGATCTGGGACCACGCTATTTTTAAAAATGAATTTTTAAGTAGCCGACAGACGACAAAGTAGATGACAATTGTCGTTATTGACATTTTATGGCTTAACTGTGACTTGTGACAACAAAATTACTGGTTATCCAGAATTCATGAGTAATCTGTGGAAACAGCGTGAACTAATCAGATGCGCAGTCTGATCAGTTTCCACTGTTGGTATGATCAAAAATTATCGAATAATGTAGCGAACGCGAGTAGTGGATTACGCTCTGGGTATTTATTGTGCACACATTGTTGTAGACATTACTGTGTCACGGACTTTTGCACGATAACAGGTTGTTCTGTGACAAAGTTCCAAACTGTGTCATGTAAAATGTGATTCATATATTTCTCAATATGGATAACAACTGTCTAGCCATCGTCACGTCTAGTTCGACACAGGTAAATAAATATTAAAATAAATAATTAATTAAAATAAAATAAATAAATAAACGTAGCGTTCTTTTCAGCGAGTTTCTGAATTTCATATTTGATTATAGTGTAATAAATGAATGCATAAGCCTTAGAAATAAAGATGACTCTCGTTATCTCAAACTCCAAGAAACTGGACTGTTCGGTATGAAAAAAATAGTAGTATAAGATAAAAGTGGTTAAGTTTTAGGAATACATTATATAGGAAGACTACCCAACTTAACCTTTCGTTTAATTTGACATATAAATAAGCCGCAGTTTGAAATACAAACTGTATCAGATTTTGATGTAACGACAGCATGGGAGCGATATATTGGAATGAAATTCTCCATATTTGGCCTCCAAACATAGATTTTTTATCCAGCGCAGTCAAACCATATATAATAAGCAGGTGTATTCATTACGACAACACCCCCTAGCGATATAGTGCATTTTTATGAAAATCGGTGATATTTTTTCTTATTTGTGCTGCAAACATAGGTTGTGGGTGCTCGTTAGAACCGCCTCAATGAATGTCATTTTGGAAATTTGTGGGACTTTTACCAGACATTAAGATGAAATGACATCTCAAACCCTGCCGCCCAATGAAACCATATTAGATCAAAGTGAAGTTTTTATTTTCTTGTTCTTTGGAATCATTGATCCCATTGCGAAATTTTGAAAAAAAAATTGAGGGTCACTGATGAGGCCTAATTGGCCAAAAGTAGCTGGTATGGCCCAGAAAACATGGAAACGCCATATTTCCCAGTTCTGTTGTGTATTCCTTGCTTCCAAATGATAACCCATTATGTCTTGGTGCAGAAATAAGAAAAAAATGGATACCCGTTTAAACCCCAGTTTTCTCTATATAAAGTGGGGTTTAGGAATGTTCAATTCACACTGTAAAGGTCATTTTGGAGACGTTGCTTTCAATTTCGTGGGACTATTACCTGACATTTAGAGTCCTGTCGCCCAATGAAACTAATAGGGCGGCATTGCCTGGGCAGGCTGAGATCCTCTAAGCAGTTTACCAGTACTCGTGTTCGGTCGGTTTCAGCTCTGCTTGGAAGCATCATGCAGCCCATCTATTTCTTCAAGCCCCGATGGGCGGGGGCCGCATGTTATAAATAATCATTACCTGGGTTTTGTACATGGTCAGAGATAGCAATACCGAGCAGGAGGTTTCTGTAGTAAGTTACTTTTTGTCGATTGGTAAGCAATCTAGCCAATAACGTACACGTTTTTGTAAACACAAAAAGTATGATGTTCGTCCCCGCACATCGGGGCTAGGAGAAAGAGACTGCGCTGCATGTTGCCTCCACGCAGAGCCGAAACTGACCAAACATGAGTACTGGTAAACTGCTAAGAAGGACTAAGCCTGTGAAGACAAAGTGGTGTGAGTCCAGTGCAATATAAACCTTTTGGCTATTTTTGGGCGGCAGGGCTTAAGATGTCATTTCATATCAATGTCGGGTAAAAATCTAATAATATTGGAAGCAACGTCTCCCGAATGACCTAAATGGTGTTGTTGTTTAACCTTAATTCAAACAAACAAAAAAATATGGCATGTGTGATATATTATGTACAGTTATGATAGGATTTTGACCCGAGCTCAACCGTTTACTTTAAGTCATTTTTTTATGTACAGAAAAAAACGATGACATATAAATGTATTTATCAGAATCTCGAATTTATGGTTATTTCATACGAAATTTATGAAACTCGCCAAAGTTCGTCTTTGACATTTCATATGAATTTAAAACTCACATTTTAAGGTCCTTCATATTTTTAACTCTTCTAATAGAAAGTTCTTTCCACACTTTTACAATTTGGGGCCAGTTGTTTAAAGCATCGTTAGCTTAACACGCTTGTTAGGGGGTCATACTGTTAACTGTTATCCTGCTGTTCACAACAATCCGTATCTTTGTAGAACCAGATCAGATGGCTTCTGAAGAAGCCATCTGATCAGGATCTACACTGTTTGGCATTTAGTTTATGAATTTGTAGCAATAAATTACATCAAATAATTTGATTGGTTGACAGGCAGAAATGGGTGTGGCTTAAATGACTATTCAGCAAGAGAAGGGTTAACTGTTCTAGCATGTACAATATCTAATAAAGTGTTAGTTTTGCTGAAAAAATGGGACCATTTGCAAAAGCTGCTCACATTTTTTCAGCAAACATATTAGCATATTTGCCATATTGAATGATCAAAGTTTTAACAATATGTTAACTAACGACCTTGTTAGTTTTGAAGAACTGGCCGCTGGTCGACTGGTTAACAATTGACCAAAAAGTTCTGCTTTATGTTGCTTACATGTTTGTCCACGTGACCATCAATAACCACTCAGAAATCCAGGTTGCTGCGCTATTTGCGCCATGTGTTGTCAGAGTATTGCGTAACACATTACAATGTACGATAATACGCCCGTGCGCTAAAATGGCGTTTCTTCTCGCAGGAACCATATTTTTGCATGGAAAAAGTTCCATACTTTTCTTATTTTTAGTCCAAATATAGATTGTGTGTGCTAGTTACTTCTAATGAGTACCCACAAACTATGTTTTTGAGCAAAAACAGTGAAAATAATGAATACCCCCTTAAACCCACCTTATCTAAAAAAAAGTGGGATGTAGAGTGGTTTTATTACACGAACTTGTTAATTTGATGGGAGTTAGTTATCTGTGAAATCTGGACTGGGCTCGTGTTCTGGGACATTGGCAAACATTCAAGACCCAGATCAGACGCTACAGAGCGCTATTTTCGCTGTCACATTTGCATAGCCTAATACGTCTCTAGCTGACAAACAGGCAAGTGTTCCAAAGCAAACGGACCGCCGGCCCTCGCAGGAACCATATTTTTGCATGGAAAAAGTTCCATACTTTTCTTATTTTTAGTCCAAATATAGATTGTGTGTGCTAGTTACTTCTAATGAGTACCCACAAACTATGTTTTTGAGCAAAAACAGTGAAAATAATGAATACCCCCTTAAACCCACCTTATCTAAAAAAAAGTGGGATGTAGAGTGGTTTTATTACACGAACTTGTTAATTTGATGGGAGTTAGTTATCTGTGAAATCTGGACTGGGCTCGTGTTCTGGGACATTGGCAAACATTCAAGACCCAGATCAGACGCTACAGAGCGCTATTTTCGCTGTCACATTTGCATAGCCTAATACGTCTCTAGCTGACAAACAGGCAAGTGTTCCAAAGCAAACGGACCGCCGGCCTGGCCCCGGATCTGAGCTTATAAACAAAATAACTTCCCCTTCCTGATACAGTGGTAAAGCATCGTCATATTCTTGTCCTTTGGGATCATTGATTCCATTGTGGAACCTTGAAAATATATGAGGGTCACCGATGAGGTCCAATTGGCCGAAACTACCTAATATGGTCAATAAAATTGTAAAATTCATACTTTTAAGTTCTTTGGTGTATTACTCTTGCTTCCTTTACCTTTTATAGAACATATTTAACGTCACTACACCTGATGTAAAGGGAATGTGTGGCGAACGTAAAAAGTCTCCATAGCCTTTACATCGTGTAGTTTTATATTTTCTCATTACCTTGAAAATATATGAGGGTTACTGATGAAGTCTAAATGACCGAAACTAGCTAGTCTGGTCCAGAAAACTGTTCACTTAAAACTTCTAAGTCCTGTGATGTATTCTTTGCTCCTATAGAACATATGCATTGCGACCATATTGGTCATGTCACCAAACTCATATCAATTAATTTCCGTTTCCTTGTTCCTAAGAGCGTGTGTATGAAACTTGGTTGAATATGGCTCAGGAGTTTCGGAGGAAAACAAGTTTTAATTTTCCTATCTGAATGACCTTGGACCAAGGTCAAAGAGTGACCTTGACCTTCATTGCTCGTACCAATTTTAGGTGGTCTTAATAGCGGAATTTCACTGTATAAATGATCTGCCTTAAATTTGAGTAGTTACTATATTTATTTTCTTTAGATTTTTGTGTATAAAAGACGTACCTATGGAACCCGGGAAGTACGGAATCTGGGAAGGGACATGATTTTTTATTTTTATTATGTTGTGCGAACAAGATAATATCTTGAGCGGACAAGATATTATCTTGTTCGGACAACATATTATCTTGTGCGGACAAGATATTATCTTGTGCGGACAAGATATGATCTTGTTTGCACAACATAATATCTTGTGCGCACAAGATATTATCTTGTTCGCTCAACATATTATCTTGTTTGCACAACATAGATCTTGGGAAGTTGTGCGGACAAGATATTATCTTGTGGACAAGATATTATCTTGTGCGGACAAGATAATATCTTGTGCGGACAAGATAATATCTTGTGCGCATAGGATCTGTGTTGTGCAGACAAGATATTATCTTGTGCGGACAAGATAATATCTTGTTCGCACAACTTAATATCTTGTGCGGACAAGATAATATCTTGTCTGCACAAGATAATATGTTGTCCGCACAAGATAATATCTTGTCCGCACAAGATATGTTGTTGTTTGGACAAGATATTATCTTGTCTGCACAAGATAATATCTTGTCTGCACAAGATAATATGTTGTCCGCACAAGATATTATCTTGTGCGCACAACTTATAAAATAAAAAAAAATCATGTCCCTTCCCGGGGTTCCGTAGGGAAGGGACATGATTTTTTTAATTTTTATAAGTTGTGCGCACAAGATTATATCTTGTTTGGACAACATATTATCTTGTGCAAACAAGAAATTATCTTGTGCGGACAACATATTATCTTGTTCGCACAACATTTTATCTTGTGCGGACAACATAATATCTTGTTCGCACAACATATTATCTTGTTTGCACAACATAGATCTTGGGAAGTTGTGCGAACAAGATATTACCTTGTGCGGACAACATATTATCTTGTTCGCACAACATATTATCTTGTGCGGACAAGATCTATGTTGTGAAGACAAGATATTATCTTGTGCGGACAAGATCTATGTTGTGAAGACAAGATATTATCTTGTGCGGACAAGATAATATCTTGTTCGCACAACTTAATATCTTATAAATCATCTTAATATCTTGTGCGGACAAGATATTATCTTGTCTGCACAAGATAATATGTTGTCCGCACAAGACAATATCTTGTCCGCACAAGATAATAGTTGTGCGAACAAGATAATATCTTGTCCGCACAAGAAACTATCTTGTCCGCACAAGATATTATCTTGTGCGCACAACTTATAAAATAAAAAAAATCATGTCCCTTCCCGGGTTCCGTACGTACCAAAAAGGACCATTTTATTTATTAGAAATTACATGGTTACATACATACACACAGAGGAGTACATTGGCTTGGACGTATGCATAGCCTATTTTAGTCCTTTCCGACAGGTACTTTATACGTCAATGTTCATCAATAAATACAGTTTGTATTGGGGGTTTAACGGCCCAGTCAAGACTATTTAGGTCATTTTTGAGCCGGTCAGTTTACTCATCCACAATTTTCACGGGTAGGCTTATACGTAAGCGGTTAACCAGTACAGTGCACATTATTTCGCCAGAAACTGACAACTGCCCTTCTTTAATCAGCGGAAGGGAGATTATGAGCGTAGAAAAGATTTCATGATCAATCTCCACGAAAGAATGCTGCCGAAACCGGCAGGTATCGAACCCGCGTCCTCCTGATCACCAGTCAGACGCGCATCCGACTGAGCTACCGAGGCACGCTCAATAAATACAGTTGAAATCACAATTCAAAATACAACACATATGGATCAGGAATATAACTCAATCTCAGCAGGCACATGTCGTCGGGGCAACGTCAAGTCAACGCCGTGCAGTGCCACGACGTTGCACTGACGCAGATGGACCATGACGCTCAGAGTCCTATATATCAAAATTTAATCGGGTAAGGCCGACCCAAACCCCACTTATGAGAGACAGGAAACTGGTTATGCCCCTGTAAAACATCGATTGCCTGCAACTCCTTCCAAACAGTTTTGAGTCCCTTATTAAGAGGAGTCTATATTTAACCGAAAATCTCGCGAAATGCACGCCTTCTTCAGGTTGGTGAAGGGAGAAAACAGGATGAAACAGGAATAAAGTAAACCCTGTCTTAAAGGACATCACTGTTAATCAGCCATCAAAAGTGGTCAAAATGCTGCCAAACATCACGAAAACACGCCTATATTTTTTGACCACCTTGAACCCCACTTTTATATAGTAAAACTGGGGTTTCCGGGGGTATACCTTATTTTTCTTATTTCTGCTCTAAAATATAGATTGTGGGTACTCGTTAGAACCGCCTCGATGAGGCGGTTCTAACGAGTGCCCACAAACTATATTTTGGGCAGAAATAAGAAAAATATCACAATTTTTCATCATAAAATTTTCATTTTTTCGGCGATAAAGGTGGCAATGTATTTGTATAGGCGTGTTTGCATAATGTATCTAATGCATATTCTGGATGTTTACTGAAAAAAAAAAATAAGCCCCCGCCCATAGGGGCTTAAAGAAATATATGGGCTGCATGATGCTTCCACGCAGAGCTGAATCCGGCCCGCACACTAGTACTGGTAAACCGCTTAGAGGATCTAAGCCTGTCCAGGAACCGCGGTGCGAGGCGGACCGTCCATGCTAATAAACCCTATTGGTTTCATTGGGCGACAGGGCTTGAGATGTCCTTTCATCTCAATGTCGGGTAAAAGTCCCACAAAATTGGAAGCAACGTCTCCAAAATGACCTTTACAGTGTTGACGGGGACGTTAAACCTCAAATCAAACAAACAATACTGAAAAAAATGAGAGTAGCTTTTGCAGACAATGGGCATTGACTATATCTGCAACAAATCACTAGGCGGAGGAGTGTGACGAGTGACGTCATAAAAAGCCGCTGTTTTATGACGTCACTTGTAGCTTATTTAATTTTAGACGGTGACTCGTTATTTTCTCGCATCAACAACATTACAAAAGAACATAAATAGGTGTGATACAGTCAATAATGAAGGGTGGCCCGGGTTTCTTTTATCAATCGCGAAAGATTGGGAGAATTTGAAGAAGAAAACAACAACAACAAAAAAATATTGTCTCTTTTTATGTTATAATCGAAATAACCTATAGATCAGCTCTAGTTCGTAATTGTCGAGTAATAAATCACAGTTTGTCGATCAAATCACTCGCGTTTATAAACTCTTTTTATCAGCAAAAAAAAAAAAATCGTTCCTTTGTGATCAAAGTTCTTTATGTTGCTGGAGTCTTTCTTTCAAAACACCTTTACGCGAACTAAAATGCATTAATTAAGTGCTGTTAATGCCCATTAAATTTTCATTTTTTAAATAAATAAACCACTTTTATAAGAATGTCACTTATTTGAAAAGCTAATAGTAAAAGTCTTTTGTTGAATAAAATTGACAGGATATATAAGGGTGTCATTAGTTTTGATTGACGCCAAGCGAAAAACTGTGTCTTGTCACACCTTCGAATACAGCAGTGATCACATCGCTAGGGCAACGTCAAATCAACGTCAGTGCAACGTCATGACGTTGCACCGACGTAGATATGACTTTGCATAAACGTCCTGACGTTGTACCGACGACGATGTGACGTTGTTGATTTCTTCAAATTCTCCCAACCTTTCGCGATTGATAGAAGAAAACCGGCCTTTTAATCGTCCTTTTTGGTACGTCTTTTATACAAAAAATCTAAAGAAAATAATTAAAGTATTAACTACTCAAATTTAAGGCAGATCATTTATACAGTGAAATTCCGCTATTAAGACCCACGTAGATCTATGTGGCATTGTATAAACGCCATGACGTTGTACCGACGTTGATGTGACGTAACAATTACGTCATGTGCCTGCTGGAAGCATTCTTTACTGTCTATCTGCACACCTACCCTAACGCTATCGTGTAATGAACACCCCTTGAAACCCCATATTATACAGAGAAAAGTGGGTTTTACAAGGGTGAATATAATTTTAGACAGCAATTAGCCGTCATCACGAAAACCCGTCTATATAGTTTTGACCCCCTTGAACCCCACATTTATATAATAAAACTGGGTTTACAGGGACAAACCGTACTTTTTTCTTATTTCTGCTCTAAAATATAGACTATGGGTACTCGTTAGAACCGCTCGATGAGTCGGTTCTAACGAGTACTCACTATCTATATTTTGAGCAGAAATTAGAAAAATATCATTATTTTTCATCTTAAGGCGGTAACATTAGGAAAACATGTCCATGTGAAATAATGGCGTCCAACATAGTGTCTGAAATTACACATTTTGGGTAAAAATGATTACATCTTTCTTATTTCTGTTTCAACGTAGATCGTGGATGCTCGTTAGAACCGCCTAAATGAGGTGGTTCTAACGAGTACCCACAATCTATGTTTTTGAGCAAAAATAAGACAGATAATATATACCCCGTAAACCCCAATTTACTATATATAAAGTGGGGTGAAGAGGGTGAAATTTTCAATGTATTTGTATGGGCGTGTTTTCGTAATGAGCGTTCTTGGTAACACCCACGTGCGCCTATTCATACAATCTAATTAATTGAACTGCATGAATTTAAGTTAAGGAAGTTAAGGGACATATTTCGCACCAATTCTTTCCTCCCCACCACAACACAAAATAAGAAAAATATCACATTTTTTCATCTTAAAATTTTCATTTTTTCGGCGATAAAGGTCACAGTGTATTTGTATAGGCGTGTTTTCGTAATGTTCTAGTAACCTAATAAAGGGGGTCGAATATCTAGTGACCTACAGAGGACGCTTCTACTGACCTATAATACCTCTAGTGACCGTTTATAGACCGGACCTACTTTTCGGGTCCTTAATTTACAAGTGTCAACAATAGCATGCAACCTTTTATACATGGGAAAACAACGAAACTGCAAGTTAAACTCTTTGCAATATTTATTTAAGCAGATTTTCAGAAATTTCAACTAAATTCCTACCTTCTCGGCCTTTCCTGGTTTGAATGGCCCCTTGGAATAACCACGGGCGTCTGACGTTACATCAATGCAATTAATCGGCTGATCAAGAAGACTAAACGCCCTATTTGTTTATATGGCGACCCCATGAGCAAATTTTGGTTTCCCCATCCCATAGAGGCTCCATATTAAATCTGACTTCAATCGGCCAAACGGTTTCCGAGGAGAAGCAGTTCGAAATTTTTCACATTTTTCGCCTCGGCGAGGCTATACTAAATGGAATGTAATATTTCGCAAGCTCATTGATTAGATCTCATTGATATCTATCAGTATGCCAAAATTGTTTAAATATTCCAAGTGGTTAAGTCACTATCACCAATTTTCACAAACGGTTTACGGACGGACAGACAGACAGACCAAATATGGCTTGGCGGCCATTTTGGTCATGTGACCTGGACCCCATGAGCAAATTTTGGTTTCCCCCATCCCATAGAGGCTCCATAAGAAATTTGACTTCAATCGGCCCAACGGTTTCCGAGGAGAAGCAGTTCGAAAATTTTCACATTTTTCGCCTCGGCGAGGCTTTACTAAATGGAATGTAATATTTCGCAAGTTCATTGGTTAGATCTTATTGATATCTATCAGTATGCCAAAAAATGTTTAAATATTCAAAGCGGTTAAGTTACTATCACCAATTTTCACAAACGGGTTACGGATGGACAGACAGACTGACAGACTGATAGACTGACAGAATGACACTGTGATTTTAGGGCACTCTTCGGGTCGTGCAATCGGCGAGACTTAGACAATTTTAAGGCGAGCTTTTGTTAAAAATCCTCGAGGCGGTTCTAACGAGTACCTTCAACCGATGTTTTTTAGCAAAAGAAAAAAAAAGGAAAATGATATACCCTTGTAACGCAAAAATCTACAAGATTTAATCTCACTGCCAAATGGATAAGTGCACAGCATTGAAAATTGTGGTTTGGGAGGTAAATCGTCGATTATATGGTCGAAAATTACGTTTCACGGCAAAGATGACGCGTCGATGTAAAACGACGTAAAAACGCCTATTCACCCTTCACCTTCCCAAATAATGGGTGTGCTTTCGAAGTAATATAGACAGTTGCATTATTATCAATATGTTCTGAAAAAGGGCATCCGTGCGACATTTTGCATTTTTTTTCATATCTCCGAAATGGTGGCTGTTTCTTATGAAAATCTGCGATATTTTAATTATACTCCAAACATATATTGTGAGTGCTCGTTAGATCCGCCTCATCCAGGCGGTTCTAACGAGGCGGTTCTAACAAGTACCCATAACCTATCTTAAAAATAACGCATACTCCCGTAAACCCCAGTTTTCTCTATATAAAGTGGGGTTTTCAAGATGTTATTACACCGACTTGTTAACATGAGAATTAAAACGTATGGAATGTGCAGGTTTCTCTGGGCCATAATAGTTTGTTTTGGCCAATTAGGCCTCATCAGTTATTTTAAAATACTCATCTATACTGTGATGGGCAGGGAGATTTTTTCCCGCCGGATTGCGGTATATTTGGACGGATTCTGAGCTAGTCTGATGGTAAAAATAAGATTGGGGAGTAGTATTATTTAAGGAAAAAATATGGGGCGACCAAAATAAACTATCAGTATCTACATACATGCTAGTAACTGCCAAAATGTCAGTTCGTAGATTAATTCTGCTGTGGTTGTCAAGCACTCAAGGCAATTATTATTTTGCGGGTTCGGCCATTAGATCATACAGCATTCTTACCAAAAAAGATCGTAGGTTAATTTCTCGCCAATACAAATACATTGAACATTATTCCGCCAAAAAAACGAAACTTTTAAGATGAATAAATGTGATATTTTTCTTATTTCTGCTCAAAATATAGATTGTGGGTACTCGTTAGAACCGCCTCATCGAGGCGGTTCTAACGAGTACCCACAATCTTTGTTTTAGAGAAGAAATAAGAATAATAAGATTTGGCTAAAACTACTCGTCACGAAAACTTGCCTAATGAAATACATTAGGGAGTGACCATTTGATTTTAGGGGAGGGGGGGGGGGGCGGGAAAATTGTGACGGTCCTGGATTTTTTTTCTTCAAGAAACGGATCGTGTCTTTTTTATTTTTTGAGACCCCCGTCGTGTATTTTTTTTTTCAATACAGCTTCTTTCGAAATGGAATGGTACAGAAACAAGAATAAACCTCGTATCTCTATATGTACTGGAAATTTGTTTGTTTGATTTGAGGTTGAACGTCCCCGTCAACACTGTGAAGGTCATTTTGGAGGCGTTGCTTCCAATTTTGTGGGACTTTTACCCGACATTGACATGAAATGACATCTCAAACCCTGTCGCCAAATGACAATGTACTGGAAATGATAGCATATAAAATATGACAAGCAATATATAAACAATAGTTCTTATTTGGGCCTTTATTTTTAAGCCAGCATTTTGAAGAAATGTAATGCATTCCGTGAAACTTTCATATACAATCTTGTATAGATATACATATAATTATATAGCAAAGTTTCAGAGACTTAAATGTTAGTAATGTTTTTCCTTTTAAAATAGGCAATTACAATTTTCAGACCTTTACTCCACAAACAGTTCAAACTTACTTAAACAATAAACTGTTCTATGTCAGTTTCTCACGTGCCCAAACTTTGCCAAACAAGGAAATATCGAAAATCTTTCAAAAATATAAAACAACACCACTAATATGTCCAAAAAATCATATATTAAAGTTGAACACTTCAGTTGATTAGGTTAATAAAAAGTGGAATCATAAAATACCTTAACATTGGTACACTGCAGATTTATACCCTATAATACTCTAATCCACACTTTATTCCCCACTACGAATAAATTGCATTTTGGTCAGTCTGATCCTGGCGATTTTTTTTTTCAGATACATGGTCATCCTAGCCATTTTTTCTTGCGTTACCATGTCCTGGCTATTTTTCTTTCTTTTTTTTTTTTTTTTTTTTTCATAAAATCTCCCCCACATAAAAATCAAATGGTCGTTTCCTTATTCCGCCGGAAAAAAACAAACAAATTTTAAGATGAATAATTGTGATATTTTTCTCATTTCTGCTCGAAAAATAGTTTGTGGGTACTCGTTAGAGCCGCCTAATCGGAAACACAAATCATATACCATATGTGCTGTAGACTGTTTCAACACACGATCTGTTCTTTTGAAACATTCAAGAATTTTAGTATTTGTTTTAACAAGATACGTCTTATGAGACTACATTGTCTTCTTTGTTTTACTGTATATTTGTATATAATGCATTTTGTAATGTTTTCCATATGTGTTATATGTTATCTGTGTATTTTACAGACGGCCACAAGGTAGACTAGCTTTGCAGCTAATTGTGCAACCCTCTTAAAATATTGTATAAATGAATAAATAAATAAATAAATAAATAAATAAATAGATAAAATATTTTAGAGCAGAAATAAGAAAAATAAGGTTTACCCCTGTAAACCCCAGATTTACTACATAAAAGTGGAGTTCAAGGGGTCAGAATTATACAGGCGCGTGTTCGTGATGTTTCTAAAATGATTTTCTATCATAAGTTTACAATTGCTCATCAAATTGCATGCGAGTAAACTGAGGCTGAGGCACAATTTACGAAATTCAAAGTAACGCCAGATAATACGGTATCATTTTCCTCCACACTTTTTTGAAATGGCCAGCGCACTCATTGATAACTGATGTCTAAATTGGAAAAACTACAAGTAAATGTATTAGGACATCTATATATATTTCTTGGCAGAAGACAAGTAGTCTTTGAAACGTTCCGGAAAACATATCTATTAAAGGTCATTTATCACGAAAATTTACATTTATTTTTTACTAGAAGAAAATATACCCAAAGAATACATAAAGAGGATCATTTAACTGAAAACAGTATGAAACAAATCCCATTTGTTTCAAAGGTATGCTCATTAATATCTGATAAGTACCTATTTTCCATATAGGGTAATCACCCTTGAATTTTGGTTGATTTAGACCCACAATGCAATATTTTGTGACACCATATATGGTGGAAACTAACTTTTTGAATGTTTCAATTTCTATGATTGTATTATACATTGTTCTTGGCTGCGAATCTAATTAATAACTCTGGATATAAATTTGAACTTTCGTTTCTAAATTAAAATGTTTATTTAAATTTCAAATGAAATTTTAACTTGTTTAACCCTTTACCACTCAGGGATTTTGTGAATTTCGCTGATTTTCACAGTGTTGCACCTGAGAGCAACTTCAACTAGCCATTGTTTCATAATGGATGGTCTGTTTTACACCAAACTCGGTATGAATGTTCATTGGGCAGTAGCCTTTCAAATGCAACCTTTCATGACTTGATCATTGTTGTCATGGTAAAGAGGGGGCATCTCAAAGTTGGCAAAAAGTATGTTTTTACATGAATTTTTGACCAAATTTAAACTTCACACAGCTATCAAGGCAACAATTAAGGTGTTTGGCACTGGCCATTTTCACTGTTTGCAGCATGTTTTATCAGCATCAATTTTCAGGCATTTTTGACCCCAGACACCCTCAGATATAAATTTTAGCGGCCGGTTGGGCCATACACCCAAAATTTTTCGGGATGTGAGGGGGGCGTTGCCCCCCTTCAATCCCCCCTAGAATATTTTTAGTGGGGAGGCGCGCGAAAAAAACAGGTCACTTTTTTGCCCAACAAATCCTAAAGCAAACATAACTATCCAGGGGTAGAAATGCAGATTTTAGGTGCTTCTGGGGCTTAAAATGGGGGGGGGGGTGCAGACACGTAAAAACACGTATCTGAGTGGGAAAGGGTTAACTGAAATCTGGGAACATACTGAATTTTAGTCTAAAATGCATTAATTATATCTGAAATATTGTTTCTTGCAACAAAATGATGAAAAAACATTATTTTGGTCAGTTGGGATTTTCTTCATTAACCCTTTACCACTCAGGGATTTTGTGAATTTCGCTGATTTTCACAGTGTTGCACCTGACAGCAACTTCAACTAGCCATTGTTTCATAAAGGATGGTCTGTTTTACACCAAACTCGATATGGATGTTCATTGGGCAGTAGCCTTTCAAATGCAACCTTTCATGACTTGATCATTGTTGTCATGGTAAAGAGGGGGCATCTCAAAGTTGGCAAAAAGTGTGTTTTCACATGAATTTTTGACCACATTTTAATCTTCACACAGCTATCAAGGCAACAATTAAGGTGTTTGGCACTGGCCATTTTCACTGTTTGCAGCATGTTTTATCAGCATCAATTTTCAGGCAGTTTTGACCCCAGATACCCTCAGGTATAAATTTTAGCGGCCAGTTGGGCCATACACCCACAATTTTTCGGGATGTGAGGGGGGCGTTGCCCCCCTTCAATCCCCCCTAGAATATTTTTAGTGGGGAGGCGCGCGAAAAAACAGGTCACTTTTTTGCCCAACAAATCCTAAAGCAAACATAACTATCCAGGTGTAGAAATGCAGATTTTAGGTGCTTCTGGGGCTTAAAATGGGGGGGGGGGTGCAGACACGTAAAAACACGTATCTGAGTGGGAAAGGGTTAACCCTTTCCCACTTTGTGACTGTGAATTTTGCTGAATTTCACAGTGTTGCCTAAGACAGCAAATTCATATAACCATTATTTTAAAATGAATGGTTTTACATCAAACTCGGCAGGAATGTTCACTGGACAGTAACCTTTCAAATGGAACCTTTGAGGCTAAATCATTGTTGCCATAGTAACGAGGGGCCATCTTAAAGTTGTCAAAAAGTGTGATTTCACATGTATTTTCGACCGAATCTTTATGCCAAGGCAACAAGTAAGGGGCTTTGCGCTGGAAATTTTTTCTGTCTGCAGCATATTTTGCCAGCGTCAGTTTCGAGGCATTTTTACCCCAAACACCCTCAGCTTTCTAGACTGGGCCCCCCCCCCCGTCCAATTCTTTTCGGCGTAATCTGAAATTTAAATTATTTAAATATATAATTTGAATTTTAATTTATAGACCTTAGGTTTGAAATTAGAAGTAATTGTTTCTGAGTTTTTACTGAGATCAATTTCATTGATATTATCAGGTGGCTATGTTACTTCTGATGATTGTAAAACTACAGATATATTCATTATTAAAAAGTTCAAAGAATTTGAAATCAAGTATGACATCATAGAATACTTCATGAATATTTATTTCAAGGGAAGTCATCATGTGGAGACTTTTATATATTTGAAATATTTCAGACTTCGAATTGCAATATCCCAGAAACTAATAAAGATAATTTGATCCAGTTTTCAGATTTTACTTACCTGAAGCAATGTGCGTTTAGTTCTTAATGGTTTCACTATCATGATAAATGACCTTTAAATGGAGTCTTATTGAGGCGGCATATAATCAGTTTAAGCTCCCCCCCCCCCCCCCCCCCCCCCCCCCGTGGAATTCGTTTCACTTACCGTGCCAAGGCCGGTTCTTCTGTCGCGGTTTATATTGGTTATGGTTTGTCTTTGAGTGTGAGTATCGCTTGGATTTTTTTCTTTTGGATAACCAATTGGCCATTTTGTGGGAAAGTAGTTGTTCTTTTGACTTTCCGCTATTGATGTTTCCATTAGGGTCTAGTTGTTTAGTGTTTGTTTATTGTTTTGTTGTTTTTGTTTTTCCCCTTTGGTGTCTTTGATGTGAGTGGTGGGTTAATTGTATCGATTCCTGTTCATAGCCTTCACTTCTATTTAAAAATATGTATGCACATATAAATGAACTTTACTTAGAGAAAGCAACGTTAGAGTACAAAGCATCTAAGATTAAAGAGTTTTTCATTTAAAAAGGTACTTGATTCTTTTAAATCAGATAAAAAAAGCTGGAAGATACGTTCTGATACACTGGTGTTGATGCTGCCATTTTGAATATTTTAAAACGAGATGCAAAATAAAACTATTGCAAAAAATCATAATTTCAATCACAAAGAATATGATATTGTTAACACCAATAGATTATCATCAAAGAAAATATTATGATAAAACAGCATTCAGACAGAGTTCTTTGTTTTTTAATATTATTAATTACATATGTTTACTAAGGGTTTTAAACCTCATGAATATTCAAGCTGGCAGCACCCTTATGCAATGCATTTAATATCAATATTGCATCCCCCTTTATATTGTCACTGACTTTGTATGATTGTGCCAGGCATTGCTCTACGAAGGGCGCTCATTTAATTGTGCCACTAATGGCCCACCATACCACGTGGCTGTAAGCAGCAAGTGACTTTCTATTTCAAAAGATATCAAACGTTCAAGTTGGTTCAGTACTACATACCCTCAACCCTTACTGTATGCAAAATGAAAAACAAAACAAGCTTTGAAATTAGGGCCTATATTAACGATTACGTTGGTCTAAATGTTTCGGTTTCCCTGATACATGTATATAGTGAACTTTGTTAGATACATGGGACATCCGTTATATCTTAAACGACAATTTTCAGGTGGCACAAAAAATTTTATAGGTGGTTTAACTGACCTGAAAGATGAGCCCCGCCCCGGCCAGTCAAGAAAAGCTGCTACAAAAGCCAATGTTGCTGCTGTGACAGATATGGTCAAACAAGATGCAATGTTCACGGTGGAAAGAAATTGCTGATAGTGTTGGCGTTTCATAGGGTACAGTTTTTTTTTATTTCAGGTTTAACGTCCCCGTCAACACTGTAAAGGTCATTTTGGAGACGTCGCTTCCAATTTTGTGGGACTTTTACCCAACACTGAGGTGAAATGACCTCTCAAGCCCTGTCGCCTGATGAAACCAACAGGGTTTATAAGCATGAACGGTCCGACTCGAACCGCTTGGCCTGGGCAGGCTTAGATCCACTAAGCGGGGACAGGTCATAAGATTCAGACTCAGGAGTTGAAACTTAGAAAGGTTTTTGTACGATGTGCCCCACTTCTCTTGACCAAAGAACAAAAGACTACCAGTGTGAAATGGCGAAAACTTTTGAAAGCGTACAAAAATGTGGGAAAACGTAGGATTTGGGCGCTGTTTGCAGGTGAAGAATAAGATATTAATAGTTAGATCCTTTGGAAGCAAAGAATACACCAAATAAACGAAAATAGCAGACTCGGTTTTTATTGTTGAGTCTGTTCATGGCCAGTACTGAAATGTACAACACCGGCCACGCCCCCAGCATCGGATTAAGCAGAACTTCAAATGATTCTAAATGATCCCAAAGGACCAGAAAATATAATCTGCACTATGGTGATGTACGTTGAGACCTTTTACGGCCGCCCATGACGGCACAACACCAGCTGCAGTGAAGATAAATACGTTCTTAATAGGTAGATCCTTTGGAAGCAAAGAATACACCAAATAAACGAGAACAGCAGACTCGGTTTTATTGAGTCTGTTCGTGACCAGTACTGAAATGTGCAACACCGGCCACGTCCTCTTGCACCGGCTTAACAGAACTCTATTTTCAAAATGATTCTAAATGAACTCAATGGTCCCAAAGGACCAGAAAATATCATCTGTACTATGATGACCTGGATCTATCATTTTGAGCCGCAGAGACGCATCAATAACAACCAGTGGCAGCGAAAATACCAAGCAAGGACGGTCATTGCCAAGAGAATAAATAAATCAACAGAGCCGCAATGTTTTTTTTGCGGTATTTTTCAATTGCAATGGACCCATTGGTCACATTCCCGTACCAAATGGCAAGACAATCATATGTACATCTTATAAGAACGGTGTGTTGTCCAATGTAAAGGCAGAGTATGAAAAACGTAAGAGGTCTGTGCCTTCTCCGTGACAACGCACCTGCTCAGAAGTGTTTTTTTTTTTTTTTTTATGTTGTTGTTCTTTTGTCCGAGACTCCTTGAAAGACGAAAAAGTAGTACAGCTCTCTCACTTTAGTCACTGCGACTTTTTCCTGTTCCTTTTCCTAAGGAAATCTCTTTCTTATCGACGTTATGAATCCCGAAGTGCACTTGGTAGTGCAATATACAAGTGTCTTCAGGGTATACCTAAAAAAGCATACTTCTCTGCCTTTACAGCCTGAGTGGATATGGAGACTTGAAAACTATGTTTCCGTCAAGACAGAAAACCTCGAAGGGTTGAAGTAAACGAAATGTGAATGGGATTAATAACGCGCCCTGTAGAACCCCAATGACAACATTAAATGAACGCCTCTCGTGTACTTATCTGATTTCCTCCATCTTACCCTCTACATCATTGAATCGTCATTCGAAATGCCTGGCAGGAAATCGTTTTCTCGAAAAGACAGATGACAACACAAACAGAGGAATATTTCCATGTCTGCGATACGAGTATTTGTGGGAAATGTTTTCCGTCCTGTACAGCATTGTTCAACCATAAATAACCTTATATCAGCTAAGAAAAAATATCTGTCGCACCTGTGAGACATTCGTTACAAAACAACCTCCGGCCCCGCCCTTGAGGGCCTAAAGAAATAGATAGGCTGCATGATGCTTCCACGCAGAGCTGAAATCAGACCGCACACGAGTACTGGTAAACAGCTTAGAGGACATAGCCTCCCCAATTAAAGCGGTGCGAGTCGGACCGTCCATGCTTATAAACCCTATCGGTTTCATTGGGCGACAGAGCTTGAGATGTCATTTCATCGCAATGTCGGGTAAAAGTCCCACACAATTGGAAGCAGCGTCTCCAAAACGACCTATACACTGTTGACGGGGACGTTAACCTCAAATCAAACAAACAAACAAAACAAAACAACCTCGTGTGAACAAGTCCGTGAAATGAACACCTCACTAAACTCCACTTTATATGGAGAAAACGAGGGATACGGGGGTATACCTTATTTTTCTTATTTCTGCTCCATGACACAGGTTTTGGGTACTCGTTAGAACCGCCTCAATGAGGTGGTTCTAACGAGTATCCACAACCTACGTTTGTTGTATAAATTCGAAAAGTATCACGAATTTGCATCAGAAAAGTAACCATTTTGCAGATTTTTTTTTTTTTTTTTTTTTTTTTTTTTGGTTTTGGTTTTACGGCCCTTTCAAGATTATTTCACTCATATCGAGCCGATCGTTAATCAAAGGTGGGCGAAAACCGGGTTACCCGGAGAAAAACCACCTGACCTTCCGTTGCAGAACTTGGCGTCTCACTTTTGCAGATATGAAAAATGCACTATGTCGCACGGGTGTGTTATCATACCAGATTCTATGGCGCAACATGAAACCGCATTGTCCGGCGTTACTTTGAATTTTGTAACTTGTTCCTCACTGTTTATTCGCATAAAATTGTATAAGCAATTGTCGGTTTATGACAGCAGGTTATTTTAAAAAGCCGAATAAATGAGAAAGTACGCTATGTTTTGGTTCTAATGATGACCTAATTAATTGTCGAACCTGCAAAATAATGCTAGCCTTGAGTGTTTTACAATCGCCGTTATTCATCTACCAACTGACGTGCATCTATGTAGATCCGGATAGGCTATTATCTTTTCCTTACATAAGAAATAAATTAACTTCGGATTTAATACTGAAGATTTCGATTCTACAGCATCGAAATGGCTGCCAATCTCTCCAACCGCAATCCGGCGTGAAAAAACTGCATATATACGGAGTTTCTTCCGCTTTTGTGGCGTTTTGGATATCTATCCGCGGTGAATAGTCACGGGGAAACGCGAGAAACTTCTATAGTTAGAAAGTTAGGATCGATTGATAAACGATCAACCCAAAATGTTAGCAAGGAAAATTTCACAACTAAAGAAGCTATCATATGAAAAGAATATGAAATAAAGTCACTCACCTAAAAGGAAACAAAATACAACAATCGTATAGTTCGAACAAATTGACCTGACACTCGTGAACTCTATTAAAATAATTTCACACCCGACTGAATGCATGTATTTATCTTCGCCGTTTTCCGAAAATGGCGATATTTTTATTCAATACACAAAGGTCGGTAAATTGGTCGCAATTCATGAGATGCCGAAAAGTCACGAGACGTTTACGAAAGCCGACGTATTAGGCGATAACATTGGCTAATTTATTCCATGCATAAAGGTAAGTCTCATGTCAAATTGTTCGAACTATACTAATATTAAAAATATATTTCCATGATCAAAATTACATATTTACTATTACAAAAATCTTTATTATGGTTATCATTATATATTAATTTGTATTATTATTATTATTATTATTATTATTATTATTATTATTATTGGTATTAAAATTATTACAAAAATAATCTTATAGGCCTGAGCAAACAGTGCAGACCCAGATCAGACTGCTACTGAAAGAGCAGTCTGATCAGGGTCTACACTGTTTGCCATTTCGTCTGCACTTTTTGGATTCCTTGCTGGATCATGAAACAAATTTGTTAAAGTTTAAGGAGAATTACAGCAAGTCGTCAAGGTTTCCGAATTTTTTTGATTTTACGGTATTATTAGTTTTATTATTATTATTATTAGTTTTATTAGTTTTATTATTGTTGTTGTTGTTTCTTGCTGTTGCTCTTGTTTATTGTTGTTGTTGTTGTTGTTGTTGTTGTTGTTGTCTTCCTATGTTCCTCTTTCGTTTCAATACCATTCAGCACGTAAACACGCCTATATAATTTGCACCTCCTTGAATCCCACTTTTATGTAGCAAAACTGGGGTTTACAGGGGTAAACTTTATTTTTCTTATTTCTGTTCTAAAATACAGATTGTGAGTACTCGTTAGAACCGCCTCAATGAGGCGGTTCTAACGTGTACCCATAATCTATATTTTGAGCAGAAATAAGAAAAATATCAAAATTTTTCAGCTTAAAATTTTTTGGCGGTAAAATTTACAATGTACTTGTACAGGCAGCATTCTTGGTATACATCATTGTAAACACCCACGTGCACTTATTCATACAATCTAATTAATTTAACTGCAGGAATTTAAGTTAAGGAAAATTGATCCATCTGACATATTTCACACCAATTCTTTCCTCGCCAGCACAAAACAGCGGGCAAACGACGACCGCTATCGGCCCGACGTTGGTCGCTGGCTTGGAGGAACATAATTTTCCAGTGTTCCTATTTTCGTTTCTATAAAATGAATGGCTCTGAAAATGAGGTTTTTATGCTTATAGATTCTAGAGCAAATTCTGTTTGTGTAAGAGTAAACCCCCTTTAGTCAGGTTAGCGAAATTATTTTTAAATGAGATCCGTCTTTATTCTCCTTAATTTGATCTGTGAAAGTTTAATTAAATTGCAGCTATTCTTATCGGATATACTTAAAGGTACCTAATATTGACACACTTCAAAAGACCTAATTTTGCGACAGTCTTACTGAGATAAAAAGTTCAGAGTCTTTAACCCACTTGAACAATAAAGATACTTATTAAGCAAAAAATATTTGATACAGAGGCGTGAATTAATTCAGTTAATTCCATTCACATCATGCGTTATTCTATACAAAAGCCAGCAGCATATAAAAGCACGAGCATTAAATTAAAACCTGATGTCGCTGCCCTGGATATGTATAGTGCTTGAATACTAAATAAGACATATTGCAACATCTCACTGCTCATAGGAAGTTTATTTTTCACAAAATCAAGAGGGGATCTTTGTTTCTGATTTCATACCAAAGATGCATATTCTTTCCTATATACATATTTTGAGTACCCATCAAGTTAACATGCCAGTGAAAAGTCCACACAGCGTTACCTGGCCAAGATGCATTTAACGGCATTTATTTTTAGACAGTAGGACACACCATGTGTTCATAATTGTTTTATTGCCCCCTGTGATATACTTTCTATAGCAGATCAAAGGCGGCCTTTAATAGGGTGATTAGTAGCTCCTGTTGAATCCTCTGACTGAGGCACTAAAGGGGAAATCAATAAGGTATACTCTAGCTAACAATAAGTCAATTATTGATTTTCCCAAAGCAGCCCCCTAACCTGTTGCATACAGAGGACTTCTCTTCGGTCAGCACTGAGGGCTACATAATATTATGTAATGAAATGATAGCCCTCAATAATCAAGAATAAATGCCTTTAATTCAAAGAACTATCAAATGTCCTTAAGGTATATACAAATGTCAACCTGACACGTGAGCTAAAATTTACAGTTGTTCAGAATGTTGACAAGTTTTTAGAAAAGCAGCCCATAACGTTCCAAATTATATGAATAATCATAAAATATGCGTATTAAAAAGTGTATTTTTGGTCTTAGAAGAAAAAAATAATAAATTACATCATTAGAAAATTGCCTTTCAAAATGGTCAATTTTTTTAGCATCGGGTTCTCCATTGTCCTTCCTCGAAAACATTCAGTTTTTACATCAATCTAAAGTATATTCCGTGTCCTAGCAACGACGGGAAGTAGTTTTTCCAAAAAAAATGCCATTTTAATAACATTATATCCATCCTTTAAACAACCATCGAGCGGTCATATTGGCAGCCATTACTGTATAAATGGTCGGTAAATTCGCCAGGTAAATCAGGGGTATAAACATGCTGATCGTGGGTAAAAATATCCTGCAGAACGGATTTTGGTCTAAATATTTTATGCCCAGATCATGATTTCCTTTATTCTTCCGTTAATTTCGTAAATATTATTAGGCATAGAATAGATTCAAGAGGGGAAAATAACGATTTGGCAGAGTTTTTATTATCGCTACGCTGATTTACACCGGTGTTAAATTAATCCGTGCGCAATACTGTGTACATGGATGACAATGTATAGTGAAGAGGGGTTCTTTCGGCTCGCACATAATGTTATGATGCCAGTTTTTGGAAAAATCACCTTTCGTCGTTGCTGGTATAGTAGTCGCAGATAAGATTGACTAGGCGGAGCTACCGTTTTTACCTACCTTAGGAATATTACATTAACAAAAAGGTAAACCAAGTCACCCGATTGTGTGAATTCAACTGTAACACAAGCAAAGCTGGGGTGTATATGACCATTTCGTCCGCTTGTAGAAAGCGTGCGAAAGGCACTCTACCGAATCTTCTGGTGGACTTAGCGAATTTGACATATAAATATTGACAACACCCGAATAGCTCTCCCTCTAGTCAATCTTATCTGCGACTACTATACACAGACTAAAGTGTATGTTGGTGCAAAAATGATATGTTTCTAATGAAGGACAATGGAGAAACAGACGTTCAAAAATGAACCATTTTGAAAGGTAATTTTCTTACAAAGTGATTTTTTTTTTATTTTTTTCTTCCAACAGCAAAAATACTTTTTTAATGTGCATGTTTTACATTTATTCATTTAATATGGTACATATTGGGTTGTTGTTGTTTTTTTTTAAATATGTCAACATGCTAAACACCCATGAATTTTAGCCCACCTGCCAGAAAGAAATTTTCATAGTCCTTAAATTGAACCACGTATTAATTTCATTGATCACGTCATTATGTGGCGACACGGCGACCAATCTTCTAAGCGTCAACGTCATTTTTCACAAGCCCTCAATAACGTGTTGGACCGCCTTAATTGTCACAGCAGTCAATGAATCGTCGTCGCATACTTCCAATTAGTCTACGAATCGTGCACTGAGGGATCCTTCGCCACTCTTCTTGAAGTGCTGCACAAAGCTCACCCAGGGTCCTTGGAGGCGGATCGCGGCTTTGGAATCGTTTCCCGAGGATGTCACATACGTATTCGATGTGAGATACGTCTGGACTAATCGCAGGCCATGGCATTGTTCGAATATTTTGCCGTTTAAGGTACTCAGTGACGACGCGTGCCCGATTAGCCCTAGCGTTATCGTCCTGAAAGATGAATCCAGGACCGTGTCGTCGAGCAAATGGTATCACGTGAGGAGCCAACACGCTATCACGATAGTACAGTCCTGTAACTCTGCATAGGCACACGTGTAAGTCTGTGTTTCCAGTCATCATGATCCCACCCATGCCATATCAAACCCTGCTCCATATCCATCATGAGTAACTTTTGCCGGGTCTGTATAACGTTCACCAGTACGACGCCAGACTCTTCTACGACCATCGCGAAAGAACAAGTTAAAGCGGGATTCGTCACTGAACATAACATAACATCTGATTAATGTTCCTGTGTACACCACGCAAAACGTGCTCTACGGTGCCTAGCTTTCAGCGGCAGTACAACTTGCGGACGCCGTGCCGTAAGGTCACTCGAGTGAAGGCGATTTCGGTCGACTGTCTAGAGAGATTAGCACCTCTTCCTCGGCGCAGGTATTGCTGAAGATCAGTTGAAGTCAGTCTCCGGTTGCGTAACGCTTGATCGAAACAAGGCGGTCATCGCATCCGTTAGTACTCTTCTGGAGTCCACTTTTCTGCAAATCCGCTACTGCTCCTGTCATACGATAGCTTGCCTATAGTCGACTGACAACTGACTGTGACGTATTTATAACATTTGCCGTCTGCAACTGCGTACTTCCGGTCTGGAGCATACAGAATGTTCTCCAACGTCGAATTAGCCGAATCATGGTTCTAATAACGAATTTCTTTATGAAATCGTATCATACAACACTTCAACAGTCGATACAGAAAGTTTTATGGCAATCTCGCGTCAATAAACCGGTTTGTCACTAATGTTAAAATTCACGTGCTACCCTATGTACAATTGATGCCCCAGTGCTACGCCACTCCAGCATAAATATTATACTGCCAAACGATAGAATATACGAGGGTCATCCAAAAATAACTGATCAGTGGGTTATAATTTTTTTATTTATTGACGTACGTATCTAATATTTGGCACGATTGCTGATCAATATCTCCGTCAAAGATTGCGCGCCAAAACACAACGTTACGTGACGTCATCTTTACGTGACGTCATTTATCGCAACGTAATGGCGGACTGCGCGTTCACGCTGACGCGGGAAGAACAGATTACGTATATCAAGATTGAATCAAGACGAGAAAAAGGCGCACCTGAGATTCTAAACGCTCTTGAAGAAGTTGTACCAACGTCAGCACTTGCGTATAGTACAATCAGGAGGTGGGTACGTGAATTTAATAATGGGAGGAGCAATGTAAGCAACAAGCACCTGTTCGGAAGGCCTGCGTCTGCAACGGATGGTAAAAATGTTGAAAAAGGAGCGAAACTATTGAATGATGATAGAAGATATACATGCACCGAGATAGCTCATGAACTGGATATAAGCCATGGGTCAGCACATTCCATTCTGACTGAACGTTTGAAAATGAGAAAGTTGCAGCCAGGTAGGTGCCTCACATACTGTCAGATTCCGAAAAACACCATCGGGTAAAAATCGCTCGCTCACTCCTGCATAGGTATGGAGAAGAAGGAGATGAAATGCTTCAGAGAATTGTAGCAATCGACGAAACGTGGATACGGTCTTTTGAGCCTGAATTAAAGCGGCAAAGTAGTGAATGGCATACAAAAGATTCACCGAGGCCATTAAAATTTCGCCGAAGTCAGAATTGTCCCAAGATGTTGATGATATTTGCGTATGATTTCCGTGGCGTTCTTACCTCACACCGGGTACCAACAGGTCGAACAGTCAATAAAGAATATTATGAAAAGTATCTACGGACAATACTTCGTCCAGCATTACGCCGCAAGCGATCAGAACTTATTAACTGCACGCCGTTGATTCTGCACGACAACGCGTCACCACACAAAAGTAACGTTGTCAAGGAGCTGTTGGAAGGGTATGGCTGGGAAGTGCTAGATCACCCCCGTATTCGCCAGATTTGTCTCCTCCCGACTTCGACCTGTTTCCAAAGTTGAAAGAACCTTTACGGGGAAACCGTTATGACAGTTTGGACGAGCTAGAGTGTGCCGTGAACGCAGAGGTCCGACGCATCAACTTCAGTTGCTTAGCAACCGGTATAGAAGCGTTACCAAGCAGATGGAATTCTGTCATCCGTTCGAGGGGAGATTACTTCGAAGGACTGTGAAGAAGTAAGCTGTATTTAAAACCTATTTTAATAGTTATAAGGCATTGATCAGTTATTTTTGGATGACCCTCGTACACAAATTGACATGGTATACCCGGTATCTGATTGTTCCTAATGTTTAGGCTGACGGGCTCTAAGGAACCTGAATATGCCATACTTTTTGTGAACAGTATATATCATTATAATTAATATAAGAGAGTTATAGTGGGTAATAAAGTAGAAGTAAAACAAAGATCAGGAATCGATACAATTAGCTTACTCCACCCATCAAAGACACCAAAAGGAAAGAAACACAAACATTAAGCGACCAGACCATAAAGGCTTTTGTCAACATACTTATACGTTAGTGATGACAAGCCAACACGTTAACATGTCACTAATAAATAAAGCAAAACACATGTCTGAGGTTACTGTAGCCAACATGATAGATGCCCGTGAAGATATTTGTTAAACTAACAAGCTATCATGTCAATGATGTGAGCAGTTTGCATGCTATCATGAGCCATCACGCAAAAATGTAAAAGATCATTAAACCAAAAAGCGATCGTTATCAAAACTCTAACATTCCAAAGATGACTCTAGCAACGAGGGCCGTGTCAGTGATGATTGCAGTCGAAACCCTAACATGTCAAAGATGACTCTAGCAACAAGGGGCGTGCCAGTGATGATTGTGGTCGAAACTCTCACAAGTCAAAGGTGGCTCAAGCAACAATGGAGTGTTAGTGATATATGTAGTCAACTCTATAGCGTGTCAAAGATGACTCTAGCAACAATGGAATGTAAGTGATGATTGCAGTCAAAACTAACATTTCAAAGATGACTCTAGCGTCAAGGGGCGTGTCAGTGATGATTATAGTCAAAACTCTAACATGTCAAAGATGACTCTAGCAACAATGGAGTGTCAGTGATGATTGTAGTCAAAACTCTAACATGTCAAAGATGACTCTAGCAACAATGGAGTGTCAGTGATGATTGTAGTCAAAACTCTAATACGTCAAAGTTGACTCTAGCAACCACAGAGTGTCAGTGATGATTGTACTCAAAACTCTTACAAGTCAAAGATGACTTGAGCAACAATGGAGCGATAGTGTTGATTGTAGTCAAAACTCCTACAAGTTTAAGATGACTCCAGCAACAAGGGTCGTGTCTGTGATGATTGTAGTCAAAACTCTTACAAGTCAAAGATGACTCAAGCAAAATGGGGAGTGTTAGTGATGATTGTAGTCAACTCTAACCTGTCAAAGATGACTCGAGCAACAATGGAGTGATAGTGATGATTGTAGTCAAAACTCTTACAAATCAAAGATGACTCCAGCTACAAGGTTCGTGTCTGTGATGATTGTAGCTAAAACTCTTACAAGTCAAAGATGACTCAAACAAAATGGGGAGTGTTAGTGATGATTGTAGTCAAAACTCTTACACGTCAATGATGACTCAAGCAACAAGGGAAGTGTTAGTGATGATTGTAGTCAGGTCTAACCTGTCAAAGATGACTCTAGCAACAAGGGGCGAGTCAGTGATGATTATAGTCGAAATTTGACATGTCAAAGATGACTCTAGCAACAAGGGGCGTGTCAGTGATGATTGTAGTCAAAACGCTAACATGTCAAAGATGACTCTAGCAACAAGGGGCGTGTCAGTGATGATTGTAGTCAAAACTCTAACATGTCAAAGATGACTCTAGCAACAAGGGGCGTGCCAGTGATGATTGTAGTCAAAACTCTAAAATGTCAAAGATAACTCTAGCAACAAGGGGCGTGCCAGTGATGATTGTAGTCAAAACTCTAACATGTCAAAGATGACTCTAGCAACAAGGGGCGTGCCAGTGATGATTGTAGTCAAAACTCTTACATGTCAAATATGACTCTAGCAACAAGGGGCGTGCCAGTGATGATTGTAGTCAAAACTCTTACATGTCAAAGATGACTCTAGCAACAAGGGCGTGCCAGTGATGATTGTAGTCAAAACTCTAACATGTCAAAGATGAGTCAAGCAATAATGGTCGTGTTAGTTATGATTGTAGTCAACTCTAACATTTCAAAGATGACTCTAGCAACAAGGGGCGTGTCATTGATGATTGTAGTAAGAACTCTAACATTTCAAGGATGACTCTAGCAACAAGGGTCGTGTCAGTGAAACTCTAACATTTCAAAGATGATTCTAGCAACAAGGGTCATGTCAGTGTTGGTTGTAGTCAAAACTCTAACATTTCAAAGATGACTCTAGCAACAAGGGGCGTGATAGTGATGATTGTAGTAAAAACTCTAACATGTCAAAGATGACTCTAGCAACAAGGTTCTTGTCAGTGTTGATTGTAGTCAACACTCTAACATGTCAAAGATGACTCTAGCAATAAGAGGCGTGTCAGTGATGATTGTAGTCAACACTAACATTTCAAAGCTTTCTCTAGCAACAATGGATTGTAAGTGATGATTGTAGTCGAAACTCTAACATGTCAAACATGACTCAAGCAACAAGGGTCGTGTCAGTGATGATTGTAGTCAATTCTAACATTTCAAAGATGACTCTAGCAACAATGGAGTGATAGTGATGATTGTAGTCGAAACTCTTTAACATGTCAAAGATGACTCTAGCAACAATTGAGTGTCAGTGATGATTGCAGTCAAAACTCTCACATTTCAAAGAAGTCTCTAGCAACAAGGGGCGTGTCAGAACACTCTAACATGTCAAAGATGACTCAAGCAACAATGAAGTGTCAGTGATGATTGTTGTCAGAACTCTAATATGTCAAAGATTACTCAAGCAACAAGGGGCGTGTCAGTGATGATTGTAGTCAACTCTAACATTTCAAAGATGACACTAGCAACAAGGGGAGTGTTAGTGATGATCGTAGTCAGCACACCTACATGTCAAAAATGACGCTGGTTAACACTATAGCATGTCAAAGATGTTTCTAGCTACCAACACTACAGTTGAAAGATTACTCTGCTCAACACTTTTACACGACACAGATGACTCTAGACAACAAGTGAGCGTGTCAAAGATGACTCTCGCCAACAAGAGATATGTCAGAGATGTTCGAAGTCAACGCTCTAACATGGCAAAGATAACACATGGAATAAGTGAACATGCCAATGATGATCGAAATCATAAAGTTGACTCGAGTGAGCCCGTGAACATGTCAGTGATGATCATAGTCAACACGAGGGAGCAGGTGATCATGTCCGTGATGATCGTAGTCAACACTGACATGTCAAAATTGACTCGCTTGAGCACGTGAACATGTTAGATATCATCGTAGCCAACACTCTAACATGTCAAAGTTGACTATCGAGAACAAGTGAACATGTCAGTGATGATCATAGTCAACACGAGGGAGCAGGTGATCATGTCCGTGATGATTGTAGTCAACACTGACATGTCAAAATTGACTCGCTTGAGCACGTTAACATGTTAGTTATGATCGTAGCCAACACTCTATCATGTCACATTTGACTATCGAGAACAAGTGAACATGTCAGTGATGGTCGTAGTCAACACGAACACGTCAAAGATGACTCGACGGAGCAAGTCAGCATGTCAGTGATGATCGTAGTCACTACTAGCATGTCTAGTCAGCACCTTCACATGTCAAAGATGATTCTAGTTCCCACTGTTACATGTTAAAGATGACTCTTGGCAACATATTAACATGTCAACGATGACTCTTGTTTACATTGTTACATGCTATAGATGGCTCTAGTCAACATTTTATCATAGTTCACACTCTTACATGTTAAGGATGATTCTAGTTCACGCTATTATATGTTTAAGATGACTCTAGTCAATACCTTAACATGTAAAAGAACCGGTCCCAGCCCATCGGGGCTTGAAGAAATAGATGGACTGCATGATGCTTTCACGCAGAGCTGAAACCGACCCGCACACGTGTACTGGTAAACCGCTTAGAGGATCTAATCCTGCCCAGGCAAAACGGTGCGAGTCAGACTGCCCATGCTTATTATACGCATCGGTTTCATTCGGCGGCAGGGCTTGAAATGTCATTTCATCTCAATGTCGGGTAAAAGTCCCACAAAATTGGAAGCTACGTCCCCAAAATGACCTTTACAGTGTTGACGGGGACTTTAAACCTCAAATCAAACAAACAAATAACATGTAAAAGATGATTCTAGTTCACACTGTTACATGTCACAGATGACTTTAGTCAACATTCTAACATATCAAAGGTGTATCTACATTACGAATACACGCCTATTCAAATATATTAAATACATGCCACCAAAAATGGAAAATTTTCAGATAAAATAATGCTTGTTAATTTTTATATTTTATTTTTTTTTTTTTTTTTTTTTTTTTTTTCATAATTCGAACGCATTAGAACCGCCACGAAGAGGCGATGCGAGGCGGGCCGAGAGAGTTTTAACGGGTACCCTATTTACTATCTATGTTTATGAGCAGAAATAAGAAACCTGTAAACCTGTGTTTTACTGTATAAAAGTGGGGTTTAAGAGGATCAAAATTATATAGGCGTGTTTTCGTGATGGCCAACACTAGCATGTCAAGGATGATTTCTATCAACACTATAACATGTCAAAAATGTCAAAGTATAAATGATGATCGTTAACAACACTTTTTAAAACATATCAACCATTACTACTTTCGGATGACTCTTTAAACCGAGGTCCCGTCTCCGTATGACCTTAGCTGTTGGTGAGACGTAAAACTCAAACATTCACTCAGTCACTCTTGTCAACACTACAGCATTTCGAAGATGATGTGTCCAACGTTAGAACATCACAATCCATGTTTGCAGCCAAATATCGAATTTTAAAGTTTTACACAATTTCAAGAGGAAAATGTTATTTTCAATGCTGTGAAAGGTATGATTTAACCTTTATCCTGCTGTTTACGACAACCCTTACCTTTGCAAACAGTGTAGATCTAGATCAGAGGGATTCTGAAGAAGTCTTCAACCCATATCCTGCTGTTAACGACATTCCCTACCTTTGCAAACAATGTAGATCCTGATCAGATAGCTTCTGGAGACGTCTTTTACCCTTATCCTGCTGTTCACGACAACCCCTACCTTTGCAAACAATGTAGATCCTGATCAGATGGATTCTGAAGAAGTCTTTAACCCATATCCTGCTGTTAACGACAACCCAAGACTAGCTACTAGTCGGATATCATATTTTAAAGTTAATAAGTAATATTCTTCTATATTTTTTTACTTCTTTTTCCCTCTCTGATAGCAACTTGTTTTATCTTGGGAAGTTATCTTAATGTCTGAGACAAGATTAAAGATATTTGATAAACACAGCAGGAAAGTTGGTCATTTGTAAATATGACATAAAGGTCTAGGAGCTAGACTACGACAACCCCTACTTTTGCAAACAGTGTAGATCCTGATCAGCTATCTGATCAGGATCTACACTGCTTGTCATTCAGTTTGTGAATTTGAAGGGCAAAATTATATCATGTAATCTGATTGGCTGATAGCCAAAAACGGATGTGGCTTATAAATTTATTCAGCAGCAATTAACCTTAAATTGTTGTTATTTAATGGATAACACAATATATAACATGCATAACAGGTGAATACTATGATTTCTACCACACATAAACTTGGTATTTTTTTTTTTTTTGCTCAAAAGAAATATTTCCTCTTAGAAGGGGGAATAAAAGTGGAACTACTTTTTGAGCAAGATATAATATACCGCTTTTGCGGTGAAATCGTTTTATTTTATATTCTGCAGTGAAATCAATGCATATCTGAAACGACTGTGAAAATATCACACACTGTGAAAAATAACAAGACCTTGTTACTTTCACAGTAGCAGCGCGGACTACTTTTTCCCCCCTACTTCATATGTTATCGATATAATAATTATGTAACATTGGCCTACCTCGAAAAGCACTTTTTGAACTGTAAAAATTGCTTTATACAAAATGGCGATCTGTGTATGTTTTGAAACTTACAGTTGTGACGGCATAGTCAGATCAATTGTGACGTACGATACCGGTGATCAATTACCGTAAATATCCTTATAAAATTATAAAATAAAAAGAAAATCTACTCTTTTCGGCGGATACCACAAGTATTTAACTCGTGTGTTGAAAACTCGATGAAATATTTTTGGTATTGATGTAAAATAAAAAGGTGACTTCCCCCCCCCCCACACACACACACACACACATACCGTCGCCCTCGGCCCGCCCAGGTTTCGTATGCGTTTTAGGCGTGAAGGCAGTCTCGTGGCGTGGTGAGTGATCCGTTGCACGTGTCATGAATATTAATGAGGTGGTCAGTTGTCAAAGGTGGTGCGATGGTCTTTCGGGTGTTGTCGTGTGTTTCCGTGTGATGTCGTCATGGATCTTGGAACCGGCACAACAGTATCCACCTAAAAAAAGTAAATATCCTCTATATATTAAATGCAAAACAGATGAATACTGTGATTTCTACAAGTCATAAAATTGGTATTTTTCTGTTTTGCTAAGAAGAAATATTTACTCTAAGCTGGGGAGATGGAACTACTTTTTGAACAAGATACACTTCGCACTCGTTTCTTTATCGGATTGTTTTATCTCCCACGGTATTTCAAATAGGAGAATGAATAAACTCTATGTCATAAAAATAATATTAACACGTGGTTACCGGCGCGTAACGTCATAAAATCGTTATATGATTAACAGATTTTTAAATGTGTGAGATTAGTGAAACACACCGACAGCTTGTTTAATAAATGAGCCAGCGCATGACAAAAGCTACAAGAAGTTTTGAGCGACCAGCGAAGACTCAGATCAGCCTGCGCATATGACATGGAAGAGTTTTGACTACAATCATCACTGACACGCCCCGTTTTGCTAGAGTCATCTTTGAAATGTGTGTGTGTGTGTGTGTGTGTGTGTGTGTGTGTGTGTGTGTGTGTGTGTGTGTGTGTGTGTGTGTGTGTGTGTGTGAATTCGGGTTTAACGTCGCTTTCAACAATTTTTCAGTCATATCACGACGGTGTCTGGTTGCGACAGGGAGCTTAATGCTCACTTTTATAGTGTTGCCTCACTGAAGTATCATGTCCCAGACACATTACATGATACCACACCTAGTCACATTATCCTGACACTGGGTCGACCAGTCCTAGCTCTACCCCGTAAATCTGAGTGCCAAGCGAGGAGCAGCTAGTACCATTTTTAACGACTTTGGTATGTCGCGGCCCGGGATCGAACCCGTGACCTCCCGTTCCCCGGAGCGGACACTCTACCAACTGAGCTATCGGGGCCGGTCATCTTTGAAATGTCAGAGTTTCGACTACAATCAACACTGACACGACCCTTGTTGCTGGAGTCAGAGTTTTGACTACAATCATCACGGACTACCCCCTTGTTGCTAGAGTCGTCTTTGATATGTTAGAGTATCGTCGGCAATCATCACTAACACTCTATTGTTGCTAGTGTCATCTTTGAAATGTTAGTTTTTTGACTACAAGCATCACTGACACGCATTCGCGCAGTCTGATCAGAGTCTTCGCTGATCGCATATACCTACTACAGGCTAATATCTATGCAAAGAGACATAAGCAAAAGGTCTTGTCATAGTGAATGGGTGCGCAGATTGATTTGGGTTTCTGTTGGTCCCACCGCTCTTGCTCTAGGTTTTGTCATGCGCCGGCTCAAATTTAATATGAAATGACCAATCGTGTAAGATATTCTATAGATGCGTTATCATAATGGCCGGAGATTCGTTTTCTGGTGGCTTGTCTCCCAATTATTATATTTCTCCACACCAATCATGATTAAAAATCGATTTTGATGCAATGCGACTCTGAAAAGTTAATTAATCTTGCCATAAATAACTTTAACTAAGCTCAAATAAATGATATTAGACTGCTTTTTTATGATTTTATCATTACTTATACTTACCTCAGAGACAGATAGGTACAATACAGGTGCGTTATGTCATTGGGGTTTCTGAGATTTGATGTTTGAACTGAAATGACCGATAAACTTTTAATTGAAACTACAAAGTATAATGCGTTGTATTCCATTAGAATATATTGGATCTTACAGCTTTCATTCATGGTCCTAGAAATGGCATTTTTGAATAATACTAACCATTTTGTTTCATTTGCAACATTCTAGTCCTGACACTGCTAAATGTTTCTTTTCTATACAAAGATCAAAGATCTGAATAGCAATCAAGTTTCTTTTATCTGAAATACTTCACATGTTGTTTTTGCTGAAGCATTTGCGTTTTTCAACTTGATTTCCAAATTGTGAGATCAAAAGGCTTTAGTTTACCTCTACGTCTTTGATGGCAAGAGTGTACTCAATATGTAGACAAGTTAAGCCATAAGCTAGTATTTGGTGACCCTGCACCATGCGTGGGAGTTTTGCAGACATACATAGTTTGAAAGTACGAGTACATATACTAAGGTACCAAATGCAAAATGTTAGCACTCTGGTCGATTGGGCTTTATCATATGCCGGGCTGTGGAATACGTTACCAATATGTACTTTATAAATGTACCATGCAAAGAAAAGAACAAAAGAAATTGATGGTTAAGAAAAGAACAGACAAAAATTTGGGCATAACTGTTGAGAAGAAATGAAGTGCTTTCTAAATAGACAAATTTGAAGACATTCGGAACATCAGTTTCCCTGTTATTGAATGGGTAACATATATTACACATGAAATTTGGAAATCCTTTGGAAGCAGGAAATACACCACAGAACTGAAATATATGGAGCGTACATGTCCCCCGGACCAGACCAGCCAGCCTCGGCTAACCAGGCCTCAGCAGTGACCCTCAGACACCCCCAAAACCCCACAATGGAATCAATGATCCAAAAGGACAAGAAAATATAATCTACACTATGATGTAGATTGCAAGGCTGAATACGCCCCCAAGCCTCGATTTCAGCGGTACTCGATTTTCAAATTACCAGCAATGGACTTGATGCGTCCAAAGAAAATAAAACTATAATTTGCACTATAATGAAGTACGGGTAGACGTTTTACGGCCGCCACAAAGCACTAAACACCAGCTGCAGTGTCGTAAAATAAATGACAAAGGTTAACTTTGGAAGCAAAGAATTCATTATTAGAATGAAAACCGGAAACTCGGTTCTATTGAGTTTCTTCATAAACAGCACTGTTGTATGCAAGGCTGAATACGCCGCCTAGCATCGATTTCAGCGGTACTCGATTTTCAAATTACCAGTAATGGGCTCGATGCGTCCAAAGAAAATAAAAATATAATCTGCACTATGATGAAGTACGGGGAGACGTTTTCCTGCCCAGAAAAATTGCTGCGAGTCGGCCCGCACATGCTTATAAACCCTATTGGTTTCATTGGGCGGCAGGGATTGAGATATCATTTCATCTCAGTGTCGGGTAAAAGTCCCACAAAATTGGAAGCAACGTCTCCAAAATGACCTAAATAGTGCTGACGGAAACGTTAAACCTCAAATCAAACAAAAAAAAACTGTCCTCATCATATATCAAAAGCTAGCACATAGTCACACTGCACGTGTGCAGGGGATTCGCAGACACATTATTTTTGAAAGGGCATATTATAAGGTAACAAATGCAACATGTTAGCACTCTGGCAGTTGGGTTTTTTTTTTATCGTGTGACATGTAAAATATGTTACCAACACCGACTTTCAAAAACACTGTATCAAGAGATACACAAAATATTTTGAAGGAAAAGACAAGCAGATCTGAAATTCATATAGATTATTAGAAGAAGTTTGTGGCTATATAATTTGGTAAATACATGGAATTTCATAATTTTCCGAACTTTCACCCCATGACACTTCTAATATGAATCGACAGGTAAACAAAAGGATAGTCAATCATTCATGTGAAAAAAAAACAGTGTAACTCTTTTATTTTGAGGTATGTTTGAGTATTTTATGGCTGTCCTTTTACCACAGAGGCAATACAATTTATAATACCACCTATACTTATTATAGGCTTTGAATATCTTTTGGGATTACCTAAAACACCAACCACCAACACCAAATTTTATAAGAAGGAACAAACATGCACTTAATTTTGAGTCTATAATCTATATACTGTGACCGTAAAGAGCTGAAATAATCCACAGTATGTTCCGAAATACACTAGAAATATAAAATCTGTTTTCTTTTCTGTATTCACAAAACGTTCTTCGCGAGAACTGTGAATCATTTTCTTTCAACATAAAGATTGTACTTATGTAACGTACATTACATAACAGTAATGTATGAGTCATTATAATATTGTGGTAGTATAAATGGGTTCAGAAACATGTCTTAAGTAAATATTTTAATGATTTAATATAAACATAAATGAATATTGTTTGTGTGTACTTCTAGTTTTTGTTTTCAGCATTTACCATTTAAATGAATTATAGCTGTAAAAGAAGAAACATATGATAGCTAGATATGCATTTATGCATCCGTTCCAAAAGATGAAAGGCAGGGTATGAGAATGAGTGGAGAGGGGATGAGTATTGTAGACCGAGATAGAGTTTTTAAACCCATATACATATGAATGCATATGCAAGCCCCCTCAACGAGTCTAAAACTACTGTCCTTTGTCTACCCTCTGCTCTCTACCATTCCCTAGCTTTCCTATCCAAGCACTCACCCCTTTTCATGATGTAACCTACCATAATAACCCAAGCATGCCTTATCATACACCAATTCAACCAAGGGTATAGGCAGGCTTTGGTATAAATTGTTAAGTCAACTCAATACATAACATAATACCACCTGTGTAGGGTCAGCAAGGACTGGGTTACACTTTGGTTACACACATTAAATATATGCATATCACTTAGCCTACAATATCATTCCGTACATTACCTAGGACAGGGTATATTATAGACCTTTCCTAAGTCTCGGTATATTACATACCCTACCTCGGGAAAGGTATGAGTATGCGTGGGTGGACTATTTGTATGGTAGGGTAGGTAAGCATTTTTATATGTTCATGTGTGCACATGTAACGTCCGCAACCAATGTCTTGCGCTTACCCATGGTTACCTACCCTGGCTCACCTTCCCTACCCTTATCACTCCACCCTAGAATTCTCATGCCAAACAGTATCCGTATCTTATCCTTATCTAAGCATGCCTTATGCTACCCAGTCTCCCAACTACCAAAGGTAATATTGTGGAAAGGGTTCGCGTCTGATAGGGTATCATGGGTGTGAATATATGCAGGATACTTTGTCCAACTTTAAACGTGTCCTATCGTTCTTATACCCTATCCAGATTGCCATGTACCCTATCCAACTTTAAACATGTCCTACCATTCGTATACCCTACCCAGATTACCATATCCTATCTGTACCAACATGACATATGGTATTACACTGGGCTACATTAAGTTATGGCATGATGATGAGGTAAGTTCGGATGGAATAATGTATTTGGTAGGGTTACAATGTTCACATTTATCCTAGCATCCCCTTAACACTTCTATTCAATTCACACTGTACGGTACTCACTTTATCCAATCAGTCATACCCTACTATCCATCTAGTGGTACCATACTCTAACAGTTAAAGTACTGACACTACTACTAATCATATACTGTAACCTATCCCCCCATACTAGGGTAGGTATGGGTAGTAAATGGTAGACTTTGGTTACGAACGCTACATATGTACACATAGGCTTATAAAAATTATCCTATCCTATCGTACCCTAAGTTCAGCTATCCTACCTTTCTATAGCCATGCCCTACTCTTCTTCGATTCATGAAGTGTAGTAGGCTATTTGATATCGCTATGGAAAAGCAACGTTAACCGTTGATTACAAAAGTTACATATGGACATATAACCATGTATGAAGGTTAAATGCTCTGCACCTGTCTTACAAAATTGTTAATTGCTGGTTTGCTCTCAATAAATCATTTAATGAATGCAAGGAGGATATTGTCTTATAAAGAACAATTTTCACTTCCAAATGATGTACATGTATAGTCTGTTTGTGTTATCCGTAGTCTCAAAGGTAGCCTGTGCAGCATACAGAGACATACGTAACATTAAGATAAGTTCCTGACAATTACTTTTTATTCATTTTATGGTAAATCCTTGCATTGTCCAATCTGTAAAAAAAACACATGATAATATTTGTACAAATAATTTAATCATTTTTGGCATCAAGGGTAACATATGTTACTTATCTGTAACAAGATAATGCTCCCATTGCAAAATACCTAACACGTGTTCTTGTGAAGCTTATATTATGTAGTTTGAGATCATTAGAGTACAAAATACCCCTAAGGTTAGGGTTGTATATGGCAAGCCCAATGACTGGCTTGAAGAAAAATCTGTCCTGCAATTGCATGTACATTATGAGCACATTTCATGCCTTGTTAAACTCATCTCATTCACGTTTTGCTTGACGATGAACATCGAATATTACCAGGTAATTATTTGATATAGGTAACTCACCACAAACAACAGCCAAGAGATAAAAATCACCTTTGTAATGATGTTTGAATGAATGAGCTCCTAATTTTACATACTGATATTCAATAGTATGAAGAGATACTGTACTAGATTCGATTTACGCAAATTCGTGTAAGCTACATTACCCAAACTACATACAACACTGATTCAACAAGGGATTATTCTTAAAAATAGTTTCTATTCAGCTTTGCTGGTAAATAAGTTCACACATTTCCTATATACATGTACTTATCTAAAGTTCTGTGAAAGGTTTGTTTCGAATGTATTTCTTGTCTCTTTTTGGCAAACAAAAGTGGTGTACAATACACTTTTGGAATAGAGATCACGGGACAAAGTAACTGCTAAAACAGCTACTAATATGTTGTTAGCAAAGTGCCACCTAAATTACAAATTTAGGTTACATAATTTACAGTTATGAAACAGACAAAGCGAATAGACTTGAAATGATTGCATTGCAGCTGAGACTCTCATATTTGTACCACAAAGTGTCTATTTACAAACGCTTATACATGTAATATATGTTACCTTTGTTGTCATCACAATAATGATCGCTGCACAGATCCTTCTGTGAACTACTTATGTCATCATGAAATGGTACCATGAAATGCGCCTTCAAACAAGCTTTTTGGCTAATTGGAAGCTAATTCATTTAATATGGTCAAGGGCCTTATAGGTAACGTATTCTTCAGGTCGCCACAGGGTTAAGCCCCAACATCTAAGGTGCTAACATGTCTTAATCTCTAGGATTATATATTTATATTTTACTTTTGGTCCTTTGAGATCATCGTGAATATTCTGAGAAATCAGAAATAAATTATTGATTTAGACTCATTCTAGACAGGTTTTTAATTATTTGGACCCCATTTTGATTTTTATCAGTCTTTGAATCGACTGTCTATTCGAAATATGCAAAATTGCAGTATGTTTCCTCTGGCTTTCTTTGCCGGATCATTACAGGGTCACTGATGAGGCTTTATTAGCCGAAACTACGTAGTATGGCCCACCTTCTTTCTTATGAATGTTTTCATTGCTCTTAAAGGAACTCATTTTTGATTTTTATTCATGTTGTCGCTTTTCCATTGATAACCAATCTGAAATTATTGAAGCTTTTAGCTCCACTTCTAGATATTTAGATGATTTATTAAATATTGATAATACATATTTCGATGGTTTGATCAGTCAGATTTACCCCCCCCCCCCCCCCCCGAACTTCTGTTAAATAAAGCAAATTCTTTTGATACCCCCGTCCAATTCTTTTCGGCGTAATCTGAAATTTAAATTATTTAAATATATAATTTGAATTTTAATTTATAGACCTTAGGTTTGAAATTAGAAGTAATTGTTTCTGAGTTTTTACTGAGATCAATTTCATTGATATTATCAGGTGGCTATGTTACTTCTGATGATTGTAAAACTACAGATATATTCATTATTAAAAAGTTCAAAGAATTTGAAATCAAGTATGACATCATAGAATACTTCATGAATATTTATTTCAAGGGAAGTCATCATGTGGAGACTTTTATATATTTGAAATATTTCAGACTTCGAATTGCAATATCCCAGAAACTAATAAAGATAATTTGATCCAGTTTTCAGATTTTACTTACCTGAAGCAATGTGCGTTTAGTTCTTAATGGTTTCACTATCATGATAAATGACCTTTAAATGGAGTCTTATTGAGGCGGCATATAATCAATTTAAGCTCCCCCCCCCCCGTGGAATTCGTTTCACTTACCGTGCCAAGGCCGGTTCTTCTGTCGCGGTTTATATTGGTTATGGTTTGTCTTTGAGTGTGAGTATCGCTTGGATTTTTTTCTTTTGGATAACTAATTGGCCATTTTGTGGGAAAGTAGTTGTTCTTTTGACTTTCCGCTATTGATGTTTCCATTAGGGTCTAGTTGTTTAGTGTTTGTTTATTGTTTTGTTGTTTTTGTTTTTCCCCTTTGGTGTCTTTGATGTGAGTGGTGGGTTAATTGTATCGATTCCTGTTCATAGCCTTCACTTCTATTTAAAAATATGTATGCACATATAAATGAACTTTACTTAGAGAAAGCAACGTTAGAGTACAAAGCATCTAAGATTAAAGAGTTTTTCATTTAAAAAGGTACTTGATTCTTTTAAATCAGATAAAAAAAGCTGGAAGATACGTTCTGATACACTGGTGTTGATGCTGCCATTTTGAATATTTTAAAACGAGATGCAAAATAAAACTATTGCATAAAATCATAATTTCAATCACAAAGAATATGATATTGTTAACACCAATAGATTATCATCAAAGAAAATATTATGATAAAACAGCATTCAGACAGAGTTCTTTGTTTTTTAATATTATTAATTACATATGTTTACTAAGGGTTTTAAACCTCATGAATATTCAAGCTGGCAGCACCCTTATGCAATGCATTTAATATCAATATTGCATCCCCCTTTATATTGTCACTGACTTTGTATGATTGTGCCAGGCATTGCTCTACGAAGGGCGCTCATTTAATTGTGCCACTAATGGCCCACCATACCACGTGGCTGTAAGCAGCAAGTGACTTTCTATTTCAAAAGATATCAAACGTTCAAGTTGGTTCAGTACTACATACCCTCAACCCTTACTGTATGCAAAATGAAAAACAAAACAAGCTTTGAAATTAGGGCCTATATTAACGATTACGTTGGTCTAAATGTTTCGGTTTCCCTGATACATGTATATAGTGAACTTTGTTAGATACATGGGACATCCGTTATATCTTAAACGACAATTTTCAGGTGGCACAAAAAATTTTATAGGTGGTTTAACTGACCTGAAAGATGAGCCCCGCCCCGGCCAGTCAAGAAAAGCTGCTACAAAAGCCAATGTTGCTGCTGTGACAGATATGGTCAAACAAGATGCAATGTTCACGGTGGAAAGAAATTGCTGATAGTGTTGGCGTTTCATAGGGTACAGTTTTTTTTTATTTCAGGTTTAACGTCCCCGTCAACACTGTAAAGGTCATTTTGGAGACGTCGCTTCCAATTTTGTGGGACTTTTACCCAACACTGAGGTGAAATGACCTCTCAAGCCCTGTCGCCTGATGAAACCAACAGGGTTTATAAGCATGAACGGTCCGACTCGAACCGCTTGGCCTGGGCAGGCTTAGATCCACTAAGCGGGGACAGGTCATAAGATTCAGACTCAGGAGTTGAAACTTAGAAAGGTTTTTGTACGATGTGCCCCACTTCTCTTGACCAAAGAACAAAAGACTACCAGTGTGAAATGGCGAAAACTTTTGAAAGCGTACAAAAATGTGGGAAAACGTAGGATTTGGGCGCTGTTTGCAGGTGAAGAATAAGATATTAATAGTTAGATCCTTTGGAAGCAAAGAATACACCAAATAAACGAAAATAGCAGACTCGGTTTTTATTGTTGAGTCTGTTCATGGCCAGTACTGAAATGTACAACACCGGCCACGCCCCCAGCATCGGATTAAGCAGAACTTCAAATGATTCTAAATGATCCCAAAGGACCAGAAAATATAATCTGCACTATGGTGATGTACGTTGAGACCTTTTACGGCCGCCCATGACGGCACAACACCAGCTGCAGTGAAGATAAATACGTTCTTAATAGGTAGATCCTTTGGAAGCAAAGAATACACCAAATAAACGAGAACAGCAGACTCGGTTTTATTGAGTCTGTTCGTGACCAGTACTGAAATGTGCAACACCGGCCACGTCCTCTTGCACCGGCTTAACAGAACTCTATTTTCAAAATGATTCTAAATGAACTCAATGGTCCCAAAGGACCAGAAAATATCATCTGTACTATGATGACCGTGATCTATCATTTTGAGCCGCAGAGACGCATCAATAACAACCAGTGGCAGCGAAAATACCAAGCAAGGACGGTCATTGCCAAGAGAATAAATAAATCAACAGAGCCGCAATGGTTTTTTTGCGGTATTTTTCAATTGCAATGGACCCATTGGTCACATTCCCGTACCAAATGGCAAGACAATCATATGTACATCTTATAAGAACGGTGTGTTGTCCAATGTAAAGGCAGAGTATGAAAAACGTAAGAGGTCTGTGCCTTCTCCGTGACAACGCACCTGCTCACAAGTGTTTTTTTTTTTTTTTTATGTTGTTGTTCTTTTGTCCGAGACTTCTTGAAAGACGAAAAAGTAGTACAGCTCTCTCACTTTAGTCACTGCGACTTTTTCCTGTTCCTTTTCCTAAGGAAATCTCTTTCTTATCGACGTTATGAATCCCGAAGTGCACTTGGTAGTGCAATATACAAGTGTCTTCAGGGTATACCTAAAAAAGCATACTTCTCTGCCTTTACAGCCTGAGTGGATATGGAGACTTGAAAACTATGTTTCCGTCAAGACAGAAAACCTCGAAGGGTTGAAGTAAACGAAATGTGAATGGGATTAATAACGCGCCCTGTAGAACCCCAATGACAACATTAAATGAACGCCTCTCGTGTACTTATCTGATTTCCTCCATCTTACCCTCTACATCATTGAATCGTCATTCGAAATGCCTGGCAGGAAATCGTTTTCTCGAAAAGACAGATGACAACACAAACAGAGGAATATTTCCATGTCTGCGATACGAGTATTTGTGGGAAATGTTTTCCGTCCTGTACAGCATTGTTCAACCATAAATAACCTTATATCAGCTAAGAAAAAATATCTGTCGCACCTGTGAGACATTCGTTACAAAACAACCTCCGGCCCCGCCCTTGAGGGCCTAAAGAAATAGATAGGCTGCATGATGCTTCCACGCAGAGCTGAAATCAGACCGCACACGAGTACTGGTAAACAGCTTAGAGGACATAGCCTCCCCAATTAAAGCGGTGCGAGTCGGACCGTCCATGCTTATAAACCCTATCGGTTTCATTGGGCGACAGAGCTTGAGATGTCATTTCATCGCAATGTCGGGTAAAAGTCCCACACAATTGGAAGCAGCGTCTCCAAAACGACCTATACACTGTTGACGGGGACGTTAACCTCAAATCAAACAAACAAACAAAACAAAACAACCTCGTGTGAACAAGTCCGTGAAATGAACACCTCACTAAACTCCACTTTATATGGAGAAAACGAGGGATACGGGGGTATACCTTATTTTTCTTATTTCTGCTCCATGACACAGGTTTTGGGTACTCGTTAGAACCGCCTCAATGAGGTGGTTCTAACGAGTATCCACAACCTACGTTTGTTGTATAAATTCGAAAAGTATCACGAATTTGCATCAGAAAAGTAACCATTTTGCAGATTTTTTTTTTGGTTTTGGTTTTACGGCCCTTTCAAGATTATTTCACTCATATCGAGCCGATCGTTAATCAAAGGTGGGCGAAAACCGGGTTACCCGGAGAAAAACCACCTGACCTTCCGTTGCAGAACTTGGCGTCTCACTTTTGCAGATATGAAAAATGCACTATGTCGCACGGGTGTGTTATCATACCAGATTCTATGGAGCAACATGAAACCGCATTGTCCGGCGTTACTTTGAATTTTGTAACTTGTTCCTCACTGTTTATTCGCATAAAATTGTATAAGCAATTGTCGGTTTATGACAGCAGGTTATTTTAAAAAGCCGAATAAATGAGAAAGTACGCTATGTTTTGGTTCTAATGATGACCTAATTAATTGTCGAACCTGCAAAATAATGCTAGCCTTGAGTGTTTTACAATCGCCGTTATTCATCTACCAACTGACGTGCATCTATGTAGATCCGGATAGGCTATTATCTTTTCCTTACATAAGAAATAAATTAACTTCGGATTTAATACTGAAGATTTCGATTCTACAGCATCGAAATGGCTGCCAATCTCTCCAACCGCAATCCGGCGTGAAAAAACTGCATATATACGGAGTTTCTTCCGCTTTTGTGGCGTTTTGGATATCTATCCGCGGTGAATAGTCACGGGGAAACGCGAGAAACTTCTATAGTTAGAAAGTTAGGATCGATTGATAAACGATCAACCCAAAATGTTAGCAAGGAAAATTTCACAACTAAAGAAGCTATCATATGAAAAGAATATGAAATAAAGTCACTCACCTAAAAGGAAACAAAATACAACAATCGTATAGTTCGAACAAATTGACCTGACACTCGTGAACTCTATTAAAATAATTTCACACCCGACTGAATGCATGTATTTATCTTCGCCGTTTTCCGAAAATGGCGATATTTTTATTCAATACACAAAGGTCGGTAAATTGGTCGCAATTCATGAGATGCCGAAAAGTCACGAGACGTTTACGAAAGCCGACGTATTAGGCGATAACATTGGCTAATTTATTCCATGCATAAAGGTAAGTCTCATGTCAAATTGTTCGAACTATACTAATATTAAAAATATATTTCCATGATCAAAATTACATATTTACTATTACAAAAATCTTTATTATGGTTATCATTATATATTAATTTGTATTATTATTATTATTATTATTATTATTATTATTATTATTATTATTGGTATTAAAATTATTACAAAAATAATCTTATAGGCCTGAGCAAACAGTGCAGACCCAGATCAGACTGCTACTGAAAGAGCAGTCTGATCAGGGTCTACACTGTTTGCCATTTCGTCTGCACTTTTTGGATTCCTTGCTGGATCATGAAACAAATTTGTTAAAGTTTAAGGAGAATTACAGCAAGTCGTCAAGGTTTCCGAATTTTTTTGATTTTACGGTATTATTAGTTTTATTATTATTATTATTAGTTTTATTAGTTTTATTATTGTTGTTGTTGTTTATTGCTGTTGCTCTTGTTTATTGTTGTTGTTGTTGTTGTTGTTGTCTTCCTATGTTCCTCTTTCGTTTCAATACCATTCAGCACGTAAACACGCCTATATAATTTGCACCTCCTTGAATCCCACTTTTATGTAGCAAAACTGGGGTTTACAGGGGTAAACTTTATTTTTCTTATTTCTGTTCTAAAATACAGATTGTGAGTACTCGTTAGAACCGCCTCAATGAGGCGGTTCTAACGTGTACCCATAATCTATATTTTGAGCAGAAATAAGAAAAATATCAAAATTTTTCAGCTTAAAATTTTTGGCGGTAAAATTTACAATGTACTTGTACAGGCAGCATTCTTGGTATACATCATTGTAAACACCCACGTGCACTTATTCATACAATCTAATTAATTTAACTGCAGGAATTTAAGTTAAGGAAAATTGATCCATCTGACATATTTCACACCAATTCTTTCCTCGCCAGCACAAAACAGCGGGCAAACGACGACCGCTATCGGCCCGACGTTGGTCGCTGGCTTGGAGGAACATAATTTTCCAGTGTTCCTATTTTCGTTTCTATAAAATGAATGGCTCTGAAAATGAGGTTTTTATGCTTATAGATTCTAGAGCAAATTCTGTTTGTGTAAGAGTAAACCCCCTTTAGTCAGGTTAGCGAAATTATTTTTAAATGAGATCCGTCTTTATTCTCCTTAATTTGATCTGTGAAAGTTTAATTAAATTGCAGCTATTCTTATCGGATATACTTAAAGGTACCTAATATTGACACACTTCAAAAGACCTAATTTTGCGACAGTCTTACTGAGATAAAAAGTTCAGAGTCTTTAACCCACTTGAACAATAAAGATACTTATTAAGCAAAAAATATTTGATACAGAGGCGTGAATTAATTCAGTTAATTCCATTCACATCATGCGTTATTCTATACAAAAGCCAGCAGCATATAAAAGCACGAGCATTAAATTAAAACCTGATGTCGCTGCCCTGGATATGTATAGTGCTTGAATATTAAATAAGACATATTGCAACATCTCACTGCTCATAGGAAGTTTATTTTTCACAAAATCAAGAGGGGATCTTTGTTTCTGATTTCATACCAAAGATGCATATTCTTTCCTATATACATATTTTGAGTACCCATCAAGTTAACATGCCAGTGAAAAGGCCACACAGCGTTACCTGGCCAAGATGCATTTAACGGCATTTATTTTTAGACAGTAGGACACACCATGTGTTCATAATTGTTTTATTGCCCCCTGTGATATACTTTCTATAGCAGATCAAAGGCGGCCTTTAATAGGGTGATTAGTAGCTCCTGTTGAATCCTCTGACTGAGGCACTAAAGGGGAAATCAATAAGGTATACTCTAGCTAACAATAAGTCAATTATTGATTTTCCCAAAGCAGCCCCCTAACCTGTTGCATACAGAGGACTTCTCTTCGGTCAGCACTGAGGGCTACATAATATTATGTAATGAAATGATAGCCCTCAATAATCAAGAATAAATGCCTTTAATTCAAAGAACTATCAAATGTCCTTAAGGTATATACAAATGTCAACCTGACACGTGAGCTAAAATTTACAGTTGTTCAGAATGTTGACAAGTTTTTAGAAAAGCAGCCCATAACGTATATGAATAATCATAAAATATGCGTATTAAAAAGTGTATTTTTGGTCTTAGAAGAAAAAAATAATAAATTACATCATTAGAAAATTGCCTTTCAAAATGGTCAATTTTTTTAGCATCGGGTTCTCCATTGTCCTTCCTCGAAAACATTCCGTTTTTACGTCAATCTAAAGTATATTCCGTGTCCTAGCAACGACGGGAAGTAGTTTTTCCAAAAAAAATGCCATTTTAATAACATTATATCCATCCTTTAAACAACCATCGAGCGGTCATATTGGCAGCCATTACTGTATAAATGGTCGGTAAATTCGCCAGGTAAATCAGGGGTATAAACATGCTGATCGTGGGTAAAAAAATCCTGCAGAACGGATTTTGGTCTAAATATTTTATGCCCAGATCATGATTTCCTTTATTCTTCCGTTAATTTCGTAAATATTATTAGGCATAGAATAGATTCAAGAGGGGAAAATAACGATTTGGCAGAGTTTTTATTATCGCTACGCTGATTTACACCGGTGTTAAATTAATCCGTGCGCAATACTGTGTACATGGATGACAATGTATAGTGAAGAGGGGTTCTTTCGGCTCGCACATAATGTTATGATGCCAGTTTTTGGAAAAATCACCTTTCGTCGTTGCTGGTATAGTAGTCGCAGATAAGATTGACTAGGCGGAGCTACCGTTTTTACCTACCTTAGGAATATTACATTAACAAAAAGGTAAACCAAGTCACCCGATTGTGTGAATTCAACTGTAACACAAGCAAAGCTGGGGTGTATATGACCATTTCGTCCGCTTGTAGAAAGCGTGCGAAAGGCACTCTACCGAATCTTCTGGTGGACTTAGCGAATTTGACATATAAATATTGACAACACCCGAATAGCTCTCCCTCTAGTCAATCTTATCTGCGACTACTATACACAGACTAAAGTGTATGTTGGTGCAAAAATGATATGTTTCTAATGAAGGACAATGGAGAAACAGACGTTCAAAAATGAACCATTTTGAAAGGTAATTTTCTTACAAAGTGATTTTTTTTATTTTTTTTCTTCCAACAGCAAAAATACTTTTTTAATGTGCATGTTTTACATTTATTCATTTAATATGGTACATATTGGGTTGTTGTTGTTTTTTTTAAATATGTCAACATGCTAAACACCCATGAATTTTAGCCCACCTGCCAGAAAGAAATTTTCATAGTCCTTAAATTGAACCACGTATTAATTTCATTGATCACGTCATTATGTGGCGACACGGCGACCAATCTTCTAAGCGTCAACGTCATTTTTCACAAGCCCTCAATAACGTGTTGGACCGCCTTAATTGTCACAGCAGTCAATGAATCGTCGTCGCATACTTCCAATTAGTCTACGAATCGTGCACTGAGGGATCCTTCGCCACTCTTCTTGAAGTGCTGCACAAAGCTCACCCAGGGTCCTTGGAGGCGGATCGCGGCTTTGGAATCGTTTCCCGAGGATGTCACATACGTATTCGATGTGAGATACGTCTGGACTAATCGCAGGCCATGGCATTGTTCGAATATTTTGCCGTTTAAGGTACTCAGTGACGACGCGTGCCCGATTAGCCCTAGCGTTATCGTCCTGAAAGATGAATCCAGGACCGTGTCGTCGAGCAAATGGTATCACGTGAGGAGCCAACACGCTATCACGATAGTACAGTCCTGTAACTCTGCATAGGCACACGTGTAAGTCTGTGTTTCCAGTCATCATGATCCCACCCATGCCATATCAAACCCTGCTCCATATCCATCATGAGCAACTTTTGCCGGGTCTGTATAACGTTCACCAGTACGACGCCAGACTCTTCTACGACCATCGCGAAAGAACAAGTTAAAGCGGGATTCGTCACTGAACATAACATAACATCTGATTAATGTTCCTGTGTACACCACGCAAAACGTGCTCTACGGTGCCTAGCTTTCAGCGGCAGTACAACTTGCGGACGCCGTGCCGTAAGGTCACTCGAGTGAAGGCGATTTCGGTCGACTGTCTAGAGAGATTAGCACCTCTTCCTCGGCGCAGGTATTGCTGAAGATCAGTTGAAGTCAGTCTCCGGTTGCGTAACGCTTGATCGAAACAAGGCGGTCATCGCATCCGTTAGTACTCTTCTGGAGTCCACTTTTCTGCAAATCCGCTACTGCTCCTGTCATACGATAGCTTGCCTATAGTCGACTGACAACTGACCGTGACGTATTTATAACATTTGCCGTCTGCAACTGCGTACTTCCGGTCTGGAGCATACAGAATGTTCTCCAACGTCGAATTAGCCGAATCATGGTTCTAATAACGAATTTCTTTATGAAATCGTATCATACAACACTTCAACAGTCGATACAGAAAGTTTTATGGCAATCTCGCGTCAATAAACCGGTTTGTCACTAATGTTAAAATTCACGTGCTACCCTATGTACAATTGATGCCCCAGTGCTATGCCACTCCAGCATAAATATCATACTGCCAAACGATAGAATATACGAGGGTCATCCAAAAATAACTGATCAGTGGGTTATAATTTTTTTATTTATTGACGTACGTATCTAATATTTGGCACGATTGCTGATCAATATCTCCGTCAAAGATTGCGCGCCAAAACACAACGTTACGTGACGTCATCTTTACGTGACGTCATTTATCGCAACGTAATGGCGGACTGCGCGTTCACGCTGACGCGGGAAGAACAGATTACGTATATTAAGATTGAATCAAGACGAGGAAAAGGCGCACCTGAGATTCTAAACGCTCTTGAAGAAGTTGTACCAACGTCAGCACTTGCGTATAGTACAATCAGGAGGTGGGTACGTGAATTTAATAATGGGAGGAGCAATGTAAGCAACAAGCACCTGTTCGGAAGGCCTGCGTCTGCAACGGATGGTAAAAATGTTGAAAAAGGAGCGAAACTATTGAATGATGATAGAAGATATACATGCACCGAGATAGCTCATGAACTGGATATAAGCCATGGGTCAGCACATTCCATTCTGACTGAACGTTTGAAAATGAGAAAGTTGCAGCCAGGTAGGTGCCTCACATGCTGTCAGATTCCGAAAAACACCATCGGGTAAAAATCGCTCGCTCACTCCTGCATAGGTATGGAGAAGAAGGAGATGAAATGCTTCAGAGAATTGTAGCAATCGACGAAACGTGGATACGGTCTTTTGAGCCTGAATTAAAGCGGCAAAGTAGTGAATGGCATACAAAAGATTCACCGAGGCCATTAAAATTTCGCCGAAGTCAGAATTGTCCCAAGATGTTGATGATATTTGCGTATAATTTCCGTGGCGTTCTTACCTCACACCGGGTACCAACAGGTCGAACAGTCAATAAAGAATATTATGAAAAGTATCTACGGACAATACTTCGTCCAGCATTACGCCGCAAGCGATCAGAACTTATTAACTGCACGCCGTTGATTCTGCACGACAACGCGTCACCACACAAAAGTAACGTTGTCAAGGAGCTGTTGGAAGGGTATGGCTGGGAAGTGCTAGATCACCCCCGTATTCGCCAGATTTGTCTCCTCCCGACTTCGACCTGTTTCCAAAGTTGAAAGAACCTTTACGGGGAAACCGTTATGACAGTTTGGACGAGTTAGAGTGTGCCGTGAACGCAGAGGTCCGACGCATCAACTTCAGTTGCTTAGCAACCGGTATAGAAGCGTTACCAAGCAGATGGAATTCTGTCATCCGTTCGAGGGGAGATTACTTCGAAGGACTGTGAAGAAGTAAGCTGTATTTAAAACCTATTTTAATAGTTATAAGGCATTGATCAGTTATTTTTGGATGACCCTCGTACACAAATTGACATGGTATACCCGGTATCTGATTGTTCCTAATGTTTAGGCTGACGGGCTCTAAGGAACCTGAATATGCCATACTTTTTGTGAACAGTATATATCATTATAATTAATATAAGAGAGTTATAGTGGGTAATAAAGTAGAAGTAAAACAAAGATCAGGAATCGATACAATTAGCTTACTCCACCCATCAAAGACACCAAAAGGAAAGAAACACAAACATTAAGCGACCAGACCATAAAGGCTTTTGTCAACATACTTATACGTTAGTGATGACAAGCCAACACGTTAACATGTCACTAATAAATAAAGCAAAACACATGTCTGAGGTTACTGTAGCCAACATGATAGATGCCCGTGAAGATATTTGTTAAACTAACAAGCTATCATGTCAATGATGTGAGCAGTTTGCATGCTATCATGAGCCATCACGCAAAAATGTAAAAGATCATTAAACCAAAAAGCGATCGTTATCAAAACTCTAACATTCCAAAGATGACTCTAGCAACGAGGGCCGTGTCAGTGATGATTGCAGTCGAAACCCTAACATGTCAAAGATGACTCTAGCAACAAGGGGCGTGCCAGTGATGATTGTAGTCGAAACTCTCACAAGTCAAAGGTGGCTCAAGCAACAATGGAGTGTTAGTGATATATGTAGTCAACTCTATAGCGTGTCAAAGATGACTCTAGCAACAATGGAATGTAAGTGATGATTGCAGTCAAAACTAACATTTCAAAGATGACTCTAGCGTCAAGGGGCGTGTCAGTGATGATTATAGTCAAAACTCTAACATGTCAAAGATGACTCTAGCAACAATGGAGTGTCAGTGATGATTGTAGTCAAAACTCTAACATGTCAAAGATGACTCTAGCAACAATGGAGTGTCAGTGATGATTGTAGTCAAAACTCTAATACGTCAAAGTTGACTCTAGCAACCACAGAGTGTCAGTGATGATTGTACTCAAAACTCTTACAAGTCAAAGATGACTTGAGCAACAATGGAGCGATAGTGTTGATTGTAGTCAAAACTCCTACAAGTTTAAGATGACTCCAGCAACAAGGGTCGTGTCTGTGATGATTGTAGTCAAAACTCTTACAAGTCAAAGATGACTCAAGCAAAATGGGGAGTGTTAGTGATGATTGTAGTCAACTCTAACCTGTCAAAGATGACTCGAGCAACAATGGAGTGATAGTGATGATTGTAGTCAAAACTCTTACAAATCAAAGATGACTCCAGCTACAAGGTTCGTGTCTGTGATGATTGTAGCCAAAACTCTTACAAGTCAAAGATGACTCAAACAAAATGGGGAGTGTTAGTGATGATTGTAGTCAAAACTCTTACACGTCAAGGATGACTCAAGCAACAAGGGAAGTGTTAGTGATGATTGTAGTCAGGTCTAACCTGTCAAAGATGACTCTAGCAACAAGGGGCGAGTCAGTGATGATTATAGTCGAAATTTGACATGTCAAAGATGACTCTAGCAACAAGGGGCGTGTCAGTGATGATTGTAGTCAAAACGCTAACATGTCAAAGATGACTCTAGCAACAAGGGGCGTGTCAGTGATGATTGTAGTCAAAACTCTAACATGTCAAAGATGACTCTAGCAACAAGGGGCGTGCCAGTGATGATTGTAGTCAAAACTCTAAAATGTCAAAGATAACTTTAGCAACAAGGGGCGTGCCAGTGATGATTGTAGTCAAAACTCTAACATGTCAAAGATGACTCTAGCAACAAGGGGCGTGCCAGTGATGATTGTAGTCAAAACTCTAACATGTCAAATATGACTCTAGCAACAAGGGGCGTGCCAGTGATGATTGTAGTCAAAACTCTTACATGTCAAAGATGACTCTAGCAACAAGGGCGTGCCAGTGATGATTGTAGTCAAAACTCTAACATGTCAAAGATGAGTCAAGCAATAATGGTCGTGTTAGTTATGATTGTAGTCAACTCTAACATTTCAAAGATGACTCTAGCAACAAGGGGCGTGTCATTGATGATTGTAGTAAGAACTCTAACATTTCAAGGATGACTCTAGCAACAAGGGTCGTGTCAGTGAAACTCTAACATTTCAAAGATGATTCTAGCAACAAGGGTCATGTCAGTGTTGGTTGTAGTCAAAACTCTAACATTTCAAAGATGACTCTAGCAACAAGGGGCGTGATAGTGATGATTGTAGTAAAAACTCTAACATGTCAAAGATGACTCTAGCAACAAGGTTCTTGTCAGTGTTGATTGTAGTCAACACTCTAACATGTCAAAGATGACTCTAGCAATAAGAGGCGTGTCAGTGATGATTGTAGTCAACACTAACATTTCAAAGCTTTCTCTAGCAACAATGGATTGTAAGTGATGATTGTAGTCGAAACTCTAACATGTCAAACATGACTCAAGCAACAAGGGTCGTGTCAGTGATGATTGTAGTCAATTCTAACATTTCAAAGATGACTCTAGCAACAATGGAGTGATAGTGATGATTGTAGTCGAAACTCTTTAACATGTCAAAGATGACTCTAGCAACAATTGAGTGTCAGTGATGATTGCAGTCAAAACTCTCACATTTCAAAGAAGTCTCTAGCAACAAGGGGCGTGTCAGAACACTCTAACATGTCAAAGATGACTCAAGCAACAATGAAGTGTCAGTGATGATTGTTGTCAGAACTCTAATATGTCAAAGATTACTCAAGCAACAAGGGGCGTGTCAGTGATGATTGTAGTCAACTCTAACATTTCAAAGATGACACTAGCAACAAGGGGAGTGTTAGTGATGATCGTAGTCAGCACACCTACATGTCAAAAATGACGCTGGTTAACACTATAGCATGTCAAAGATGTTTCTAGCTACCAACACTACAGTTGAAAGATTACTCTGCTCAACACTTTTACACGACACAGATGACTCTAGACAACAAGTGAGCGTGTCAAAGATGACTCTCGCCAACAAGAGATATGTCAGAGATGTTCGAAGTCAACGCTCTAACATGGCAAAGATAACACATGGAATAAGTGAACATGCCAATGATGATCGAAATCATAAAGTTGACTCGAGTGAGCCCGTGAACATGTCAGTGATGATCATAGTCAACACGAGGGAGCAGGTGATCATGTCCGTGATGATCGTAGTCAACACTGACATGTCAAAATTGACTCGCTTGAGCACGTGAACATGTTAGATATCATCGTAGCCAACACTCTAACATGTCAAAGTTGACTATCGAGAACAAGTGAACATGTCAGTGATGGTCGTAGTCAACACGAACACGTCAAAGATGACTCGACGGAGCAAGTCAGCATGTCAGTGATGATCGTAGTCACTACTAGCATGTCTAGTCAGCACCTTCACATGTCAAAGATGATTCTAGTTCCCACTGTTACATGTTAAAGATGACTCTTGGCAACATATTAACATGTCAACGATGACTCTTGTTTACATTGTTACATGCTATAGATGGCTCTAGTCAACATTTTATCATAGTTCACACTCTTACATGTTAAGGATGATTCTAGTTCACGCTATTATATGTTTAAGATGACTCTAGTCAATACCTTAACATGTAAAAGAACCGGTCCCAGCCCATCGGGGCTTGAAGAAATAGATGGACTGCATGATGCTTTCACGCAGAGCTGAAACTGACCCGCACACGTGTACTGGTAAACCGCTTAGAGGATCTAATCCTGCCCAGGCAAAACGGTGCGAGTCAGACTGCCCATGCTTATTATACGCATCGGTTTCATTCGGCGGCAGGGCTTGAAATGTCATTTCATCTCAATGTCGGGTAAAAGTCCCACAAAATTGGAAGCTACGTCCCCAAAATGACCTTTACAGTGTTGACGGGGACTTTAAACCTCAAATCAAACAAACAAATAACATGTAAAAGATGATTCTAGTTCACACTGTTACATGTCACAGATGACTTTAGTCAACATTCTAACATATCAAAGGTGTATCTACATTACGAATACACGCCTATTCAAATATATTAAATACATGCCACCAAAAATGGAAAATTTTCAGATAAAATAATGCTTGTTAATTTTTATATTTTATTTTTTTTATTATTTTTTTTTTTTCATAATTCGAACGCATTAGAACCGCCACGAAGAGGCGATGCGAGGCGGGCCGAGAGAGTTTTAACGGGTACCCTATTTACTATCTATGTTTATGAGCAGAAATAAGAAACCTGTAAACCTGTGTTTTACTGTATAAAAGTGGGGTTTAAGAGGATCAAAATTATATAGGCGTGTTTTCGTGATGGCCAACACTAGCATGTCAAGGATGATTTCTATCAACACTATAACATGTCAAAAATGTCTAAGTATAAATGATGATCGTTAACAACACTTTTTAAAACATATCAACCATTACTACTTTCGGATGACTCTTTAAACCGAGGTCCCGTCTCCGTATGACCTTAGCTGTTGGTGAGACGTAAAACTCAAACATTCACTCAGTCACTCTTGTCAACACTACAGCATTTCGAAGATGATGTGTCCAACGTTAGAACATCACAATCCATGTTTGCAGCCAAATATCGAATTTTAAAGTTTTACACAATTTCAAGAGGAACATGTTATTTTCGATGCTGTGAAAGGTATGATTTAACCTTTATCCTGCTGTTTACGACAACCCTTACCTTTGCAAACAGTGTAGATCTAGATCAGAGGGATTCTGAAGAAGTCTTCAACCCATATCCTGCTGTTAACGACATTCCCTACCTTTGCAAACAATGTAGATCCTGATCAGATAGCTTCTGGAGACGTCTTTTACCCTTATCCTGCTGTTCACGACAACCCCTACCTTTGCAAACAATGTAGATCCTGATCAGATGGATTCTGAAGAAGTCTTTAACCCATATCCTGCTGTTAACGACAACCCAAGACTAGCTACTAGTCGGATATCATATTTTAAAGTTAATAAGTAATATTCTTCTATATTTTTTTACTTCTTTTTCCCTCTCTGATAGCAACTTGTTTTATCTTGGGAAGTTATCTTAATGTCTGAGACAAGATTAAAGATATTTGATAAACACAGCAGGAAAGTTGGTCATTTGTAAATATGACATAAAGGTCTAGGAGCTAGACTACGACAACCCCTACTTTTGCAAACAGTGTAGATCCTGATCAGCTATCTGATCAGGATCTACACTGCTTGTCATTCAGTTTGTGAATTTGAAGGGCAAAATTATATCATGTAATCTGATTGGCTGATAGCCAAAAACGGATGTGGCTTATAAATTTATTCAGCAGCAATTAACCTTAAATTGTTGTTATTTAATGGATAACACAATATATAACATGCATAACAGGTGAATACTATGATTTCTACCACACATAAACTTGGTATTTTTTTTTTTTTTTTTTTGCTCAAAAGAAATATTTCCTCTTAGAAGGGGGAATAAAAGTGGAACTACTTTTTGAGCAAGATATAATATACCGCTTTTGCGGTGAAATCGTTTTATTTTATATTCTGCAGTGAAATCAATGCATATCTGAAACGACTGTGAAAATATCACACACTGTGAAAAATAACAAGACCTTGTTACTTTCACAGTAGCAGCGCGGACTACTTTTTCCCCCCTACTTCATATGTTATCGATATAATAATTATGTAACATTGGCCTACCTCGAAAAGCACTTTTTGAACTGTAAAAATTGCTTTATACAAAATGGCGATCTGTGTATGTTTTGAAACTTACAGTTGTGACGGCATAGTCAGATCAATTGTGACGTACGATACCGGTTATCAATTACCGTAAATATCCTTATAAAATTATAAAATAAAAAGAAAATCTACTCTTTTCGGCGGATACCACAAGTATTTAACTCGTGTGTTGAAAACTAGATGAAATATTTTTGGTATTGATGTAAAATAAAAAGGTGACCCCCCCCCCCCCCACACACACACACACACATACCGTCGCCCTCGGCCCGCCCAGGTTTCGTATGCGTTTTAGGCGTGAAGGCAGTCTCGTGGCGTGGTGAGTGATCCGTTGCACGTGTCATGAATATTAATGAGGTGGTCAGTTGTCAAAGGTGGTGCGATGGTCTTTCGGGTGTTGTCGTGTGTTTCCGTGTGATGTCGTCATGGATCTTGGAACCGGCACAACAGTATCCACCTAAAAAAAGTAAATATCCTCTATATATTAAATGCAAAACAGATGAATACTGTGATTTCTACAAGTCATAAAATTGGTATTTTTCTGTTTTGCTAAGAAGAAATATTTACTCTAAGCTGGGGAGATGGAACTACTTTTTGAACAAGATACACTTCGCACTCGTTTCTTTATCGGATTGTTTTATCTCCCACGGTATTTCAAATAGGAGAATGAATAAACTCTATGTCATAATAAAGATTCCTTTTAAAAGGAAAGGCTTGCCTGGTTTTAAGGGTACTGTTCCTGGTGTAAATGTAGCCATATTACCGCCACATGGATGTACGAGTTGATGTAGATGAAAGTACTGGTGAGGAAGCAAGTTGCACTGTTCTTGTTAATGGGACATAGACTTTTGATGCAGTGTACTCAAAGGCAATATATGGTTTATCTACACATTGGAATGGACAAACCCATGAGGTGTCAGTTTTCTATGTGGCACTACCCTGACATTTATTGAAGAAATATTTCAATGTTAATGTAACTGAGGCATTGACATGTGACCCAATGATCACATTCTCACTTTTGACCAACTATGATAGTAAGGGGTCATTGTGATGACCCTGTTTTATTGAAATTTGCTCAGTAGTATCTGAATAGTAGTTTGAAGAAGACATTGTTAACAGACAGACAGGAGGAATAATGGTCTTATGGAGATGGTCTTATGGAGCACGGACGATATGCAATTTGGCAAGTAGAAATGGACAAACAAAACAAAATAAATGTCCCTAACAGATTTATGAGAGACAATAATGTGGTAGAACACATCATACATACTGTTTGTTTTGCTAGATTTTACGCCCGTTCAACAATCTTTCAGTCATATACAGGCGAGTAGTTTCCTATCCATCGTTCCTGGAAAGTACCAGTACTAGACTCCGATCCTCCGACACAAACTACCAAATGTTCTCAAATAAACGATCATGGCCGGTAGCGGGGCTCGAACCCATGACCCTCAAGTGATTACAAGTCAGCGACCTTAATCACTGGACCACGGAGGGTTTCTCCATACATACTGAGTATACATGCATGCCATATGGCCAGTAAACATGTAATTGTTAGGTGACGACACAAATATACATACAAGGGAGTATAAGACAAAGGAGGAAGAGACATTAAATGGTAACATCTTTTATTAGCAAAGTATGAAAATATTATAAACAAGAGACAACCAAAGTAAACAATGTTACCAATGTTAACAGTTTTTATCTGAAAGTCTAAAAAGAAATAAACAGCATAAAGCTATTTAAGGTGAATCTTAATCTTGATAAAAACTGGACCAATTGACTGTCAGCACGCCGTAAACTTTGTTCATTTATTGGTGGCAGTACCTTCAATATAACTAGAGCTGTCAGTGAAACTGACTAGCGCCCCGGCAGCGCTATCAGAGGAGTAAGAAAATGTTGATGTTAAAAAAACTATAAAGAACAAGGAAATGAAAGAACGTAGCACAAAGAATCATTTTGAACATGATAACTCGGTTTTAGAAACCAACCTGGGTTTTGAGCACAACACATCCTCTCATGATGATAAACAATACTGTCAAGTAATTCTAAAATCAATCCAGGAATAAGAAAGATATTGATCGGACACGATAAAAAAAGACGCAGCAGTTCAGTTGACCTACTCTAGTTAACACTTCTGACGTTATGACTCTACCGTATAAAATTTCAACACTAGAAAAAGTGTCCATAGGATCCGGATGCCTCCGCCAAATGCCATTCATAAAAAATATTACAAATATACTTCAAATCAATCATAAAATATATGCATGAAGGGCAGATAATCCAAAAACCAAAAATGCAAGAGTTGTCTTCCTTGTTCATGACACATCGTCTCAGTGTGATGAATGCACCTATGAAGTTTCATGAATATATTCCATACGGTTTAGGAGTTATGGCCCGGACACGGTTTACTAAATGGTACTAAGTCAAGGGCAGATAATCCAAAAACAAAAATGCAAGAGTTGTCTTCCTTGTTCATGACACATCGTCCTAGTATGATGAATGCACCTGTGAAGTTTCATGAATATATTCCGTACGGTTTAGGAGTTATGGTCCGGACACGGTTTACTATATGGTACTAAGTCAAGGGCATATAATCCAAAAACCGAAAAATGCAAGAGTTGTATTTCTTGTTCATGACACATCGTCTCAGTGTGATGAATGCACCTGTGAAGTTTCAAGAACATATTCCATTCGGTTTAGGAGTTATGTCCCGGACACGGTTTACTATATGGTACTAAGTCAATGGCAGATAATCCGAAAACCAAAAATGCAAGAGTTGTCTTCCTTGTTCATGACACATCGCCTCAGTGTGATGAATGCACCTGTGAAGTTTCATGAATATTTCCATACGGTTTAAGAGTTATGGCCCGGACACGGTTTACTATATGGTACTAAGTCAAGGGCAGATAATCCAAAAATAAAACATGCAAGAGTTGTCTTCCTTGTTCATGACACATCGTCTCAGTGTGATGAATGCACCTGTGAAGTTTCATGAATATATTCCATACGGTTTAGGAGTTATGGCCCGGACACGGTTTACTATATGGTACTAAGTCAAGGGCAGATAATCCAAAAACCAAAAATTCAAGAGTTGTCTTCCTTGTTCATGACACATCTTCTCAGTTTGATGAATGCACCTGTGAAGTTTCATGAATATATTCCATACTGTTTAGGACTTATGGCCCGGACACGGTTTACTATATGGTACTAAGTCAAGGGCAGATAATACAAATACCAAAGTTGCAAGATTTGTCTTTCTTGTTCATGACACATCGTCTCAGCGTGATGAATGCAACTGTGAAGTTTCAGGAATATATTCCATACGGTTTAGGTGTTATGGCCCAGACACGGTTTACTATATGGTACTAAGTCAAGGGCAGATAATCCAAAAACCATAAACGCAAGAGTTGTCTTCCTTGTTCATGACACATCGTCTCAGTGTGATGAATGCCCCTGTGAAGTTTCATGAATATATTCCATACGGTTTAGGAGTTATGGCCCGGACACGATGTCGGAACGGACGGACGGACGGACGAACGGACGGACAGGGGTAAAACTTAATGCCCTTCCGCTATTCTCCGAATAGGCGGGGGCATAAAAACCCATCGAGTTTTGACCTTCGAATGAATTGTAGACTGCTAGACAGATGATTTATGAATGTGGTCAGGTAAACTGTATTGACGGTAGTGCTGTGTAGTCCGTGGCCTAGTGGATAAATTCGCTTCGGTGTTTAGTTAAACTTTCGCACACAAACGAGAGCTATGTCACTAGACAATCTCTCACTAAACTGGTACCCTGTATTCTATTAAAATATGCGAAACCTATTGAGCTATAGGGTGAGGGAACCAGAACACCGGAAAAAGCTGACTGTATCTCTGATTTTTGCTTTAAAAAAAAACACCTGAGGATCCAAAATAACATAGAAAGAGAAGTCTAAAACCGGAACCACTTTTCCAATCTAAATGGCTTGCAGCCGTCGCTGCAAGCCAAAAATAATATTAACACGTGGTTACCGGCGCATAACGTCATAAAATCGTTATATGATTAACAGATTTTTAAATGTGTGAGATTAGTGAAACACACCGACAGCTTGTTTAATAAATGAGCCAGCGCATGACAAAAGCTACAAGAAGTTTTGAGCGACCAGCGAAGACTCAGATCAGCCTGCGCATATGACATGGAAGAGTTTTGACTACAATCATCACTGACACGCCCCGTTTTGCTAGAGTCATCTTTGAAATGTGTGTGTGTGTGTGTGTGTGTGTGTGTGTGTGTGTGTGTGTGTGTGAATTCGGGTTTAACGTCGCTTTCAACAATTTTTCAGTCATATCACGACGGTGTCTGGTTGCGACAGGGAGCTTAATGCTCACTTTTATAGTGTTGCCTCACTGAAGTATCATGTCCCAGACACATTACATGATACCACACCTAGTCACATTATCCTGACACTGGGTCGACCAGTCCTAGCTCTACCCCGTAAATCTGAGTGCCAAGCGAGGAGCAGCTAGTACCATTTTTAACGACTTTGGTATGTCGCGGCCCGGGATCGAACCCGTGACCTCCCGTTCCCCGGAGCGGACACTCTACCAACTGAGCTATCGGGGCCGGTCATCTTTGAAATGTCAGAGTTTCGACTACAATCAACACTGACACGACCCTTGTTGCTGGAGTCAGAGTTTTGACTACAATCATCACGGACTACCCCCTTGTTGCTAGAGTCGTCTTTGATATGTTAGAGTATCGTCGGCAATCATCACTAACACTCTATTGTTGCTAGTGTCATCTTTGAAATGTTAGTTTTTTGACTACAAGCATCACTGACACGCATTCGCGCAGTCTGATCAGAGTCTTCGCTGATCGCATATACCTACTACAGGCTAATATCTATGCAAAGAGACATAAGCAAAAGGTCTTGTCATAGTGAATGGGTGCGCAGATTGATTTGGGTTTCTGTTGGTCCCACCGGTCTTGCTCTAGGTTTTGTCATGCGCCGGCTCAAATTTAATATGAAATGACCAATCGTGTAAGATATTCTATAGATGCGTTATCATAATGGCCGGAGATTCGTTTTCTGGTGGCTTGTCTCCCAATTATTATATTTCTCCACACCAATCATGATTAAAAATCGATTTTGATGCAATGCGACTCTGAAAAGTTAATTAATCTTGCCATAAATAACTTTAACTAAGCTCAAATAAATGATATTAGACTGCTTTTTTATGATTTTATCATTACTTATACTTACCTCAGAGACAGATAGGTACAATACAGGTGCGTTATGTCATTGGGGTTTCTGAGATTTGATGTTTGAACTGAAATGACCGATAAACTTTTAATTGAAACTACAAAGTATAATGCGTTGTATTCCATTAGAATATATTGGATCTTACAGCTTTCATTCATGGTCCTAGAAATGGCATTTTTGAATAATACTAACCATTTTGTTTCATTTGCAACATTCTAGTCCTGACACTGCTAAATGTTTCTTTTCTATACAAAGATCAAAGATCTGAATAGCAATCAAGTTTCTTTTATCTGAAATACTTCACATGTTGTTTTTGCTGAAGCATTTGCGTTTTTCAACTTGATTTCCAAATTGTGAGATCAAAAGGCTTTAGTTTACCTCTACGTCTTTGATGGCAAGAGTGTACTCAATATGTAGACAAGTTAAGCCATAAGCTAGTATTTGGTGACCCTGCACCATGCGTGGGAGTTTTGCAGACATACATAGTTTGAAAGTACGAGTACATATACTAAGGTACCAAATGCAAAATGTTAGCACTCTGGTCGATTGGGCTTTATCATATGCCGGGCTGTGGAATACGTTACCAATATGTACTTTATAAATGTACCATGCAAAGAAAAGAACAAAAGAAATTGATGGTTAAGAAAAGAACAGACAAAAATTTGGGCATAACTGTTGAGAAGAAATGAAGTGCTTTCTAAATAGACAAATTTGAAGACATTCGGAACATCAGTTTCCCTGTTATTGAATGGGTAACATATATTACACATGAAATTTGGAAATCCTTTGGAAGCAGGAAATACACCACAGAACTGAAATATATGGAGCGTACATGTCCCCCGGACCAGACCAGCCAGCCTCGGCTAACCAGGCCTCAGCAGTGACCCTCAGACACCCCCAAAACCCCACAATGGAATCAATGATCCAAAAGGACAAGAAAATATAATCTACACTATGATGTAGATTGCAAGGCTGAATACGCCCCCAAGCCTCGATTTCAGCGGTACTCGATTTTCAAATTACCAGCAATGGACTTGATGCGTCCAAAGAAAATAAAACTATAATTTGCACTATAATGAAGTACGGGTAGACGTTTTACGGCCGCCACAAAGCACTAAACACCAGCTGCAGTGTCGTAAAATAAATGACAAAGGTTAACTTTGGAAGCAAAGAATTCATTATTAGAATGAAAACCGGAAACTCGGTTCTATTGAGTTTCTTCATAAACAGCACTGTTGTATGCAAGGCTGAATACGCCGCCTAGCATCGATTTCAGCGGTACTCGATTTTCAAATTACCAGTAATGGGCTCGATGCGTCCAAAGAAAATAAAAATATAATCTGCACTATGATGAAGTACGGGGAGACGTTTTCCTGCCCAGGAAAATTGCTGCGAGTCGGCCCGCACATGCTTATAAACCCTATTGGTTTCATTGGGCGGCAGGGATTGAGATATCATTTCATCTCAGTGTCGGGTAAAAGTCCCACAAAATTGGAAGCAACGTCTCCAAAATGACCTAAATAGTGCTGACGGAAACGTTAAACCTCAAATCAAACAAAAAAAAACTGTCCTCATCATATATCAAAAGCTAGCACATAGTCACACTGCACGTGTGCAGGGGATTCGCAGACACATTATTTTTGAAAGGGCATATTATAAGGTAACAAATGCAACATGTTAGCACTCTGGCAGTTGGGGTTTTTTTTATCGTGTGACATGTAAAATATGTTACCAACACCGACTTTCAAAAACACTGTATCAAGAGATACACAAAATATTTTGAAGGAAAAGACAAGCAGATCTGAAATTCATATAGATTATTAGAAGAAGTTTGTGGCTATATAATTTGGTAAATACATGGAATTTCATAATTTTCCGAACTTTCACCCCATGACACTTCTAATATGAATCGACAGGTAAACAAAAGGATAGTCAATCATTCATGTGAAAAAAAAACAGTGTAACTCTTTTATTTTGAGGTATGTTTGAGTATTTTATGGCTGTCCTTTTACCACAGAGGCAATACAATTTATAATACCACCTATACTTATTATAGGCTTTGAATATCTTTTGGGATTACCTAAAACACCAACCACCAACACCAAATTTTATAAGAAGGAACAAACATGCACTTAATTTTGAGTCTATAATCTATATACTGTGACCGTAAAGAGCTGAAATAATCCACAGTATGTTCCGAAATACACTAGAAATATAAAATCTGTTTTCTTTTCTGTATTCACAAAACGTTCTTCGCGAGAACTGTGAATCATTTTCTTTCAACATAAAGATTGTACTTATGTAACGTACATTACATAACAGTAATGTATGAGTCATTATAATATTGTGGTAGTATAAATGGGTTCAGAAACATGTCTTAAGTAAATATTTTAATGATTTAATATAAACATAAATGAATATTGTTTGTGTGTACTTCTAGTTTTTGTTTTCAGCATTTACCATTTAAATGAATTATAGCTGTAAAAGAAGAAACATATGATAGCTAGATATGCATTTATGCATCCGTTCCAAAAGATGAAAGGCAGGGTATGAGAATGAGTGGAGAGGGGATGAGTATTGTAGACCGAGATAGAGTTTTTAAACCCATATACATATGAATGCATATGCAAGCCCCCTCAACGAGTCTAAAACTACTGTCCTTTGTCTACCCTCTGCTCTCTACCATTCCCTAGCTTTCCTATCCAAGCACTCACCCCTTTTCATGATGTAACCTACCATAATAACCCAAGCATGCCTTATCATACACCAATTCAACCAAGGGTATAGGCAGGCTTTGGTATAAATTGTTAAGTCAACTCAATACATAACATAATACCACCTGTGTAGGGTCAGCAAGGACTGGGTTACACTTTGGTTACACACATTAAATATATGCATATCACTTAGCCTACAATATCATTCCGTACATTACCTAGGACAGGGTATATTATAGACCTTTCCTAAGTCTCGGTATATTACATACCCTACCTCGGGAAAGGTATGAGTATGCGTGGGTGGACTATTTGTATGGTAGGGTAGGTAAGCATTTTTATATGTTCATGTGTGCACATGTAACGTCCGCAACCAATGTCTTGCGCTTACCCATGGTTACCTACCCTGGCTCACCTTCCCTACCCTTATCACTCCACCCTAGAATTCTCATGCCAAACAGTATCCGTATCTTATCCTTATCTAAGCATGCCTTATGCTACCCAGTCTCCCAACTACCAAAGGTAATATTGTGGAAAGGGTTCGCGTCTGATAGGGTATCATGGGTGTGAATATATGCAGGATACTTTGTCCAACTTTAAACGTGTCCTATCGTTCTTATACCCTATCCAGATTGCCATGTACCCTATCCAACTTTAAACATGTCCTACCATTCGTATACCCTACCCAGATTACCATATCCTATCTGTACCAACATGACATATGGTATTACACTGGGCTACATTAAGTTATGGCATGATGATGAGGTAAGTTCGGATGGAATAATGTATTTGGTAGGGTTACAATGTTCACATTTATCCTAGCATCCCCTTAACACTTCTATTCAATTCACACTGTACGGTACTCACTTTATCCAATCAGTCATACCCTACTATCCATCTAGTGGTACCATACTCTAACAGTTAAAGTACTGACACTACTACTAATCATATACTGTAACCTATCCCCCCATACTAGGGTAGGTATGGGTAGTAAATGGTAGACTTTGGTTACGAACGCTACATATGTACACATAGGCTTATAAAAATTATCCTATCCTATCGTACCCTAAGTTCAGCTATCCTACCTTTCTATAGCCATGCCCTACTCTTCTTCGATTCATGAAGTGTAGTAGGCTATTTGATATCGCTATGGAAAAGCAACGTTAACCGTTGATTACAAAAGTTACATATGGACATATAACCATGTATGAAGGTTAAATGCTCTGCACCTGTCTTACAAAATTGTTAATTGCTGGTTTGCTCTCAATAAATCATTTAATGAATGCAAGGAGGATATTGTCTTATAAAGAACAATTTTCACTTCCAAATGATGTACATGTATAGTCTGTTTGTGTTATCCGTAGTCTCAAAGGTAGCCTGTGCAGCATACAGAGACATACGTAACATTAAGATAAGTTCCTGACAATTACTTTTTATTCATTTTATGGTAAATCCTTGCATTGTCCAATCTGTAAAAAAAACACATGATAATATTTGTACAAATAATTTAATCATTTTTGGCATCAAGGGTAACATATGTTACTTATCTGTAACAAGATAATGCTCCCATTGCAAAATACCTAACACGTGTTCTTGTGAAGCTTATATTATGTAGTTTGAGATCATTAGAGTACAAAATACCCCTAAGGTTAGGGTTGTATATGGCAAGCCCAATGACTGGCTTGAAGAAAAATCTGTCCTGCAATTGCATGTACATTATGAGCACATTTCATGCCTTGTTAAACTCATCTCATTCACGTTTTGCTTGACGATGAACATCGAATATTACCAGGTAATTATTTGATATAGGTAACTCACCACAAACAACAGCCAAGAGATAAAAATCACCTTTGTAATGATGTTTGAATGAATGAGCTCCTAATTTTACATACTGATATTCAATAGTATGAAGAGATACTGTACTAGATTCGATATACGCAAATTCGTGTAAGCTACATTACCCAAACTACATACAACACTGATTCAACAAGGGATTATTCTTAAAAATAGTTTCTATTCAGCTTTGCTGGTAAATAAGTTCACACATTTCCTATATACATGTACTTATCTAAAGTTCTGTGAAAGGTTTGTTTCGAATGTATTTCTTGTCTCTTTTTGGCAAACAAAAGTGGTGTACAATACACTTTTGGAATAGAGATCACGGGACAAAGTAACTGCTAAAACAGCTACTAATATGTTGTTAGCAAAGTGCCACCTAAATTACAAATTTAGGTTACATAATTTACAGTTATGAAACAGACAAAGCGAATAGACTTGAAATGATTGCATTGCAGCTGAGACTCTCATATTTGTACCACAAAGTGTCTATTTACAAACGCTTATACATGTAATATATGTTACCTTTGTTGTCATCACAATAATGATCGCTGCACAGATCCTTCTGTGAACTACTTATGTCATCATGAAATGGTACCATGAAATGCGCCTTCAAACAAGCTTTTTGGCTAATTGGAAGCTAATTCATTTAATATGGTCAAGGGCCTTATAGGTAACGTATTCTTCAGGTCGCCACAGGGTTAAGCCCCAACATCTAAGGTGCTAACATGTCTTAATCTCTAGGATTATATATTTATATTTTACTTTTGGTCCTTTGAGATCATCGTGAATATTCTGAGAAATCAGAAATAAATTATTGATTTAGACTCATTCTAGACAGGTTTTTAATTATTTGGACCCCATTTTGATTTTTATCAGTCTTTGAATCGACTGTCTATTCGAAATATGCAAAATTGCAGTATGTTTCCTCTGGCTTTCTTTGCCGGATCATTACAGGGTCACTGATGAGGCTTTATTAGCCGAAACTACGTAGTATGGCCCACCTTCTTTCTTATGAATGTTTTCATTGCTCTTAAAGGAACTCATTTTTGATTTTTATTCATGTTGTCGCTTTTCCATTGATAACCAATCTGAAATTATTGAAGCTTTTAGCTCCACTTCTAGATATTTAGATGATTTATTAAATATTGATAATACATATTTCGATGGTTTGATCAGTCAGATTTACCCCCCCCCCCCCCCCCGAACTTCTGTTAAATAAAGCAAATTCTTTTGATACCGAGGCTCCGTTTTTGGATGTACATCTATCTATTGTAGATGGGTTTGTTTCGTGCAAAATTTATGATAAACAAGATGACTTTGATTTTGAGATTGTAAATTTTCCTTTTTTGGATGGTGATGTTCCTCGTGCGCCATCCTATGGCGTTTGTATTTCGCAAATAATTCGATTTGCTAGAGTGTGTAGTCATGTAACTGACTTCAACACTCGTAATAAATTATTAACGGCTAAACTTCTTAATCAGCGTTATCGGTACCATAAACTACGCAAAGCCTTTTCAAAATTTTATAGACGACATTCTGATTTAATTTCAAAATTCAATATTGGACTTAAATCTCTTCTACAACAAGGTCTATCGGAACCCGAATTTTATGGTGACTTAGTATATAAATTCAGAAAAATATATAACCGCAATGACTTCAGCACCCAATTTCGTAAAATCATTCTTCGATATAAAAAGATTGGGAACAACATGGATGTTATACGACAGACTGCATGCATGGTAGTTAACCCACTCACGGTTGGCAACTTTGCTTCCCGCTTTAATCGCACGCCGGTGGGTCAGGCCTCAGATTCTATGACGGTTCCAACGTAGAGGCTTATTGAGAATTAGAGAGATCTAATTCAAGGTAACGACGGTTGGTGTCTGATGCTCTGTCTCTGGTTGGGTCCATCGGAGTCTAACTGTTGGTTTTCTTTTGCTCCAGCATTTCAGTGGTTTCTTGCTGTCGAGTCCTCACCGTTGTCTCACCTCTGTGGTTCTTTGATTATTTGTGTTCACGGAGATGTTGCACTGATGAGTTAGGAGGCCTTCATGCGGACTGAACAAATTATTTGTCTAAATCGCGACGGAAGTAAGGGCGAGGATTGTGGCCACGGAAAATCGATTTAAGCCCCCCGGTGGAAATCTTTCCACTGACCGTTCCAAGGCGGTTCTTCTGTGGCGGTTTATTTATGTTGTTGTTTGTTACTTACTGTGTGTATCACTTGTGTCTTTTTATTTTGGATGGCCATATGGCCATTTTGTGGGAAAGTAACTGTCCTTATGGCCTTCCTTCGTTTAGGTTTCCATGATGGTCGTGTCGCTTCATGTTTGTGTTTCTTTCCCTTTGGTGTCTTTGATGGGTGGAGTAAGTTAATTGTATCGATTCCTGATCTTTGTTTTACTTCTACCTTTCAGAATATTATACCCTTCAAAACTACCACATATGGTGTAGGGGGGCTCTACTGGCACCTGAAGGGCTAAGTCCATCACGTTTGACAGTCATGGTGCCAACTTTGCAGCTATCACTCCATAACTTTAAATTTCAACAATTATCTGTTTGGTGCGACTGACGAATCGGGGTAGTAATACTTTTATTTATTATATGTTTTCTCATTTCTGCCCTAAACATAGATTGTAGGCCTCAGTACCCACAGTCTGTATTGTGGAAAAGAAATAAGAAATATAACACTTACCTTTGTATACGAAGTGGGGAGTAAATAATGTTCATTCCACGTGCTTGTATGCTGAGCTACTCTGGGTCAGTTTCTATTCTGGCCTGTCACTCATTCTATCTATAAGGGGACAAGAAGGGTCGACAAATGCTGTTTTTTTTTGTTTTTTTTTTTTTTTGTTTTTTGTTTTTTTTTTCGATATCACTAACCATCTGTGCATCCCTAGATGGGAAAGCTGCGCCAGCATTGGTGTGATATTTTGAGATATTACATTATTTTTGTCAGAAAGGAACCATTTATGAGAGACGATGTGTCATTTATTGGTTCGATTTTGTATCGATCATTCCAAAGTTATTAAGCGCAATATCTTTACGATGCTGAAGTCCATGTAACTGTCACTGACTAAATGGAAATCTAGGTAACAGTAATTTATAGAAAATAGCTTCATTATTCTTATCGCTGTGTGGTCAGCATCACGAAACACGCCTATATAATTTTGATCCCCTTGAATCCCACTTTTATACAGTAAAACTGGGGTTTCCGGGGGTATACCTTATTTTTCTTATTTCTGCTCTAAAATATAGATTGTGGGTACTCATTAGAACCGCCTGAGGCGGTTCTAACGAGTGCCCACAATCTATATTTTGAGCAGAAATAAGAAAATTATCACAATTTTTCATCGCATTTTTTTTCGGCGATAAAGGTAGCAATGTAGGCCTACTTGTATAGGCGTGTTTGCGTAATGGATTGTGGCGGTTATGAGGGTAATCTATAGAATCTGGACTTGAATCATGTGTTGGGTTTGGCAAACAGCGTACACCAAGATCAGACGCCGCAGAACGCGGCGCCTTATCAAGGCCTACACTGTTGGCTTACAGCACAGGACAAACGTCAAAGTTCTCGTCCTGGACTACTTTCCATCAGAGTATAGAGACCTTTGCAAACACTGTAAATCAAGATTAGAAGCTCATAACGAGGATCAACACTGCTTGTCATCCTGTAAATGATCTTGATTACACCTAATCTGTGCTCCGAGCCATGAGTGTTACCCGTATGCATCAATATCCCAGCAGGCACATGACGTACTTGAGACGTCACATCAAAGTCGGTACAGCATCATGTCGTTTATGCAACGTCACACACGTTGCACCGACGTTGATTTGACGTTGCCGTAGCGACGTGTGCCTGCCGGGTATGACTTAACGCCATCGTTTATAATAAGCGTTATTTAAGAAATAGATCAGCTCTAGCTGTGATTTGTTGAGCAATAAATCACAGTTTGGAGGTCAGTTGTAAAGTCGAAAAATCACGAGCGCGTAGCGCGCGTGATTTGTCAACTTACAACTGACCGACAAACTGTGATTTACTACTCAACAAATCACTGACTAGAGCTGATCTATTTCGATTCTAACACGCTGAAAATCGGCAATAATGTCGTTGTTTCCTTCAAAATCTCACAACCTTTCGCCATTGTTAGAAGAAATCCCGCTAAAATTATCGACTGAAACACGTGCATTTATATCCTTTCCTTACGTTTTCGATGCGAGAATATGACGTTACACCGGAAATCAACTAGTGACGTCATAAATTGGCAGTTTTAATGACGTCACTCATTACGCTCTTCCGAGAACTTCTTCATTGCAAATATATGCGCGCTGTGTTAGAATGAATGGTAAAGTGCACAAGTTTCAAAATCAAAGGATGAAAAGGTTATGGCAAACTGGCATCACTATTGATATAAGATTATGCCGTTGCATCGATGTTGATATGACCTTGCTTACACATTGAATGTCCGTCTTAGTTGCTCGATTGTTCCATAGATTTGTCATTACGATACCGTGAAACGTAGTGCATTTTTTTCTTATCTCCAAATCTGTCATTATTATTTTTGTTCTGATGAAATGTTTGATAAGTTTCTTTTATATACAATTACAAAAACACGCCTATACAAATACATTGTAAATTTTACCCCCTAAAAAACGAAATTTTTAGACGAAAAAATTGTGATATTTTTGTTATTTTTGCTCAAAATATAAATTGTGGGTACGCGTTAGAACCGCCTTATCGAGGCGGTTCTAACGAGTTCCCACAATCTATACTTCAGAGCAGAAATAACAAAAATAATGTTAACCCCAGCAAACCCCAAGTTGTCTATATAAAAGGGGGGTTCGAGGGGTTTAGAATCATATAGGCGCGTTTAGTGATGCTCCAAATATAGGTTCAGGTGCTCGTTAGAACCGCCGAGGCGGTTCTAACGAGAATCCACAACCTATGTCTTGGAGCAGAAATAAGAAAAATAATGAATACCCCTATAAATCTTAGTTTTCTCTATTAAGTTGGGTTTACGGGGTGTTCGTTTCACAGATTTGTTAACCTGATGTCATTTGTTTGCTAATTTCACTTTTGGCCCCCGCCCATCGAGGTTTGAAGAAATAGATGGGATGCATGATGGTTCCACGCAGAGCTGAAACCGACCGCACACGAGTACTGGTAAACCGCTTAGAGGATCTAAGTCAGGCAAAGCGGTGCGAGTCGGTCCATCCATGCTTATAAACCCTATTGGTTTCATTGGGCGACAGGGCTTGAGTTGTCATTTCATCTCAATACCTGGTAAAAGTCCCACAAAATTGGAAGGAACGTCTCCAAAATGACCTATAGTGTGTTGACGGGGACTTAAAACCTCAAATCAAACAAACGAACAAAAACCTAATCCGGTTGACTTTATTCTATATCAAATAATCATCTCCATTTGGCTCTAGCATCTATCATAGACTAATTTAAAGTTACACTTCCGAAATATTAAATATTGTCATGGCAACAAACTATAGCATTAAACAAATGGCTTCGTTATGAGCGGTCAGGGTTATATATAATCAGTTACATGTATACACGTTACATTCCATCGCGAAAACATACCTACATAATTTTGCCCCCCCCCCCCCCCCCTTGATCCCCACTTAAATATAGTAAAACTGGGGTTTACAGGGGTAAACCTTATTTTTGTGACTCGGTCTGTTGACTACCTAACTCTTTAAAGTCACTAATATTTGTTTTCAATACTTCAACACATTAATTCTAACACGAGTTGCTTACACGATCTATGACTTGCAGTTCATTTTGAGAAAAGGATTTGTATGTCATATTTATTGACAGCAATTAAAAGTTTTTCCATAGACACTTTGTGAAACAAAATAAGATTGGGTCTGAGTATTTTGGATAGAATATTAAAAGATCATTTGACGGATATTATGAGGGTGTGTAAGGAACGTAGTGGATTCAGTACCATTGGTTTTTGTATGGGAAGTTGTGTTTCAAACTTGCCAACATGTGCATTTTGCTGTGCCCTGACTTTGGAGAGAAGCGATATAAGATGAGCCTGCGCATGTCAAAAACTACAATTCTTGAAGAAATAGATGGGGTGCATGAGCTGAAACCGACCCGTACACGAGTACTAGAAGATATAAGACTGTCCAGGCAAAGCGGTGCGAGTCGGTCCGTCCATGCTTATAAACCCTATTGGTTTCATTGGGCGGCAGGGCTTGAGATGTCATTTCATCTCAATGTCGGGTAAAAGTCCCACAAAACTGGAAGCAACGTCTCCAAAATGACCTTTACAGTGCTGACAGGGACGTTAAACCTCAAATTAAACAAACAATAGGACCGGTGCGACTAGCAGAGACTCAAATTAACCTGCGCACCCATCCACTATGACAAGACCTTTGGCCTATGTCTTTTTGGATAGATATTAGCCTATAGTAGGCACACGCGAATGCGCTTTCTTATCTGAGTCTTCGCTGGTCGCTCAAGCCTTCTGGTAGATTTTGTCATACGCTGGCTCATATGCCAACTTATATAAGATGCAGCACTTCAGTCACAAAGATAATATATACTCGTAGCTGTCCACAAGATATCGCTTTATTTTGTTTCTGGTAATATTTTTAGTCATTTGTTTCGAATGAAATGTATAGCAGTTAATTGAAAGGGACTGAAAACAATTTGCTATTCACTCATAATTATTCTGTGTAAATGGCATACTCTAACGAAATTGCAAACCTTATTTTTCTTGACATAAGGGTATTACATGATAATGTTAACGTGATGAAAATAAAATTGGATAAAACTAGCCTATATGGTCTGCTGGAATACACATCAATAATAATAATAATTATATAACTACTACTGCTGCTACTGCGATTTCATTGGGCGAAAGGGCTTGAGATGTCGTTTCGTCTCATCCCACTTAATTGGAAGCAGCGTCTCCAAAATGATCTATTGACGGGGACGTTAAACCTCAAATCAAACAAATCAAACAAAACTGCTACTGCTACGTCTTCTACATGTACTACTAATTTTGTTTGATTTGAGGTTTAAGGTCCCCGTCAACACTGTAAAGGTCATTTTGGAGACGTTGCTTCCAATTTTGTGGGACTTTTACCCGACATTGAGATGAAATGACATCTCAAGCCCTGTCGCCCAATGAAACCAATAGGTTTTATTAGCATGGACGGTCCGCCTCACACCGCGGTTCCTGGACAGGCTTAGATCCTCTAAGCGGTTTACCAGTACTAGTGTGCGGGCCAGATTCAGCTCTGCGTGGAAGCATCATGCAGCCCATATATTTCTTCAAGCCCCCATGGGCGGGGGCTACTACTACTAATACTATTGATAATAATTTTAATAATAAAACTATGATAAATATTATACTGTTACTACTTTTTCCACTACTGCTACTATAATTGGACCCCCGCCGATAGGGGCTTGAAAAAAATAATTGGGCCGCAAGATGCTCCCAGGCAGCGCTAATGTACAGGTAAACTGATTACTAGGAGGTCTTAGCTTGCCTAGGCAAGGTGATCTGAGTCGGACCATCCCTGTATATAAACCCTTTTGGTTTGTTTGGGCGACAGGGCTTGAGATGCCATTTCATTTCAATGTCGGGTTAACGTTTCATAAATTGGAAGCAACGTCTCCAAAATGACCTTCATAATGTTGTCGGGATCATAAAATCTCAATACAAACAAACCACTACTACTGATGATCCTACTTGTAATTACGAAAATAATAATTTTAAAAATAAAAGTGATGACAATAATGATTATACTTTTACTACTACTCCCACTACTACAACTCACTACTACAATAATAATAATCAAAACGATGGTAATAATAATTATATCTTGCTACTACTCCAAATGCTATTACTACTAATAGTACTACTGCTTCTATCACTGTACTACTGCCACTACTTCAACTATTATTATTATTATAATTATTATTAATGTAATGAAAATAAAGTGAATAAACACAAAAAATAGCTAGTATTGCTTGTAGGAAAGCATACTTAACAATAATAATAATGATAATAAATAATAATAATAACAATTATAATGTGTTGCTCTTGATGTTGGAAAGAAGGGTGTGAAGTATGAAGAAGACCAGACTTTTGCTGATTGAGCTTGTCGGTTTATAGTTTCGCTAAGGCTGTGCTCGCAAATCAATCATGGTCGAATTCAACTATTTGAAATATACATTGTTAAATTCAACACCGGCTTATACGTCAATTTTGATATTCATTCTATGTAATTTATTCAAACAATGTACAACCGGCATTTTGATACTGCAAATTCACTGATCATGTAATTCTAGTTATGAGTTTATAACTGAACGACTTTAATAATGAGATATCATTGCCCTTTTCTTTCCGAAATGGATAAATGCAATCACAATCGAGTCACTTGATATGGCAGCAATATCTATTCTTGTTCTTATTTCTGCTCTAAAGTATAGATTGTGGGTACTCGTTAGAACCGCCTTGACGAGGCGGTTCTAACGTGTACCCACAATCTATATTTTGAGCAGAAATAAGAACCATATCACAATTTTTTCAGCTTAAACTTTTTAGTTTTTGGCGGTAAAATTTACACTGCATCAGTATAGGCGTGTTTTTGTATTGACAATGTAAATACAGTGAAACTACGATGGCTCGAACTCTGTTGGCTCATTTACCATTGTTGTTTCGAACTCGTTTTCGTATCCCTAGGAATTGTTGTTTTTTTTTTCCTTGACTGCAAATATGGATATATTTTGAATGGTTAAGGGAAATGGGAACATCTGGCAGATTTTTCCGCCATTTTTCAAAGGGAAACAATTTTCGGGACTTCCTGTTCGCTTTTCTATAAGCCCCGACTCACCGAAAAACGGGACTACTCTTAAAGGAAAGAATGTGCTTCGGAGGAGCAAATTCTTTCCTTTAAGAGATGACCCCTATCGACAAGGGGGACAAAAACACTTTTGCAGGAGTTGCCTCCCCTGAAGGTGTTCCCATTCCCCTTAATTGTCTTAGTATATCTTGAAAAGACATGTCTTGTGTACTCATTAGAATCGCCCCGATAAGTCGATTCGTATGAGCACACACAACATACATTTATTTTCAAGAAAATCGAAAAGATGTCCATATGATGCATCCTGTCTTGGCCCTGTGGATCGAACTACAACCCCTGTCTCGAACTAATTTTCATGGTCCCACAGCTGCTCGAGCCATTGATGTTTGACTATAGCTTTAACAATTATAAGAGCCGGCCTTGGTAGCTCTGTCGGATGCGGGTCTGACTGGTGACCAGGAGGACGCGGACTCGATACCTGCCGGGGTCGGCAACATTCTTTCCTGGAGATTGATCATGAAATCTTTTCTACGGTCATTCTCTCCCTTCCGCTGATTCAAGAAGGGCAGTTGTCAGTTTCTGGCAAAAGAATGTGTACTGTACTGGTTAACAGCTTACGTATAAGCCTGCCCAGGTAAAGTGTGGATAGGTAAACTGACCGGCTCAAAAATATTGTTGACGTTAACGCCGTCTTCCAACCATGCCTTAATTTCTAAGCAAATGGCGTTTTTGTTTGTTTGTTTTTTTTTTGTTTTTTTTTTGTGTGTGTGTGTGTGTGTGTGTGTGTGTGTGTGTGTGTGTGTGTGTGTGTGTGTGTGTGTGTGTGTGTGTGTGTGTGTGTTTATTTTTTCTGAGAATTATTAAGCCCCCCCCCCCAAAAAAAAAAAAAAACATATCTGAAAATGCCGTCTGCTGTGTGTATACCAGTGGCCACAATTGACGCCCAAAGGTTAATCCTTAAGACGCCGATAAAAACTACATCTGAAAATGTCGTCTGCTTATGTCGTTTGCTGAATTATTATCTATTTTTTTTTTTTTTTTTTTTTTTTTTTTTGCAAGCTTTTTAAAAATATTTTTTCATACAGGAAAACAGTGTTGGCGCAGATCAGATTGCTCCTACAAGAGCAGTCTGATCTCTGTCCGCACTGTTTGCAAAAATTATTACTTTTAAGGTAACCGGCAGACGGCAAAGGAGACGACAATTCTTGTGACTGACATTTTATTATTAATAACCGAATGTACTTGTTCAAATATATTTAAATTTTACCACAAAAACAAAAAAGCAGAAAAAAAGAAACTTTTCAAATAAAAAATTCTGATATATTTCATATTTCTGCTCAAAACATTGATTGTGGAAACTCGTTAGAACCGCCTCGATGAGGCGGTTCTAACGAGTACCCAAAAGCTATGTTGTTGAGCAGAAATGAGAGCCATCTGGTTTCAGAAAAGAAGATTGTTAAAGGTTTTCCTTATATAAGTCTACATAAACATTGGGGTCCCCGAAACGGGCAATTTTAACCCCAGGGCTAAAATTTGAACAATCTTGGTAGAAATCTTCAGGACGAAGCTTCATACCAAATATCAAAGACCTTGTCCTTCTGCTTTCAGACAGGAAGATTTTCAAAGGTTTGCATTGCCTTGACTTCTATTTACTAGGGCTATAATTTGAACAATTTTGATAGAGGTCCACTAGATGAAGCTTCACACCAAATATCAAAGACCTGGGCCTTGCGGTTTCAGAGTAGAACATTTTTTTAAATTTCAATATATAAGTCAATGCAAAACCGAAGGGCCCCGGGCCGAGGGCATTTTTGGCCCAAGGGCTATGATTTGAATAATCTTGGTAGAGGTCTACTAGATGGGCGTACAAGATCGGATTTTAATCAGATTGCAGGGCTATAATTTGAACAATCTTGGTAGAGGTCCACTAGATGAAGCTTCATACCAAATATCAAAGACCTGGGCCTTGTGGTTTCAGAAAAGAAGATTTTTAAATACGTTCCCTATGTAAGCCTACGAAATACCAAAGGGCCCCGGGCGCGGGCATTCTGTGGCCCTAGGGCTATAATTTGAACAATCTTGATAGATCCACTAGATGAAGCTTCACACCAAATATCAAGACATGTGCCTTGCGGTTTCAGAGAAGAATATTTTTAAAGAATTTCCTTATATAAGCCTATGTTAAACCAAAGGCCCCCGGGGCGTGGGCATTTTTGGCCCCAGGGTTATAATTTGAACAATATTAGTAGAGATCCACTAGATGAAGCTTCATACCAAATATCAAAGACCTGGGCCATGCGGTTTCAGAGAAGAAGATTTTTAAAAATTCTAGTTGAAAAAATCTATTTTTAGCTCCTGTGACCTAGATGTGCAATGGACCGGGACCATTTGAACAACTTTGAAAGGGGACCACCTAATGGTCATTCCTTTGAAGTTTGGTCAAAATCCGATCAGTGGTTTAGGAGGAGATGTTGTTTGAAGAAAAGTTTATGCACGCATGCACACAAGCACGCACGACGGACGACGGACAAAAAGTGATCCCAAAAGCTCACATCGTCACTACGTGACAGGAGAGTTAAAAAGATGGGATTTTCAGGGGCGAACATTTTTTCTTATTCCTTCTCCAATATGTTGTTTTAACATTTTAGAACCGCCCACATTTATTGTGACTCTCATGTCTACGGGCAGTAATGGAACCCCTGTTGTGAAGTGCAAGGGGAGGACCAAAGTTCAGACAATGAAGTGTATATTGCAGTTGCAGGCTGTACATTGTGCTTTTATTGGGTCGATTGCTGATCGACCAGAAGTTACTAATTACAGAGGTTTCCAGCCTGCTATTGTCCTTGTGACTATCGCTTACCATGTACAAAATGCAGGTTAGCTATTGTTGTCCCCGTGCCGACAGAGTGCCATTACGAAAACACACCTGTTCAAATTCAGTGTAAATCTTACCGCCCGAAAGAAACGAAAATTTTAAGATAAAAAATTGTGATTTTTTTCTTATTTTTGCTCAAAATATAGATTGTGGTTACTCGTTAGAACCGCCTCCTCAAAGAGTACCCACAATCTTTATTTTTCAGCAGAAATAAGAAAAATAAGGTTTACCATTGGAAACCCCAGTTTTACAATATAAAAATGAAGTTCAAGGGGGAGAGAACTATATAGGCGTGTTTTTGTGATGTGTGTAAAATAATTATCTGTAAAACATGGACATGCACATTTTGTGTTGACCTTGGCGGAATACTCGTCGTCCTCCTCTCAGAGCACACACTATTTAGGTCGATTGTTTATCAATCGGCACAAAATCAACACTACATATGGGTGTTTGTAAAACACTCTGTCCCCAACCACATGCTTGTCCCTAAAGGTGTACAAGCACTAAACTATATCATCCTAGTAAACCCCAGTTTTACCATATAAACGTGGGGTTCAAGGGATCAAAATTATATAGGCGTGTTTTCGTGATGATTTGATTCAATATTAAATCAGGCCCCGAGGTTATAAAACTTTTTTCGTGCTCAACTCACTTGAGCATGAAATTTGTCCTGCTCACTTTAAAATGCCAAAATTTGTGAGCAGGACAAAAAACATTCTCTGCTGAGAAAGAAAAATCGTTCAACTTCTTAGTATTTTAATCTTTATGAGCACCACAAGTTTCATGCTCAACTCAGCAGAGCATGAAAAATGTTTTATAACCTCGGGACCAGGTACCGTCCTACTCAGTCCCAATCAATATACTGAATATCAAGACCATCATGATAATAAGTGCATTTTTCACATCTCCAAAATGACTACTTTTCTGAAGAAAATCCGTCTTTTTTCTTATTTATACTGCAAACTCATTGAGGCGGTTCTAACGGTTACCCTCAACCTATGTCTTGGAGAAGAAATAAGGAAAATAATCAAGTTTTATCCCCGTAAACTCCAGTTTTCTCTATACAAAGTAGGGTTAGGAGGGGTGTTCATGTAATGGTCTTGTTCACGTGATGTCTAGCCCAAATGCTTTTTAGATATCTTGACAACGAGATTTCAATGTTATTTCATTTAAAGGGAAATATTTCTTAAATGAGAAAGATTTGCTTGAGCATAAGATTTTGTTTGTTTGATTTGAGGTTTAACGTCCCCGTCAACACTGTAAAGGTATTTTGGAGACATTGCTTCCAATTTTGTGGGACTTTTACCCGACATTGAGATGAAATTACATCTCAAGCCCTTCCGCCCAATGAAACCAATAAAGTTTATAAGCATGGATGGGCCGACCCGCACCGCTTGGCCTGGCCAGGCTCAGATCCTCTAAGGGCTTACCAGTACTCGTGTGCGGGTCGATTTCAGCTCTGCGTGGAAGCATCGTGCAGCCCATATATTTCTTCAATCCCCGATGGGCGGGGGCCGTTGAGCATTACATGAAATTTCAAACCATCAGCGTGCATGGTACTAAAGTTATTACTCGCATAAGAAAGCAACAAGATTAAATAGACAGACAAATAGTCAGCCTCGATAGCGCGGTGGTTAGCGCGTTAGACTTATAATCGAGAGGCTGTGCGTTCGAATCCGGCCACCGCTATCGATGTGTGTCCTTGGGCAAGACACGTAATGACACGGCCCCCACTCCACCCAGGTGTAAATGGGTAGCAGTGGTAAAAAAGCCAGTGCCTCTCTCACGCGCGCCCGTGAAAACACCCTGAATGAGCGTTCGAGAGCGATTCAATAAGCTTGAAGCTAACTAAAATAAATTAGTATAAACTAAATAGACAGAAATTGCAAAGGACCACTTCATTAAATTAGCTGAAACCATGATCAGGGGCCATTTGTTTAAAAACTAGCAATGTCGTTAGTTAACGTATCGTTAAAACTTTGATCATTTAATATGACAAATAGGCTTATATTTTTGCTGAAAAAATGTTAGCAGCTTTTGCAAATGCAAAAGCTGCTCACATTTTTTCAGCAAAAATAACAAAATTTTAGATATTGTACTTGCTAGAACATTTAACAATTTGACTACTAACATTCCGTTAAGCTAACGATGCTTTGAACAACTGGGTCCAGGTAATCTCCTTCTCAGTCCTAATCAGAGGCGGTCGATGAGGCGGTTCTAACGAGTACCCAAAACCTATATTTTAGAGCAGAAACAAGAAAAACAAGGTTTGACCCTGTAAACCCCAGTTTTACTATATAAAAGTGGGGTTAAAGGGGCCAAAATTATATTGCATGTTTTCGTGATGCCAAATATCAAGCGTTGTTCAATTATTTTTATAAGATTTCAATGGTGTTTTTATTAAAAGGGAAGTAACTCTAAAATGGGAGGTGGTGAAGATACGCATAATGAAAACAAATATATACAAATACATTGTCAATTTGTTTGCCAAACATTAGAAATTTTAAGATGAAAAATTGTGATATTTCTTTTATATCTGCTCAAAACGTAGAATGCGGGTTGCCTCGTTGAGGCGGTTCTTGTTTGATTTGAGGTTTAACGTACCCGTCAAGACTCGCACCGCTTTGCTTGGGCAGGTTTAGATCCTCTAAGCTGTTTACCAGTACTCGTGTGCGGATCGGTTTCAGCTCTGCGTGGATGCATCATGCAGCCCATACATTTCTTCAAGCCCCGATGGGCGGGGGCGTCTGAGGCGGTTCTATCGAGTACCCACAAGCTATGTTTTTGAGCAGAAAGAAGAAAAACAATGTTTACCCCCTTAAACCCCAGTTTTACTATATAAAAGTGGGGTATGAGGGGGTCAAAATTATATAGGCGTGTTCTCGAGATAGAAAAATATGGGTCACCAATTTTTCATGTGAAATCTATATATATATGAAATTTCACAACACTAGCATACACAGTCCTTAATTCTTAAGCTTTACTATGCATTAGAAATCGTGACTAACGAACAAACGAACGACCTAATAGACAAGTCAGAGGCAAAATGCCCTCTCCCACACACCCGCACCCACATCCCCAACCTTTTCAAAGTCGGGGCATAAATATTCATTTGAATTACATTGCAATCAACTTTATTACTCTACTATAGGTCTGTACTTCTAGAGTTCCAAAACTAGGAAAAATTGTTTGCGACAGAAAATATCCAAAACTCTCATCGGTTTAATATTTTTAAAACTAAAGCAGACGAATTCCAGCACAAGCTGCAAATGTTGACGTTTTCAAAAAGTTTCATCTTAAGTTCATCACGAAAACACGCCTGTATAATTCTGACTCCCTTGAACCCCACTGGTATATAGTAAAGTTGGGGTTTTCAGGGGTAAAAGTTCTGAAAAAGGGATAAACCTTATTTTTCTTATTCCTGCTCTAAAATATACATTGTGGGTACTCGTTAGAACCGCTTCATACTCGAAATCTATATTTTGAGCAGAAATAAGAAAATTCGACAATGACTGATCAAAATGCCCAGCCTTAGGGATATAACAAACTGACAAGCGCAATCAACAAAGAGACTGGGCTTCCTTATACATGTGCTTAGCACCCTCCTTTTCAACACCAAGAACAACAGGAGTCCATTAATTCTGTGCGTGTTTATATTATTATTATTATTATTATTATTATTATCAACTCTATCATCGTTTTTATATTTATTATTATTACTGATGAATTTTCAGCAAGTGTTATTGATTATTTTCCAACACGTATATTACAATAATAATAAAGTGCTTATAGCAGTTATACGTCTTCTAAGTGAGCATATCCACAGTCAGGGCACAGCAAAATGTTCAAGTTGGTAAGTTTGAAACAACTTCTCATACAAAGTGTCCACCAAGTTCCTTTCGCAACCTTATAATATTCATCAACTGACCTCGAGTATGTAAAATAATCAGAGTCAACCTTTATGCTATTAATCAAAATGCGTGTGCAACATGTTCTTGCTGAACAACTAGAAGATCACGAATCAAAATGTGATGTGCAACCTTTTCTTGCTGAACAGCTAGAACATATGTAAGAATTGCTGCATTTCAAGAACTACTTGTGTACAGAAAATGTGTAAGAATTGCCGTGTTGAAGTCTTAAACTCTAATACTAGTGCCATATGAACAGGTTAGGCCAATCAACAGTTTCGAGTCACAAAAATATCACAAGCTTTTTTCTCAAAAATGTTCTTTCTTTTTTATTTTTCCGGTGTATTTGTATAGGCGTGTTTACGTAATATGGTCACCTCCTGTATACCTGTATATAGTCCTAACATGTGGTACTGGTGAACAGTGTAGATTCATACTGTTTGCGAAAAGTAAAGGCAATGAAGGGTTAAACACCTTGAAAACAGACTAAATCCAGGAAAAAGACCAGTTTTCCAGCCCCACTCATGCAGAGATTATCGACCCCCAGTGCTGTAAGTGCATTCATTTCTGCCAGTAGTGAGATTCTATGACATTTTTATACATTTTAAACGTTTCATCATTTTACTATATCAATTTTCGTATCTCCACCAGTTTTGCAATTAGATGTTCTCTCGATTGCTTTACTGCAATAGAGAGCTTAAAGACAATCTGAAAGCAATTGATAATATGTCAATTGAGCGAACCAGTGAAATAAGGCCTTTATTATTCTTTCAAAATTTTAATGCGTGCGTACACCTAACTAATATGACTAGACACGTGACGTCTTGCATGACGCCTCTGCACGTGTCTCCCAGGAGACTGCGCTTACGAGACTGGCTCCGGCGAGACTGCGCATGTCTCCTGTCCGATAAGAAACCTTTTCTCACTGGATGACCTGTTTGGCATTTGATTAATGCGGCTATTGCGTGTTAATAAATGTCTGTTTTAAAGAGAATTTCAGAAAATGACATGATGAAATGTACCAAACAGCTTAGGAACACACGCCCCCCCCCCCCCGCCGATAGGGGCTTGAAGAAATATATTGGCTGCATGATGCTTCCACGCAGAGCTGAATCCGGCCCTATCTATCTATCTACTGATACTGCGTCGGCCACATTTGACCATTACCGCAGGTGTACATTACATACACTCCAGGTTTGCAGGATGAAAGCCTACACAGTAATCATGTAATTACGGTAGGGATCTTTAACCTGCACAGGGAATGGTTCTCCTTGCACAGGGGGCCTCCAGTTAACGTTCCGATCCGAAGGACGGTGCACTTCATGACATTCATTCCTGCAAATGATGCAAATGGAGCGTGTTCGGACACCGAAATTTTATCGCCGCTGCCGGGGATCGAACCCGGGACCTCTAGCATCAGAGGGAAGTGCACTAACCACTGAGCTATCACGCTCCACACTAATACTGGTAAACAGCTTAGAGGATCTAAAGTAGAAGTAAAACAAAGATCAGGAATCGATATAATTAACTTACTCCACCCATCTAAGACACCAAAGGGAAAGAAACACAAACATGAAGCGGCCAGACCATAATGAAAACCTAAACAAGGGAAGGCCATAAGAACAGTTACTTTCCCACAAAATGGCCATATGGCCATCCAAAATAAAAAGACACAAGTGATACACCCAGTAAGTAACAAACCACAGCACAGAAATAAACCGCCACAGAAGAACCGCCTTGGAACGGTCAGTGGAAAGATTTCCACTGGGGGGCTTAAATCGATTTTACGTGGCCGCAATCCTCGCCCTTACCTTCGTCGCGATTTAGACATTGTAAAATAATTTGTTCAGTCCGCATGAAGGCCTCCTAACTCATCAGTGCAACATCTACGTGAACACAAATAATCAAAGAACCACAGAGGTGAGACAACGGTGAGGACTCGACAGCAAGAAACCACTGAAATGCTGGAGCAAAAGAAAACCAACAGTTAGACTCCGATGAGCCCGACCAGAGACAGAGCATCAGGCACCAACCAACATTTCCTTGAATTAGATCTCTCTAATTCTCAATAAGCCTTTACGTTGGAACCGTCATAGAATCTGAGGCCTGGCCCACCGGCGTGCAATTAAAGAGGGAAGTAAAGTTGCCAACCGTGATTGGGTTAAATACCATGTATGCAGTCTGTCGTAAAACATCCATGCTGTACCCAATCTTTGTATATCGAAGAATGATTTTACGAAATTGGGTGCTGAAGTCATTGCGTAATATATTTTTCTGAATTTATATACCAAGTCACCATAAAATTCGGGTTCAGATAGACCTTGTTGCAGAATTTGTTTGATTTGAGGTTTAACGTCCTCGTCAACACTGTAAAGGTCATTTTGAAGACGTTGTTTCCAATTTGTGGGACTTTTACCCGACATTGAGATGAAAAGACATCTCAAGCCCTGTCGCCCAATGAAACCAATAGGGTTTATAAGCATGGACGGTCCGCCTCGCACCGCGGTTCCTGGACAGGCTTAGATCCTCTAAGCGGTTTACCAGTTTACCTAGTTTAAGTGTGCAGGCCGGATTCAGCTCTACGTGGAAGCATCGTGTAGTCCATATATTTCTTCAAGCCCCTATGGGCGGGGGCCGCCTTGTTGCAGAAGAGATTTAAGTCCAATATTGAATTTTGAAATTAAATCAGAATGGCGTCTATAAAATTTAGAAAAGGCTTTGCGTAGTTTATGGTACCGAAAACCCTGATTAAAAAGTTTAGCCGTTAATAATTTATTACGAGTGTTGAAGTCAGTTACATGAATACACACTCTAGCAAATGGAATTCATTGCGAAATATAAACGCCATAGGATGGCGCACGAGGAACATCACCATCCAAAAAAGGAAAATTTACAATCTCAAAATCAAAGTCATCGCGTTTATCATAAACTTTGCACGAAACAAACCCATTTACAATAGAAAGATGTAAATCCAAAAACGGGGCCTCGGTATCAGAAGAATTTGCTTTATTTAACTGAAGTTCTGGGGGTGGGGGGGGGGGTAAATCTGACTGATCAAAGCTTCGAAATAGGTATTATCAATATTTAATAAATCATCTAAATATCTGGAAGTGGAGCTAAAAGATTCAATAATTTCAGATTGGTTATCAATGGAAAGCGACAACATGAAGTCTCTTTCATAACAATACAAGAACAGATCAGCCACAAGAGGTGCGCAATTCGTACCCATCGGAATACCCACAATTTGTCTAAATAACTTAGGACCGAATCTAATATAAATATTGTCAAGTAGAAAGGTGCGGGCATCACACACTTTCTGACATGACCAAAGTGTATAATTCTTGTGCTCTTTAGAAGTGAAAAATGCATTTCTGACAATACATGCAGGATAAAGAGAATCTTCTCTGTGAAAAGCCCATTCAATTAAATCACTAAGCTTTTCTTTTGTAAGATTAAGAGGAAGTGTAGTGTAAAGAGTGGAAAAATCATAAGTAGACAGACTTGAAGCACGAAAACGTCTGGATTTCAATTTATTTAAAACCTCATTCGATTTTTTTATAGACCAAAACAGATTTCTTCCTGATCTTTCAAAGACTTTATCACAATATTTAATCACATGCGTTTTAAAGCAGTAAGACAGGAAGTCAATAATTTAGAAAGTTCAGTGGTAGTGCAAAAAAAGAGCTAGAATTTGCAATAAACCGTGCTTTGTAAGGTCCTTTATGAAGTTTTGGTAACCAGTATAGCGTAGGAAGCTTGTCTTGGCCATCGGTAACACACACAGCAAACTTGGTGGCTGAATGACAAATATGTTCATCTACTATAGCTCTCTCTTCAGCTAAAGGCTGAATTTTTTAGGCCTTAGTACCACCAAGTTCCTGCTTAAGCGTGTTCACATAGTGGAGCCGTCACACGACGACGACGTTGTTAGCGGCCTTGTCTGCAGGGGCCAAAACAAACTTCTTATGAAATTCTCGAATACCTAGTTTAAGATGGTGTAAAGACGTCTTAGGCTTAGGAGGTAATTAGTTAGTATTTTGAGAATAGAAAGAAATGCGTTTATTCACCAGTTTTAAAATGCTAAGTTTCCAGTCCTTAAGGGCTTTATGCTCAACATACTCTCGCTTACACCATCGATTACCGAATTCATTCAAGGCAGCAGCGATTTCATCTCTACATTTACTGAAATCAATTTTAGAAGGAAACCGATATTTCGGTCCTTTAGAAATTATATTCCTTATCCTGTAATCAGGAATAATTTTCAAATTGCCAGTAATTACATGACCAGCAGCAGGATAGCAATACACTGAGTTTTTACAGTCACATGAATCAGGAGTATTAGTATCAATATCAAGATCTGAAATAAGTTTATTGAAATTAAAAATGATAGAACTAACAGGTTTGTTGTATTTATAGCAAATTATAGGTGTTTCAGTATTTTGAAAATAAGCAAGAATGGAAGAAAGCACCGAGCTCTCACGGAAAATACTGGCCAAATCTATAAAATCCATACCCTTATTAATGAAGGATATTTTGAAGAAATGGCGTTTATGATTAATTTCAGAATCAATGTAAGGACGGAGAGTATGCTGAGTATAGCCTCTAGTTAAGAGAGCCGCATCATACAACTGATTAGAACTATCGTAGAATTTATTCGCCTCGGTGTCCAGAAGACGTAAAACAGCAACGGGTAATGAACTTAGAAATGAAAGCATAGAGTGGCGTCCATGATTTAATAATATAAATGACAGTCACTTCAGTCTAGTATTGTTTCGTTTAAAAGCATGTAATTTACGTTTAATGTTACCATTTTTCCTGGTGCCGTGAGATCTAGTTTTGAAAACTTTTAGATATAGAAGTATGATAATTACGTTTCACATTTCTGTTCAAAATATACATTCATCCAAGATACAGTCAGACAGTTATTGACTTCTATTTTAAAATATAGGTGAAGGCAATGATCATGAATTGATACAATTAACCCACAGCTCCCATCAGTGACACCAAAGGGAAAGAAACACAAAAATGAAATAACTGGACCCTAATGGAAACATCAATAGCCCGAAAGCCAAAAGAACAGTTACTTTCCCACAAAATGGCCAATTTGCTATCCAAAACAAATTATTATAAGCGATACACACACTCAAAGACAATCCTCGCCCTTACTCCCATCGCGATTAAGACAAATAATCTGTTCAGTCCGCATGAAGGCCTCCTAACTCATCGGTGCAACATTTCAGAGACCACAAAAATCAAACAACCACAGAGATGTAACAACGGTGAGGACTCGACAGCAAGAAACCACTGAAATGCTGGGGAAAAAAATGAAAACCAACAGTTAGGCTCCGATGGGCCCGACCAGAGACAGAGCATCAGGCACCAAACAACATAACATTAAATTAAATTTTCTCTAATTCTCATTAGGCCTTTACGCTGGAACCGTCATAGAATCTGATGCCTGACCCACCGGCGTGCAATAAAAGAAGGAAGCAAAGTTGTCAACCGTGATTTGGTTAAATACCATGCATGCAGTCTGCCGTATAACATTTATGTTGCGGCGGCCTCGGTAGCTCAGTCGGATGGCGTCTGACTGGTGATCAGGAGGACGCGGGTTCGATTCCTGCCGGGGTCGGCAACATTCTTTCGTGGAGATTGATCATGAAATCTTTTTTACGGTCATTCTCTCACTTCCGCTGATCCAAGAAGGGTAGTTCTAAGTTTCTGGCGAAAGAATGTGCACCGTACTGGTTAACCGCTTACGTATTAGCCTGCCCAGGAAAAGTGTGGATAGGTAAACTGACCGGCTCAAAAATGACATAAAATAGTGTTGACTGGGCCGTTAAACCCCAATACAAACAAACAAACAAAACATTTATGTTGTACCCAATCTTTTTATACGGACAAGAATGATTTTAGGAAATTGGGTGTTGAAGTCATTGCAAATATATATTTTTCTGAATTCATATATTAAGTCACCATAAAATTCAGATTCCGATAGACCTTGGTGCAGAAGAGATTTAGTCCAACATTGAATTACCGATAGCCCTGATTAAGACGTTTAGCAGTCAACAATTTATTATGAGTGTTCAAGTGTTTCACACACTTTCTGACATGACCATAAAGTACAACTTTTATGCTCTTCAGAAGTGAAAAAAAAAAACATTTCTTAAATTACATACAAGGTAGAAGGAGTCTTCCCTATAAAATGTTCATTTAATTCAATCATTAAGTTTTTATTTTATAACATTATGGTGAAGTGTAGTTTAAAGGGTGGAAAAATCATAAGTAGACAGACTTGAAGCAGGAAAACGTCTGGATTTCACTTTATTTAAATCTTCATTAGATTTTTATAGGCCAAAACATATTTTTTATATTTCCAAAGAAAAGAAATCGGTCGATTCTCCAAAGCCGTGTAAAATGACAAAAAAAAATCATCGGAGTTGATCATCAACAGCGTCATGTGGAAACTGTAGTAATTAGTTATTTTTTGGTGTTCACTACATGATTAATCCAATGTGCTACGTTGATAATCCAAATGTCTCTCTGGAGGTGTGACACTTTCCTCTTATCTGATCGGTTTACCCATCCTATTGATATCACAGTTAAAGCCATCGATCAATTTCTATTTATATCCACAATTTGACAATAACTCTCAATGTGTATTTGTTTTCATTCAGCCGTTTTTGCAAGAACATTGTCTTTCTTTATTTCGACTTCTAAAGAAGTAAATACACGTTTTCTTTTATCACCGATCATGCCTATGACGAATTGACACATCAAAATTGTGATGCGTAGAATAAAGTTTCTTCTCTCGCACTCTTTGAGGTATTTTGGTATTTTTATTTTGGCATATTTTCCTAGACCGCAATAGCGCCATAATGAAATGACCGCCAAATATAAGTGTTTTACAGTAGTTGCACATGACCTTTGATAATGACCCTCTTGTGTTATTATTAGATATATCTCAGCATACACTATATCCTTGATATTTCATTGTGACGATTAATAATAACTCAGACGATTTGGAATGTTACTTATAATAATGGATGGTATGTGAATAATCAACGTATTTTGCAAAATAAACATATTTTGCCAAATATGTACTTAAATTACCTTTGACCTAAATATGTTCTAGAAAGGGTTATCCTTTGGAAGCAATGAATACACCACAGAACTGGAAAATATGGTGTACATGTTTTCTGGGCCAGACTAGCTAGTTTCGACCAATTAAGCCTCATCAGTTACCCTAAAATATTTCCAAAATTCAACAATGGAATCAATGATCCCAAAGGACTTGAAAATATAAACTACACTAGCCGATTAGGTTGGCCATTATGCTGTTAGTATAATGTGTGGGTTTTATGCTTCCTTGATAAGGAAATGGCAATTCATTTGACTTTGTTTTAGTTGACATACTAGGTAACCCTTTGTACAATAAAAATTGATGCATATTTAAAGAAAATTTGTACTTAAATGACCTTTGACCTTGGCCAAATCTATGGTACAGCTTTTTTTCTCACATATGATGCATAAATAAAATATCCTAAGTACATTGCTGGTGTTTTAATTCACTTTATTTGGTCTGCTTAGATAGGGAGAAGGTACAAATACCAGCATATACAAATTTTATTGTATTTTTGCGCTCATTTGACCTTTGACCTAATTCTGAGGCTCAGAGGCATTTTCAGAAGTGGCATCCACCACTATCACTTTCGCAACACACGAAAGAACACAATCAGCATGGATGCCATACTCTACTCAATTTTGCCATCAGATTTTTATGGTTTGGGTGGCCAACTACAATGTTTTTAGCACAAATAAGAAAAAAAACCTCTAAACCCTAGTTTTACTACATGAAAGTGGGGTTTAAGGGGGTCATCATTGAATAGGTTCTTTTCGTGATTTATTGGTGCGAAACGTAATGACGCCGTCTGTGACAACGCTTTATAACTTCTTCGGCAATTAGGTCTAACTTAATAAATTTCACACGAAATGCCCCTGTAAAATCCCCTATTTACGTAAAGAAAGGCTGGGTTTATGAGGGTTGCCTTATCCCTTCACCAAAACATAGATTGCGAGTTCTCATCAGAACCGCCTCAATGAGATGGTTCAAGCAGGCACCTTTAATGTATATCATTACGAAAAACGCTTATACAAATACATTGTAAACTCTACCGTGGAAAACAATTAAAAATTTAAGATGAAAAATTGTGATATTTTCTTATTTCTGCTCAAAATATAGATTGCAGGTACTCATTAGAAAGCAAAATAAGATTTACCCCCTGTAAACCCAAGTTTTACAATATAAAAGTGGGGTTCAAGGGGATCAACTTGTATAGGCGTATTCCATGATGTGTTTGGAGCAGAAAGACGATAATAATGGTCCTGTAGCGCTCCTTGAGCTTAACTAGAGGTTATACTCAACACGCTCTTTGTCCTTACATCGATTCTGAAATTAATCACAAATGTTATTACATGTACATCAACCTATATTCCATTTATAGAGGCATTGATTTTATTGATTTACTTAGTATCTTCGGGGACAGTTTGGTGATTTCGTCCATTCCTTTTTATTTTCAAAATATTGAAACACCCATAATTTGCTGTAAATATAACAAATCTGTCATATATGATTCTTAATTTCAATACACTTGTTTCAGATCTTGATATCTTTTTTACCAGAACTAACACTCCTCATACCTGAGATGGTAAAGACTCCGTGTGTTGCTATCCTGCGGTTTGTCATAAAATTACTGGCAATTTACACATTCCTCCTGATGCTAGGATATGAAATATAATTTCTAAAGGACGGATTTACTTCTTATATTGATTTCAATAAGTGTTGGGGAGAAATTGCTGCTGCCTTGAATAAATTCGGTAATCGATGGTGTAAGCGAGAGCATGTTGAGCATATAGCCCTTAAGGAATTGACATTAGCATTTTGAAACTAGTAAACAAGCGCGTTTCTTTCTATTCTCAAAACACTTACTTATTGCCTCCTAAACCTAAGACGTCTTTACGTCACCTTAAACTATGTACTCAAGATTTTCATAGGAAGTATGTTTTGATTCAGGCATACAAGGCGGCAAACAATGTCGGCATTGTTTGACGGCTTCACTATGTACGCCTGATTACACTCTTCTGGAGTCACTGTCTGTTGATCTGAACATTGATATTTGCCCTTTTTATCTATGGATTGATGATTTTGGATTAACGCTTTGGTCCTACGACCTAAACCACTTAACACTCTTCAGCAAGACCTTGGTGCTACAAAAGACTATGATCTACAGCCATTAGCTGAAGTGAGGTCCGTAGTTAATGATCATTTTTGTAATTCAGTCACAAAGTTTGCTATATGTGTTACAGAAGGTGAATATAGGTTTCCTACGCTATATTGGTTACCTAAGCTCCATGAAAGGCCATGCAAGGCACGGTTTACTGCAAATTCAAGCTCTTGTACCAATACTGATCTTTCTAAATTATTAACTGCAGATCTAACTGCCATCAAAAACATGTGATTAAATGTTACGACAAAGTTTTTGAATGATCAAGGACAATCTTTTTTGGTCTATTAAAATTCGAATGAGGTTTTAAATAAATTGAAATCCAGACGTTTTCGTGCTTATAGTCTGTCTACTTATGATTATTTCCACGCTTTACACTACACTTCCTCAAAATCGTATAATAGAAAATCTTACTGATTTAATTGAATAGACATTCCATAGAGAAGATTCCCTCTTTCGTGCATGTAATGTAAGAAATGCTTTTTCACTTCTGAAGAGCATAAAAATTATACATTATGGCCAGGCCAGAAAGTGTGTGAAGCTCTCACCTTTCTACTTGACAATATTTATATAAGATTAAGTTATTTACACATATTGAGAGGATTCCGATGGGTACAAATTTCGCACCACTTGTGGCTGATTTGTTCTTGTTTTGTTATGAAAGATCTTGATGTTGTGCCTTTCCGTTGAAAACCAATCTGAAAACACTTCGAAGTAGAAGTAAAACAAAGATCAGGAATCGATACAATTAACTTACTCCACCCACCAAAGACACCAAAGGGAAAGAAATACAAACATTAAGCGACCAGACCATAATGGAAACCTAAACAAAGGAAGGCCATAAGGACAGTTACTTTCCCACAAAATGGCCATATGGTCATCCAAAATTAAAAGACACAAGTGATACACACAGTAAGTAACAAACAACAACATAAATAAATCGCCACAGAAGAACCGCCTTGGAACGGTCAGTGAAAAGATTTCCACTGGGGGGCTTAAATCGATTTTACGTGGCCACAATCCTCGCCCTTACTTCCGTCGCGATTTAGACAAATAATTTGTTCAGTCCGCATGAAGGCCTCCTAACTCATCAGTGCAACATCTCCGTGAACACAAAAAATCAAAGAACCACAGAGGTGAGACAACGGTGAGGACTCGACAGCAAGAAACCACTGAAATGCTGGAGCAAAAGAAAACCAACAGTTAGACTCCGATGGGCCCGACCAGAGACAGAGCATCAGACACAAACCAACATTACCAAGAATAAGATCTCTCTAATTCTCAATAAGCCTTTACGTTGGAGCCGTCATAGAATCTGAGGCCTGACCCACCGGCGTGCAATTAAAGAGGGAAGCAAAGTTGCCAACCGTGATTGGGTTAACTACCATGCATGCAGTCTGTCGTATAACATCCATGTTGTACCCAATCTTTTTATATCGAAGAGTGATTTTACGAAATTGGGTGCTGAAGTCATTGCGGTTATATATTTTTCTGAATTTATATACTTAGTCACCATAAAATTCGGGTTCCGATAGACCTTGTTGCAGAAGAGATTTAAGTCCAATATTGAATTTTGAAATTAAATCAGAATGGCGTCTATAAAATTTTGAAAATGCTTTGCGTAGTTTATGGTACCGATAACCCTGATTAAGGAGTTTAGCCGTTAATAATTTATTACGAGTGTTGAAGTCAGTTACATGACTACACACTCTAGCAAATCGAATTAATTGCGAAATATGAACGCCATAGGATGGCGCACGAGGAACATCACCATCCAAAAAAGGAAAATTTACAATCTCAAAATCAAAGTCATCGCGTTTATCATAAATTTTGCACGAAACAAACCCATCTACAATAGATAGATGTAAATCCAAAAACGGGCCTCGGTATCAGAAGACTTTGCTTTATTTAATTGAAGTTCTGGGGGGTAAATCTGACTGATCAAACCATCGTCTCGATATTTGGATTCAATACTTGATCAGTCAAATTTACCCTTCAGAACTTCTAATGAATAAAGCAAATTCTTTTTAAACCGAAGACCCATTTTTTGGATTTACATTTATCTCTCACAGTGTACATGTAGATGGATTTGTTTCCTGCAAAATTTATGATAAAAGCGATGGTTTTGATTTTGAGATTTTTAATTGTCCTTTCTTGGATGGTGATGTTCCCCGTGCGGTATCCTATGGCGTTTACATTTCGCAATTAATTCGATTTGTCTAGTCATGTAACTAACTTCAGCTCTCGTACATGTAATAAATTGTTAACTGCTTAACTTCTTAATCTGGGTTATCGGTTTCATAAACTACGAATTTTCAAAGTTTTATAGACGTCATTTCGATTTAGTTTCAAAATTCACTGCAACATGGCCTGTCGGAACTCGAATGTTATGGTGATTTAGTATATAAATTCAGAAAAATATATGCTTACAATGATTTCAATTCCCAAGTTTCGTAAATTCATTCTTCGATATAAAAAGATTGGGTACAACATAAATGTTATATGACGGACTGCATGCATGGTAGATGTAGTTAACCCAATCACGGTTGATAAAAAGTTGTTTGATGGCTACAATGCCGTTTTCCGTGAAGGGGCATTATAACCATCATAACTGCTTTTATTTGGGCTAGTATAAGCCATGTTTAACCCATTTGGTACCAGAAATCCCAAAACGGGTACCCTTGCAAAAAGGTACAGGCCCAGATCAGACGCCACAGAATGCGGCGTCTGATCAGGGCCTCCACTGTTTGCTAAAAGTTCAGTCATTTTCCAAATAGATTTTGATGAAAACACAACCTGACACCCCTTAATTTTGAAATGGACTCCTGCTATATATAAGGAGGAAGATTCCATTTGGTACAAAAAGGGTTAACTGTGGGGAAAAACTGTGAAAAAAAACGAATTTCAAGAGGTCAGTTGGGTCAATGATCACTCACCTGAGTCCGGGCCACAAGTATCTTTGGTTCGAAAACGCAGTCTCGCCAGAGCACTTGCTGCTTTCAGACATACAGAAGAGCATTATGGTAACAAATCCGTGGGGCGTAGTACATTTCTTCCTATCTCAAAAACGAACATTCTTCTGACGAAAAAATGTGATATGTTAGAACCGCCTCGGTAACGAGTACCCACAACCCATGACCTAGAGCAGAAATAAGGAAAGAAATGAATATCCCCGTAAACCCCAATTTTCTCCATGTAAAGTGGGGTTTTAGAGGGGTGCCCATTACATGGACTTGTTATCGTGATGGGCGCTGAGTTAGCTTTACACAATCAAAGCATTTTGAGTACTGGTGGGTCGATTGTCCCGGTCTGTGTCTCTGGCTGTAAAAATAGTCATGGACGCAGACTCTAAGGATAACCCTTTTATAGAACATATTTAACTTCACTACAGCTGGTGTGTGGGAAAGTGTGGCGGCGGTAAAACGTCTCCCTGCCCTACATCATAGTGTAGATTATATTTTCTTGTCCTTTGGGATCATTGATTCCATTGTGGAATTTTAAAAATATCTGAGGGTCACTGATGAGGCCTAATTGGCCGAAACTAGCTAGTCTGGCCCAGAAAACATGCACACTCCATACTTTTCAGTTCTGTGGTGTATTCCTTGCTTCCAAAGGATAACCCTTTTATAGAACATATTAAACCTTAAATTCCCGTCAGCCTCGATAGCGCAGTGGTTAACGCGTTCGACTCATGATCGAGAGGTTGTGCGTTCGTATCCGGCACCCGGTATCGAGGTGTGTCCTTGGGCATGACACGTAATGACATCGCCTCACTCCACCCAGGTGTAAACGGGTGGCAGTGGTGTAATAGTCACTGCCTCTCTCGCGCGCGCGTGAAAACACCCAGAGCGATTAAATATGCTTGGAGCTTCCATCGCAATCGAGCTTAAATAAACTAAATTCCAGTTTTTAAGTGAAAACTGTAGACTCTGATTAGACGCCTAGTACAGAGGCGTCTGATCTGAGTCGACACTGTGCCAAGCCCAACCCAAGATTTCCAGTCCAGATTCTATAGCTAACCCTCTTAGGAACACTGATACCACAACGGCTTTTTCTATAAATGACCGGTATTTGGGTTTCGCTAAATCTCAGTGACAGTCACGTGGGCTCCAGCTAAGCTTATTAACTTAATGTCGATTGAGAAACAATCGACCAAACTAATCATGCATCAAGCCCTATTAGTTGGGCGCGTATGGATGATTCTAACACAACGTTTATATAGGCAATGGAAAGGAACTGTGTTTTATTATGCAACAAATCACGGGACGGAAGAGCGTGCCGAGTGACGTCATCGAAACGTTACAAAAGGGCATAAATGCATGTTTTTTTGTTTTTTTTTTGTTTGTTTGTTTTTGTTTTTTTGGGGGGTTTGGTTTTACGGCCCTTTCAAGATTATTTCACTCATATCGAGCCGATCGTTAATCAGAGGTATTAGAGTCAATAAATATTGCGGGATTTCTTCTCACAATGGCGAAAGGTTAGGAAACAACAACATTGTCGCAAATTTTCAGCGTGTTAGAATCGAAATAGATCAGCTCTAGCTGTGATATGTTGAGTAATAAATCACAGTTGGGAGGTCGGTTGTAAAGCTGATCAAATCACGAGCGCGTAGCTCACGTGATTTGTCTACTTTAAACTGACGACAAACTGTGATTTATTACTCAACAAATCACGCGCTCGTGATTTGATCTACTTTACAAATTACCTCCAACACTGTGATTTATTACTCAACAATTCACAGCTAGAGCTGATCTATTTCTTAGATTGCTAAGAAGTTAAGAACCCTTTTCTCACGCGTCAGCTTAATGTTTTAGGTGATATAAACTGATATTTATTTAGATGCACATCTATTAAACCCTTAAAGAGCATATGTTCCGCATGATTTACATAAAATCAACAACAAAGACAGATTAAAGTATAATACAAACATGAAATGCATTTTCTTGATGTGAATCAATATTCACGCTTCATTTAGATCGCGGTTACAATAACAAGTCTGCGAGTATTTTATTTCTTTGCAAACCCCATTTTACACAGGGGAATGCGGGATTCTCACGAATATGTCTTATTTTCCCAAGTCTGGTTCAAAACACAGGGCGTATTTGTTGCAGCGAAACCGGTTTCGGTTTCAAATCAGTTACAGAAACCGCGTGTATTCGTTAGATCCGGTGTCCCAGTTTATCTTGACCCCTGAGTAGCTTTACCCCAGCCCCACCCCCAGGGGATAAACCTAACCATGGGCAGGTCCCCCCCCCCCCCACATGGGGTAAAGCTCTCCAGAAAAAATCTTAACCTCCACCCTGGATATTTGACCCCGCTGGGTTACATGTACCTTGCCCCGGACCTATCCCAAAATATTCCTAAGATATCCCATCTGGGTTACCTTGCCCCCCAATTGCCGTCCGGGGTACAAGGTAACCCAGCCCAATGAGCAGAGGTAGTGGAGGTGTAAAACAGACTTTGACGACTTCATCAGACAGATACATTACGAAAACACGCCTATACCAAAATATTGTAACCTTTATCGCCGAAAAAATGAAAATGCTGAGATGAAAAATTGTGATATTTTTCTTATTTCAGCTCAAAATATAGATTGTAGGCACTCGTTAGAACCGCCTCGACGAGGTGGTTCTAACGAGTACCCACAATCTATATCTTAGAGTAGAAATAAGAAAAATAAGGTTTACCCCTACAAATCCCCGTTTTACTATATAAAAGTGAGCTTTGAGGGGGTCAAATTTATATAGGCGTGTTTTCGTGATGAGATATTCATTTTTTTTTCTCTGAAAAAGTGTGATTTATGGTATAGGTGAAAAGTGTTGTTGGATAGTATGGTTTATCTATCATTATAACCAACTAAATTGTTTACATGCATTGACTAGTCACTACCTATGCTCGTGGATGAGATGCGAGAATCCCACCTGGGTTACTCCGTCCCCCGTTAGGCAAAATATCCCGTCCAGGTTATCTTGCCCACCCCTTACCCCCCCCCCCCCCCAATCTATCCAGAGTTGGGTTTTAGCCCAAACAAGCACGCTTATACCAAATTATAAATCAAGGCATCACACTTTTTTTAGAAAAAAAAAACATCAGTATATCTCAACTATTGAAATCTCAAAGTTTGCGACCGCCTTGGCCTCTGCCTCTAAACAAATAGCTTCTCACTACAGGAAGTTACTGCTGATGTTCATTGTTCTATGGTTGAATTAATATCCCAACATGCCAAACAGCTTGCATGAATAGGTATTTCCCATCCTCTATCATTGCTCATAATGGGGGTGGGGTAAAGATATCCCGGCTGGATTACCTTGATCTCCGGGGGTCAATATATCCTGGCTGGGACATCTTGCCATCCACCTATCCAGATTTTGGAAAAGTAAACAGTTTTCGCCTAAACAAGCACATTTATATAAACAAGAGGGCCAAGATGGCCCTGAATCGCTCAAAAGTCGCCAGATGATCATGAGCAATGTTTATAAAAAAAAAGAGTTGGCATTAGATGCTAGACATACGAGTCAATGGTTCCTTGTGACAATGCAGGGCTGACTTGTATGTCACTATTTGGATACCTTCTGGACACTCATGGTCAGGTCCTAGTGCACCAGTAGGAGATGAATCGACTCAGTCTTACTAACAATACAATACCTGGGCCTTCTGATTTTAGACGAGAAGATTTTTAAAAGTTTCCCTATATAAGTCTTTGAAAAAGTGGTGGGCCCCAGCGTAGGGGAATTTTAGGCCCCAGAGCTATTATTTGGCCAATCTGGGTAGAGGTCAACTAGATGATGCTTCATACCAAACACCAAAGACCTGCCTTCTTCTGGTTTCAAACGAAAGATTTTTAAAAGTTTCCCTATATAAGTCTTTGAAAAACTGGTGGGCCCCAGCGTAGGGGAATTTAAGGCCCCAGAGCTATTATTTGGCCAATCTTGGTAGAGGTCAGCTAGATGATGCTTCATACCAAACACCAAAGACCTGGCCTTCTTCTGGTTTCAAACGAAAGATTTTTAAAGGGCTTCCCTTTATAAGTCGATGTAAAACCAGTGGGCCCTAAGGTGGGGCCATTTTTGGCCCAAGGGCTATAATATGAACAATCTTGGTAGAGGTTCACTAGATACAACTTCCTACCAAATATCAAAGATCTGGGCCTTCTGGTTTCAGACAAGATTTTCCCTATGTAAGTCTATGTAAAACTGGTGGGCCCCGGTGCGGGGACATTTTTGGACCCAGGCCTATATTTGAACATTCTTGGTAAAGGTCCACTAGACGAAGCTTCATACCAATTATCAAAGACCTGGGCCTTCTGGTTTCAGACAAGAAAATTTTTAAGGTTTTTCCTTATAAGTCTATGTAAAACCAGTGGGTTCTAGTA